>JARLTB010000305.1:415000-975000 GCA_030141615.1 Unio pictorum
CCACGCTAATTTCCATACGCCAGTAAGTGAATGCCTGACAGTTCAGATTCAATGTACAAGAGCTAACCATGTTTGTATTGCAATACTTTATTCATAGAAAAACATTTTTTTTTAAAAATCATGAATGTGTCCTACTTTTATTTAAATATTTTAATAAAAAATAGAAACTCAAAAAGAAAACGATCAAATTATCAATTTGCATATGTGATAGTGAACAACAAGAAAAATCCTAGAACTATATTTTGTAGCGGACACACTCGCATGGATGTGAATTCATTCATTCGTCCAATACACAGTTACATGGAGCTTATCATAACTCAATTACAACTGTAAATATGTGTACATAAATTAAAGATATGAAAGTATTTAAACTAATTGCATTTAATATATAATGTTTGTCCCCTGACATCCTTCTCCTTGATATTATTAGGATTCGGTTTTCCTTAATTGCTTGTTTCAACAAAATTTAATGGAATAAAAAGATTGTTTATTTTTAATAGCGGAAAAAAATATATTAATACATGGAGTTTGGCTTAGACGAACTTTGATATAAGTTGGTACTGGATAAAGGCGTTATATGTGTTCGTGTGTTTGTTCGTGAGTGCGTGTTTATGCGTGTACAAACATGATTTGGCATGTATGTATATTATCATATAATAAATAACCCCAAAGGTACCTAATATTAAATGTAAATTGTTGCAAATACAGTAGTGAATACAAACCATATTGTTAATTAGTTTCCAAATTAATTATCAATTCAAACAACGTACTCATACATAATACTTCAAAAGAACAAGGTAGGAAAATTGGTCATGTGTCAGTTACAAAATATACGTCTCTTGATAACAATTGGATAACTGGCAAGCCAACCCCTTGACATCTTCGCTTATACAAATCACCTCGAATTCAATACCGAGGATTCTGCAACACTCTTGGGTGTGTCGCAGTTAAGATTTTAAATGGAGAATAAGGTTGGAAATATACGCTTTGGGACTCAATCATCTTCTTTTAAAGAATTAGAGAAAGAAAAAGTATCTCAAAGGACGCGTGGTTCACAAGATGCCTTGATAAATATTCCAGTGAAGCCATCGTTTTCTCCAAATAGAAAGATAATCATCGGAGCTGTCGTCACTACTACAGGCCTTGTAGTAGTCGCTTGCGTGGTTGCAGTGACAGTCGTTCTTACTGCTTCCAACGACAGAGTAGTTGATCCCGGAAATGTATCAGGTATTATTATTAATTTTTTTTATGAATATCTTTCAGGAGCCCGCTTGTTTTCTGAAGTATACATAATTTCTCATGTCCACTAAATATGTTCTTGTTTATCGAGTATGTATGTGTAATGTTTACTGACCGTCTGTGATATCTATCTCGCCTTGGTGTTGTAATTGCAATGAAAGTTTACTTGTATATCCTATCAATTACGTATATATTACTTTTACTGCGAATCATCCGACGAGTTTCAGAAGCGCGCATATTGTCTGAACATTCGTACTTTCTCAAGTGTACTAAATATTTTGTTGTTTGTGGATTAACATGTTTAATGTTTCTGGCTGTCTCTGAGGAATGTATTGCCCGGGTGCTGGCATCCCACTCAATGCTCCCTGCTAATGATATCAATATCGTAACTAGAAAATTGTTGACTTCAGTATCAAAACTTCGTATTTGTATCAAAAGGCTCTCTAAATGTCAGCTCGATGTCATTCCCAGTATCTACTATAGTGTAAGCTTAACCATTCCACTCTAGTCTAGGCTTTTAGATTACAGCTTATACGCAAACGCAACTACTGTTATGGTACTGGCCAATTAATTGGGAGGTATGGTGTCTGCAATATTCGTTTGAGCTAAAGTATTTATTTTGTTTTATCTCAAGATAATTAATATTTTGCCAAAAAGATATCCATATAAATATAATATCAGTTTGCCATAAATCAGAACAAAATATTTTCTCCAGTTAATTGACTCACGGAAATTATACCAAAAAGTGTCGGACACCAGCCCCAGAACATTTGATTGTTATTCTTTAAAATAATTGCGGTATACTGTGGTACGTATGTCGGTACATTGGGAAATACCGCGATACAAACTTTTTCTTGTTACCCAGCTCTACTAGAGAGCTAATTAATTATAAGTATAATCATAGTGCAAGAAATTCGTCAATAAATGGGAAAAATTACACTTACAAGAGAGAGAGAGAGAGAGAGAGAGACAGAGAGACAGACAGACAGACAGACAGAGATTGGCGGTAGAATATTAAAGCTGTCAATAGGAGTTGCTTATTTATCTGATGATTTAAAATAATGACATAAATTAAATGTTAATAACATTCAGGACTTGAATTGTGTCATGCTAGTTTGTCACTTCCACTGGCCCGTTTATTAACCAACCAGTCTGACAATCTTCCCAGTGATGTTCTCCAATCAATACAAATACAGGATTGGGATTTTCTTATTTGCCTAATATAACTCACCTTTCGCATTTAAATTTCAATCTCCTGCCTAACTTTATTTGCCTGATTTGAAAGAAAGTGCTATTAAAATAATGAGAAAATACAATGTTAAACAAGGCTGAGGATAGCTGTATAATTGAATTTCACGTGGTCACACCATTCGAGGATGATAATATATTGTTTTATGGTTATCTCAGTTCATAAGGTAATATTAAAATCATAACTTGCATGTGTTAGAAATATTATTTACCGTTTTTGCGGTAACTTTGTGTTATAAATATTATTTACCGTTTTTGCGGTAACTTTGTTATAAATATTATTTACCGTTTTTGCGGTAACTTCCTTCAGACTTAATTACAACCTTTTAATCTGTTGAAAAACCATATGAAGCAACACTTTGACTTAATGCTTGAAATCATATATAGGTCACTCAATGCGTAAATGTTTAATAAAGATTTCAAATTGAAGATCTGAAGAGAAATTCATCCACACGTGAATCTCTCTCTCTCTCTCTCTCTCTCTCTCTCTCTCTCTCTCTCTATATATATATATATATATATATATATATATATATATATATATATATATATGTGTGTGTGTGTGTGTGTGTGTGTGTGTGTGTGTGTGTGTGTGTATGTGTGTGTGTATTTTGCATTTCATATAGAATGAAATAAATGCGAATAAAAACAAAAAATAGGGCCTATTTAAATGTTCCTTTGAAAAGCATGATTCAGAGGTTAACCCAATATGCTTCTTCTGCCATAAGGTACGAAATGTATTCAAGCTGTGTGCTTTCATATTCATTTTCATAGTCGGACAAACGACACCAAATGTCGTGCAAACAGATTACACAATATCAACCACCCAGCAGACGGTTCCAAGATCCACTACCTTGCCTTCAAACGCTACAATTGCTGGTAAGGGTGAGCACAACGGTCCAATGCCTAGCAATAAATACTCCGAAACAAACCATATTTTATATGTGTATACATATATAGCTTTAAAATATTACCCATTGCATAAATGTATAAGAGTATAAGACAGACTTCAAATTCAATTTTTATTGTGGATTCTATCCACAGGTGAATTTATTTCCTTTCATCTTTACAAGTCATTCCTTAAAAATCTTAGCATCAACGGCATCTTTTGTCACGAGTTGTAACATGTTTTATTTGATTTTTCATAGATGGACAAAAAACAACAGTTGGTGTGCGAACAGATTCCACAATGTCAACCACCCCGCCGACGGTTCAAAAATCCACAACCCTGGCTACAACATCTCCAACTGCTGGTAAGGGTCTGCACCAGTAATTTTTACGGAATGAAATATGTCACAGTAATGGAAACAGTATATATATATATATATATATATATATATATATATATATATATATATATATATATATATATATATATATATAACTTTAAGAAATCACTGCGTAAATGTGTAAGACAGTCTACGAATTCAGTTTGTTTTTTTTTAAATTGAGAATTATATCCATAGGTGTATCTTTCTCCGTGCATCTAGACAAATCATTCAGAAAGCTTAGAAGCTCATGCATGTTTTGTCCGAAGATGGTAAATATTTTCTTATTTGCTTTTTCATAGATCGACAAACAACACCATCTGCTTTGCAAACAGATTCGATAACAGCAACCGTGCAGTCTGTTACAGGATCCGCAACGTTTTCTACGACATCCCCATTTGCAGGTAAGAGGTGCAACATGA
Source organism: Unio pictorum (assembly GCA_030141615.1). NCBI lineage: Eukaryota > Metazoa > Mollusca > Bivalvia > Unionida > Unionidae > Unio > Unio pictorum. The sequence continues at coordinate 419,178 of JARLTB010000305.1, forward strand.
TCGATTGTTTTACGCATAAGTTGATATATATATATATATATATATATATATATATATATATATATATATATATATATATATATATATATATATATATATATATATATTTAGATAATATATTTAATAAATTACTTTAATAAATCACTCCCTGCATAAATGTGTAAGACAGACTACAAATTCAGTTTTTGTTTATGGAGAATTATATCCACAGGTGTAACTTTCTTCCTGCATCAAGACAAATCATTCTTCAGAAAGCTTAGAAGTTCATGCATGTTTTGTCGGAAGATGGTAAATGTTTTAATTTCCTTTTTCATAGATCAACAAACAACATCATCTGATGTGCAAACAGATTCGATAACAGCAACCGTGCAGTCTGTTACAGGATCCGCAACGTTTTCTACGACATCCCCAATTGCAAGTAAGGGAGTGCAACATGATCGATTGTTTTTCTTCTTTAGTGATTCACTGAATAAAACAATACAAATCAAACGTTTTATGTTGACAACATAACACAAGGGTTCAACATATGAACTTCAATAGTTGATTTAAGCGCTACTGAATCTTGGGTGGACCAAAACAAAAACGTACTTATTTTATACAAACTGTCCGCGTTATTATGTACTAATTAATGAACATATACTATAATTTGTCTTGCAGTAACGGACTTGTAACAGTCACTGACGTAAACATGCAATAGACGCTGTCTCACTATGATAATGTCATTTAATTTAGGCATCCATATAAGGCTTTCACATAATAAAGGTTTCGATTGCCTTTTTCAGTTTTTGGAAAGTGGACAACTTGGTCATATTGGAACGGATGCACCGTTACTTGTGGCGGAGGAATTCAAGCCAGAACGAGGATGTGCCTAAGAAACCCAAAATCGGATGCGGACTGTCGGCAACAATTCCCAGTCTCAGTCCTGCAATTCGTTTAACTGTCCAGGTTATTATCAAAACAGCGGAGACATAGCTATTTTAAATCAAAGAACATAATATAATATATAAGCATAGAAAGACGAGAATATTGAACCAGTCCAAGTAAATGATGTCTATTACATTTGTAATCAGATGCACCTGCTTCCAAAGTCGCGATGTTTGTGAAATTAAGAGTCTGTTCTTTTTCATCTCTGAATATTATTTATTTAACATCAGGTCTTCTAGATATAATAATAATAATAATAATAATAATAATAATAATAATAATAATAATAATAACAATAATAATAATTATTATTATTATTATTATTATTATTATTATTATTATTGCTTTTATTACATTCGTTTTATTGCTAGATTGTACACAGATTTGCAGTGTAGGGACACTGAGCGCTGATTGCAGTCGATGTGAATGTACCGCAACAGTGACAGGTCGAGTCTTCAATGGGGAAAACTACCCAATTAAAGGCGCCATCATCCGCGAGACAGATGCGCCACATATTATATTAGAAGTTACAGACTCCCACGGGGCGTTCTCCTTAAACTCAAGCTGTGCAGGAAAAGAATTGATCGTTATCAGGGCAGATTATCAGGACACGTACACACTATTATCTGGAACACATTTAGAAATCAGAATGCAAACCATAGGTACGTTCGTGTGTGTATGTGTGCTTGTGGGTTCATATAATATATATATGTGTGTATGTGTGTCTATACGTGCGTGTGTATATGTGTATATGTGTGTATGTGTGTGTATGTGTGTGTATGTATGTATGTGTGTGTGTGTGTGTGTGTGTGTGTGTGTGTGTGTGTAGGTATATGTGTGTGTGTGTGTGTGTGTGTTTCGGTTTGTCAAAGTATCATATGATCTGTACATTTGTTTCATAACTATTCCTCGGAGGCAATAGGTGGCCTATTGGAACTTCATATGGAAACATAATAATGTATTATCATGTGAAACAATAATGTATTAGCATGTAAAACAATAATGTACTATCATGTAAAACAATAATGTATTATCATGTTAAACAATAGTGTATTATCATGTAAAACAAAAATGTATTATCATAACTTACTTTGTGCAAGCAGGAGAGTTTCATTAGCAGCTTTATGACTTATTATTCTAGTACGCAAGTTTGCCTGAAACTTTTGAAATAACGACATACATTTCCGTCATAGTGGAATCTAGACTGAAAAAATATACGTGGAATAATATTTCCATTTTCCGTCCATACAAAATGCACATGTGCTACTTCACCAGTGTAATGAGTTTGCTTCTTGTATTTTAGTTTTACCTCAATTTACCGTCAATCCAACTTCAAAGTTCCGACTTAAAGGAGAGGGCGCAACCATCTGTTGTGAAGCTTTTGGGAAGCCTGAAATAAAAAACTACGAATGGTAAGTTCCATATTTTATTGTTCACATATAAATGCCATTAATACTACTACCCATTTCAGATACAGTATCATATTGCTTGTCCGTTCTGGTGTATTATAAACGAATTTATAATGTGCTTGGATCGTAGTGACTTTGAACCTTGCAATATAGATGAATGTATGTAAGTGTGCAATATATAACATTTCAATGTATTCAATAAGAAAGAACTCTGAATGAGACGGCGGAAGCTTGGTTATGATTTAATGTGGAGAGGATCTGTTTAACCAACATGCAATTAAATCAACATGCGCGACTATTCTTTGCGAGAAAAAAAACAATTTAATATCCTGTTGGTATAATTTGTCAAAGCCTTGAAATGGAGTGTGTGTCACATAGAAGGACACTGATGTAATTTTAAGCTAAATTCTATGTTAGAAAAGTATTACTTTAAAGGCAAAAATATTTGACAAAAATGACGATGATCATTATCGTCATCTTCCTTCAGTAAACATAAATACAATATAAAGTACATTTAACGTAGGCGAGAATTAAAACAACAATAAAATATAAGCTATATTATACTTTTTCCCGACATTAAATGATTCGGTAACTGGCGCGCAGTACTTGTATTAAGCCTATGTCCTCTTTTTGTAAAGTTCATACACAGAGATACTCAATTATAAAGACAACCATCAGTCAATGTAATCTAAAATTTAAATTGATATGAAAAGCTGTATTATATTCCTTACACCCCATGAAGTTGACATGGTTTCTGTAGATCTGTTCATGATATGTTTTTCTCTTTGCTCTATGGTTCGCAGGCAAATATGTAAGCAACGACAATGAAATATAATTTATTGTAAATCGTTAGAGGCTTTGTATTGTGTGATTATATAACTGTTTAATTCAACTCCTTCAAGAACGAAGCACTTAATATTCAGTAATAAGGCATGAAAGCTTCAGTAAATTTATGTAGTTATTATTAGATAATAACTGATGCATATAATTACACGAAATTAGTGACAAAGCTCATATCAATACATTTCCAAAATCATTTCAGTTTCATAGGATATTTTCCTGTTCCAGTTCACTTAAAAATTTGACATACATGTCTTAGAACGCTTTTTTATTATTTGCCAATAACTGCCTTACATAAATCGTTTATCAAACATAGTTCAGATAACATGAAAGATAGTTGTACCTCTTTGAATGTTGATATATTACAGTTTCAAATTAGAACACGAAATGAATGAACTATTTAAATCGAACGCAAGATGTTTATTAATAATGGTTACGAACTAAACGATACTGTAGGTCATATTCAGTAACACAGACGCAAATGGGTTACAAAACATTTCTACTCCAAGAAAACGAGCTTGTTGAGAACATACTTGAGTTTGAACGTTTTAATTGCTTCAAATATTCTTTGAGAGATCTCTAGCATTCTTTCAAGTAACATTATTGTAAATTAACACCGGGTCTTCGCTCGTCTTAAGCTAGCTGATTACTGATTTGATTTAGTCATTGTTCATGGTAGATGGAATTCATGTAAAATGTAACATCGTTCTTAGCCTGATATGGTGTAATCCTTTTTATTATCAGTGTTAAATGCATAATAATATAAGCACTTGTAAAACTTGTAGAGTTGATTGAAATGGTCATAATCACCATTTGAAAACAATCAGCACAATTAGTATTTTGTCGAGTCTGTAATTTATCGTCAACTGTATAAGGTAGTTTGCTGCGACTCATTGCTGTCTTTTATTCATATTCAACTTACGGTAATTTATTTCAAAATCGATATTTTTTTCTTCATGCTTTCTTTTATTTCCAGCAAATGAATTCACTGTTCTGCATAAAGAAATAAACTTCAATCTGTATTTTAACGTTGAATATGTATTAAATTATTTTGAGAAATATGTTATTTATATACATAAAATGTTACACATTGTTTTCCAAATAATGTATTCAGTATAGACAAAAAAAAATTCATCACATAATGCTAACCAAAGACTCACATGCATGTATAAGTCTAATAATAGACATCCCTTGCATGCAAGTCTAATTTCGCTGTAGTAAACATAAGTCGAATAATAGGCTTTGTTTGCATGCAAATATAGTCGCAGTGTGGTAAATATATGTCGAATCAAAGATTCCCGTATGCAATAGGTCTTTACGACAGATTAAAATGTGATATCGTGCATTAAATATTGATGAAGAATTATGGATTTTGAAATCATTGTTTTGAAAAGGCACAGTTGGGTTTTATATAAAATCTGTCTAAACATAAGTCTATAGATTTGCATAATTACATTTAGCAACACTTTAGAGAAATAATTGTGCACATTACAACAACGTACATTCACAAAGTGATTTTAAAATGTCATATAACAATATTTTTCAGGCTAAAAGACGGCATTCTACTCAGCAATTCCATGTACCCTAATGGTACCCATCTTCAGCTGACTAACCTTACCGCCAATGACTCCGGGGAGTACGTGTGCCAGGCTAACAGTGATGCTGGAGCAAAGAAATCAGCTATTTCTACCCTTTCTGTCAGAGGTATAAACATGAATAAATATATAACGTGCAATTTATTTATTAAGGACACCAGTTAGACTGAAATTGTTTTGTCTTGCTTCAAATAGTATCCATTATATTCCTGTAAAATTGGTATATAAAGTGAAGAATATATTCGCACAGTGTGTTCATTTATTGGCTGAATTCAAATATATGCAAAAGTTTTTAAGGCAAGTTTCATTGCAGAGATATAGTGAAGGGTAGAGAGATGAATATTACCGTTTTGATTTTAACTGTAAAGTGTTATAGTTTGGCAACGATTTTGATGATCCATTATTAAACTATAATTTGCGACCATGGCACAAACTTATTTTTGTGACATATCGTATTTAGTCGTACTACACGATGTTATGCGTATAAGGTTTGAGAATTACACCATTATTTTTATTTTATTAGTTGTTTCTTTACTAAATGAATAGTTGTATATTCCCCTTAATCCGATCAGGCGAAATTATTCTTCGATAAATGTTTATTCCTACATCAGCTGTTCTCAACTTTCTAGTGCCGCGACCCTTTTAATGCAATTCCAAATGTTGTGTCGACCCAACCGTAAAATTATTTTCGTTCATAACTGTAAAAAATGTATATTTCCGATGGTCGTAAGCGACCCCTGGCAAATCGTTGTTCGAACCCTGACGGGTTCGCGACCCACAGGTTGAGAACCGCTGTCCTACATGAAATGTAATTTGATTTAAATGTTTCTTACTTTTTTCATTATTTACATAAACTAGATCTATATGCATTTTGACGAGACTTCTTCAATCCAATTTTATTATCTATAACTAAAATGTTGTTATCAACATTATACACATTGCAACTGTTAATACTCCCATGTGAACGAAGTTAAAACTCTGTCAGACTCTGTAGACGCGTCCTCTGAATCTAAGTGGTATAAGTTATTTGCTAGTATTGCTGTTGTTACTGCTGCTCTTGATACCATTTGTAAATATGAGGTATGCAATATAGTGCCTTATTTCAACTTTTCTGAATTTCATGTCGTTATTATTATTATTATTATTATTATTATTATTATTATTATTATTATTATAGTGCTGCATGTGTAGGAACCTACATGATTGTGCTTTGAATTAATTAATTTAAACTGTGATTGGTTCTCTGGAAGAATAAATTATTAACTTGTGTCCGTTAAATTACCAAAGAGCTAATTATAAAATCGACCTCAATAACAATTTATCGATTAAGCCAAATGACCCATACATCTATCACACGCTCATAACGTTTATTTAGATTTTTTCATACCTACAGCCTACTCTAGCTCATACCACCGTTAGATGTTCAATAATTGCATGGCACAACGGTGTTTGTGGAATTCTCAAAAAACATGTGACTGCTGTGTTGGAAGTGGCAGATGCTTTATCTGTTCGGGAAATGGACGAACTTTACCATACACGAGTTTCCTGCTGCCTTGCAGGTTGGCTGTGGTAGGCCAAAGGCTAAGGGAGTAAACCCTAAAAGAAAATCCGGAATGGAGACCCTAAGGCAGTTGGACGATGTACTACATCCCCTTCTGGCAACTCCTTGGCCTAGAGAGGGATGGGCTTCGCTAGAAGACGTTTGCCCAAGACACATTGATAATGATGACCAAATCTGAAGTTATCATACCGTATCGGTCGTCGCCCGGGTCAACAAGGACCGCGCCTGCCGTTGTCCACCAGGACGGAGGTGACAAGTGTGCTACCGGTACTTTGCACAAAATCAGAGCGAGAGACAACGTTTGCCATCGCCACCTGGAACATTAGAACTCTGGCACAAACTGGAAAACTCCAAGAGTTGACACATTAGATGGAACACTTCACATGGCACATACTGGGACTCTGTGAAGTAAGATAGAAAGCCCTAGGAGAACACCAAACTGAAGATGGGCATATATTATACTATAGTGGAAAGTTGGACAATTCCATAAATGGAGTATGCTTCCTTGTAAACAAAGCCATCAAGGGATCTGTACTTGAATGTCGCCCCATATCTAGCAGAATCATCTCCATTCGTCTGAAAGCATCCTCCTTTAACATCACAATTATCCAAGTCTATGCTCCAACTACTCATCATGATGATGAAGAAAAAGAGGAGTTCTACAACAAACTTCAGGGTATAATAAACATGGAAAGTAAAAAAGACATCCTTAGTATACAAGGAGACTGGAATGCCAAAGTTGGCAAAGATGCATTAACATCACAATTATCCAAGTCTATGCTCCAACTACTCATCATGATGATGAAGAAAAAGAGGAGTTCTACAACAAACTTTAGGGTATAATAAACATGGTAAGTAAAAAAGACATCCTTATTATCCAAGGAGACTGGAATGCCAAAGTTGGCAAAGATGCTCTAAAAGACTAGGATGATCATTTTGGACATTCTTGCAATGAGCTTACCAATGAAAGAGGGAGACGGCTGCTCGATTTCGCAAGCTACAAGAACTTGGTAGTAGCCAACACCCTGGGCCAACATAAAGCTTCACGATGCCGGACATAGCACGCACCAAATGGAACTCATCATAACCAGATCGACTACATACTGGTTCAAACCGGTACGGATCTGGCATCAATAGAGAAAAAACAAGAACGTTCCCAGGTGCTGATGTTGGGAGTGATCACGACCTCATTTTTATGAACTTCCGAGTGATGTTGAAGAAAATTAACAAGCCATACAAACTCAGGCTCAAATTAAACCTTGAACAACTGAAGGACCCTAACATCTGCAAGTCATTCCAAGCCACAATTGGAGGAAAATTTGCTCCACTCCTTGTGTTGGATGTTGATGTTAAAGTACTGACAGACACTTTCAACACTGTCATGACAGCAGTTGCCAAGGACATCATTGGTCTCCATCGCCCAAAGAAGAAACCCTGGGTTACAGAAGAGATTCTGAATCTGTGTGATGCTCGAAGAGACCTAAAAAACACCAGACACACATCAGGGGCAGTGGAATATCGGGAAATAAACAAGAATGTCAGAAACAAATTGAAGAAAGCAAAAGAAGAGTGGATTGTACAACAGTGCACATAAATAGAGAGCAGTCGGATAAAGAATATCAGCGAAAAGACATTCAAAATTGTGAAAGACCTCATCAGACAGAAGCAACCAAGAGTCAGTACCATTCAAGACGAAAATGGAAAATGCCTCACAGAAGCAAGTGACATTGCAGAAAGGTGGACTGAGTATTGTAAGAAACTCTACAACCATCCGTCCACAGGAGACAAAGAGGTGCTTGAAGTTCGAAACTCCACAAATAATGACGATTTCCAAATTCTCAAAGAAGAAGTGGAGTCAGCAATAAAAGCACTGAAGAATGGAAAGGCAGCTGGAGTAGGCAACATCCCAGATAAACTTATCAAAAATGGTGGGGACTCAGTGATAGAACTACTAACAAAAATCTGCAACTAGATCTGGCAGACAGGTGAATGGCCAACACTGATTATAACACTCCCCATTCTAGGCAATATCCAGCTGTGTCAAAATTACAGAATTATCAGTTTGATCAGCCATGCTAGTAAGGTGATGCTGAAAATCATCTTGAACAGACTGAACCCACAAGCAGAATAAATAATCGCTTAGAAACAGGAAGGGTTCCGGAGTGGAAGAAGCACAACAGAACAAATTTTCAATCTTAGGGTTCTGTGTGAAAAGTACTCACAACATCCACAAGACATCTATCATGTGTTCATAGATGTCAAAAAGGCTTTTGATAGAGTGTGGCATGAGGTATTGTGGACCACAATGAAGAAGTACGGGATTGGTCACAAGTTGACCAACCCCATCCAGCAGTTGTACGCTAAGGCTACCAGTACAGTAATTACTCAAGGTTCTGTAGGGGACTGGTTCAAGAAAACAGTTGGAATGTCTCCTGTCAATGCTGTCTCCTGTCACCCACGCTTTTCAACATCTACTTAGAGCGCATCATGAGCGAAGCCCTGGAAAACCTCAGTGGGACAGTCAGCATTGGAGGGCGTAACATCACCAACCTCCGCTTTGCAGACGACATTGATGGGCTGGCAGGCAGTGAAGATGAGCTTACCACATTAGTGAAGAACCTGGATGAAATATCTTCCAGATTTGAGATGGAGATAAGTGACGAGAAGATAAAGCTGATGACAAATAGTGGCAAACAAATCTCAACAAAGATTGAAATCAGAGGACATGAACTGTAAACAGTGGGCCAATTCAAATATATTGGTTCCATAATCATGGAAGAGGGATCAAGAGCAGACATTTTGTCACGTGCAGCACAAACAACGGCAGCTATGTCAAAGCTAAGAACCATCTGAGGAGACAAGAACATCTGTCTGAAAACTAAAATCATACTATTGAGAGTTTCTGTATTCATGTGAGGCCTGGACCCTGACAGCAGAATTACAACGAAGAATTCAAGCACTTGAAATGAGATGCTACAGAGCCATCATTGGCATCTCTTGCATGGACCACATCACAAATGAAGAAGTATGCGACACCATCAGGCACAAAGTAGGCCATTATAAAGACCTCCTCACCATTGTCCAAAAGAGAAAGCTGAAATGGTTTGGCAATGTCACTAGAGCCAACAGTCTATCCACAACAGTACTGCAGGGTAGTGTCCAAGGTGGTAGAAGTAGAGGTAGACAGAGAAAAAGTGGAGTGACAACATCACAGAATGGACCAGGAAAAGTTTTGCAGAGCCACAGGCATTGGCACATGATCAAGTCAAGTGAAGGTAACTGGTCAGATGTTCAGCAGCACAGTGCCTCAACGACCACACTAAAACAAGAGACTAATGAAAAAAATTATGATGTGACGACAGCGTATCTTTGACAATTTATTCTGCTATTACATTAATCGTGACAGCGGTGTAACTCGGCAGCCATAATTACATAGTATTTTCCCAGACTGTATGATAACTCAATTTTTCTATAAAATCTGAGAAATATTGTTTTGTCAGATTGAAGGTTTTGTAAGGATTTTAACTTGGAAACGTAATCCAAAACCGACAAAAATATGAAAAATATAACAAGGTCGCAATGGTGATACTTATGGCGATGCGTCTTAATGTCGAAAGTGGCAAGAATACATAAATTCCATTCGTGGCATACGCCATATATGTCAGTAGCGAAAACATGAGTTTCATCTGTTCAATTGTTGAGATCTATTGTATCTAATATTATTACTGAGAACACATACAAGCACACACACAAACACCCACGTGCACAAAGAGCATGACAATAACGAGAAACGTCATGACACAGCGAAATCAAAATCAAAATTACAAGAGCGAATAAAAAATTTGCATTAATAGACAATTTGCAAAAAGTTATATCGTTAGGCCTAAAAGACACAAACTAGGTTAGTTGTTAGCTATATGCATAAAAGCGACTTAGATCTTAGTACAGTCTATTTACCTACTTCATGGCGGGTAACCTGTTTCATCTGTATGTGGTATCAGTATTACTACTAATGTTCTAATATTTGCAATTCATCTATATGGGGGGTCGGTACATATCTATTTTGATTTTAGTTATAAGAGACTGGACTGGAAAAGGAAATGCAAATAATAATAATTATGCTAATAAATTGATATTAAAGAAAAATATTGAAAACAAACTTATTAACCAGATCTGTACCTAGAAACTAAACTTGTCATATATTCGTATCTACATTATATAATAATTCTGGGCTAGCACAGCACAAGACAATTGTTACACATTTGCATACTAATACGTTTTTCCTTTATCATTGCTATTTGTTTTGTTCTTGATTTGATTAATGTATATAATTCTCCTCTGGACAATGCAACGGTTGTTTATGTCCTTTTGCGTGACAATGGGATCTTCAAATCTCGAACGTGTTGGGACGGGAGTTCAGATTTGCTGTAATGTATTTTGTGAAAATGTGTTTTTCTATTCTCTCTCTCTCTCTCTCTCTCTCTCTCTCTCTCTCTCTCTCTCTCTCTCTCTCTCTCTCTCTCAGTCTGTCTTTTTCTCTTGTGTCAATATACATGGATTTGATAAGTATACATTTATGTCGCAAAGCGTTTCTGCCACAGCTGTCAAAATGCCAATCTGTCATGCAGTAAAAACGAAGATGGGAACGGGTTATATTGGTTGTTAATTTTGCAGGTAGGCTATTTATAATACATCCGTTGTTTTATGACGTGTTTCAGACGTATCTGAAGACTTTTGTGCTGAAGCTTACCAACAGAAATGGCAGCGTTTACCGGATGACTGTGTACAACCAGACGGCAGAACAGAATATGAAGTGGGAACATGTATAGCCAAATCCTGCAGGCTAAATGTTTCATCAGCAATAGAAACGTGTGGAGAAATAGAAAGTAGCTGCTGCGGAGTGTCGGATTTTGACATTGTTGACATAAATTGTGGCGACTATCCGTTGTCTCTATTTGTTGTTAAGAGTTGCTCGTGTCAAACTTGTGGTACAAAAACCATACGATTGAATGGAATGGCAAGGGGTTTGGGTACCAATTTACCTTTGGTTTGGGGACAGATCCTACATAATGGCAATCTTGTTACCAGGACAGATCTAAATGGAGGATTCTCAGTAACGGTTGATGCAAGTGAGAGAGAGGTCACACTTACAGCAATAGACGACGTATATGGACTGTTTTTGGACAGTACGCGAACAATAAGCATTGCTGAAGGGTTCAGTGGAACTGATTACATTGCCATCAACATGTTTCAAAAAGCAGATCCTGTTGAATTATCATCCAATATAGAAAATACATTATACTGCGGATCGTATTCAAATGAGAGCAAACTGCCTGTTGCTTCCATCGTAATACCTCCTGATTCATTTTATTATCCCAACGGCTCACAATACAATGGTGTAGTATCAGCGAGTTTTACATATTTTGACCCATTAAATGAAACTGATCTGCAGAATGCACCAGGTCGATTTGAGTTCGTAGATGAAGAGGGGGAAGTTCAATTGTTGACTACATTAGGTGTTTTCACAATGTCTTTGCAAGGCAGTAGTGGCTTACGCTTAAATGTCGATGGGGGAATAGACGTGTACTTGAATAATGATATATATTCTTCTGACCCAAGACTATCAGAAGATCTCAAGATATGGGGCCTTAGTTCAAGTACGGGACGGTGGGAGATGTTAATGTCTAATGAAGGAGAAAGGAAAACAAAGCGTAGAGCCCCAAACTCTTTACTTCCCAGCGGTGATCACACTCGAATCCGACGGCAAAGTGGCTTCTGGCTTGGGGAGGTTGGGTTTTCACACATATTTTCCAATATTGACAGATTTACCTACAATGAGATTTGTTATTTCAAAGCAAGAGTATTTAGAAATAATAGCTTCAATGATCGCGACGAACTTCACGAGAAATACATCAAACTATCAGTCCCTATATTTACTAGTCAACAGTATGCAATGTATCAGCAAGGTTCTATTGTTTATCCGAGTCGACAATGTTTTCAAACGAGATGCGGGTATGATGGCTTTATAGAGGTCATTCAAGTAGATCGATTTATCTTTAAAGATGTAGCTCTTCTTCCAGCAAATCCTTTAATTCACGATGATCATGGAATTGATGGTGCGTCCAGTACAGAAATTAAATACCGAGTATCTAACAGCGGTAGGGCATTGAGACTGTTTTTCAAGTCATCCAATAACGGTCCATTTTATAAAACTAAGTCTCAATGTGAAACATCTAGTTTAAGAAATAATCACTTTAAATTCTTCGAAGCACAGAATGATTCAGATGAATTCACATTCAAAGAAACATTTGATTTTCGAGATTCTTCATCAGTTACCAATCCTGATCATTTTCAAAAAATTCTTGCTAGAGTCTGGTATCCAGAATTTGAATTAAAAATATTTCGCGCATGCACTATTCGAATAGGTCTTACCTACCAAGTCCGAGAGAAAAATCCAATAAAATTTAGAGTTACAAGCTACCGGGGCACGAATGCTAACGTGAAAAATCAAATTTACGGTATTCGCAATGGAGAAGTAGGCAATACCCATATATGTATGGACTACAAATGCAGTGGAAATCTTCATTACCTTCTTGGTCCAGCACAAGATTATACGAAAATTACTGTAGCCCCTCTGGTAGGAAGTACAATTAGGTGTTCTGTTACACAAGACAATCTCGGTGATGAACTCAGTGGCTTAAACACAAATAAGGTTGGACAAAGACAATACACAAATTATGTCCCAGATTTTTATGATAAGGGTGATGGTCTGTTCGCTCAAGAAACTCCCTTGGCTAATCAACAGGGAATAATTGACACCATAAAGACAGGGGCACATAATCTATGTAAACAGGGTTCATCAGCTGCTATTTCGTTCAATTGTCAAGACAATTAAAAAAGATTATATGTGACTTTTACTGATCAAACAAATATTATTAATGTTATTAAAATAGACAATTCCTGAAGCGGAGTTCGTATATATAAATATATGAACATTACCGTAATCAAAACTGCATTTCATAGTTTGTTAAGGTATGTGGGATGGGAATCGGGATGCGCTAAAACATAAAATGTTCAGTGTACTTACATAAAGAGACCTATATAAAATGACAAAAACAATTTCCAAAGTTTGATAAAATTCTACCTTATGATAGGAGAAACGAATAATTGAAAGACCATGCCCTTAATAACATAGATCTAACATGTTGCGTGAAAACAATACACTATTTATCATATATGGATTCTAAGATTATATTGCATGGATTCCTTAACGGAGAGCGTATTGTATTGCTCTGCTTGAGTAAGGTCACCTATTAATGAGTCAGTTTAGTTGATCAAATATACATCTGATCATGAGTTACATAGCATAAACAGTGACTAACAGAAAGAAAAGTTCGGTGTTTGAATGAACTTGTGTATTAATTAATTCCACATAGCCCATGCATAATATATGTAAATGAAACATTATCTCGACTGTGACTTACTGGATCAAGCGTTTCTAACAGTACATAATATGTCAAATGTTTAAAACAACGCTTGTAGATTCAAAATAAAGAACTACATTTCATATATTTATTTTGCTAACATTTTCGCAATTTTATGTGATAACATACCCTATATTACATATCTACAAAGTGATGTCAATCAAATCATGTTTATTACACCCTATATCACATATCTACAAAGTGATGTCAATCAAATCATGTTTATTACCCCCTATATTACATATGTACAAAGTGATGTCAATCAAATCATGTTTATTACACCCTATATTACATATCTACAAAGTAATGTCAACCAGATCATATTTATTGAAGTCATTTGCATTTTAATCGTTATTGCTGATCTCCAGTATCCCTTCTGTACGAAATACAAGTTTATTAGAATGGAAAGTTTTGGTCACTCTAGGAATTATGCAGTTTAGTTATATACATATATCTTTATAAGAAATACCCATATGCTTTTTTTAAATTGATTTTCTCTTTTTATGTATAATAGAAAATTAATTTGCATTTATCCAATGAGTTTGGTCTTCTTTTGCTTTTGTTTGGTTATAATGGACTATGCTAGGATGAAACGTTTAATAGTTTTATTTAAAGAGTATTGTTATCTACGACGTATATTTGTGATGAACATTTTCATAAATAATTAGGAGTCATTTCAGTTGATGCATATTACAGTTAAATCGTTGTGGCTGTGAGCGTAAAATGCTTCAACAGCTTAGGTAAGAATAAATGTAGAACGTTTGCTCCAGCATGTACTAACACATGCTGGTTCCCATGCCAAAATTAGAATGCATAATTACTGATGACGAAACTGTAATAACTGCATGGAATAAAAGTTCACGGATGACAACGTTTCCCTGTGTTAAAAATCACGAATTCTATGAATATTTTATAAAATTATTTTAATTACTGTTAAAGTTTAATTTGGTTCATCACTGTCACAAATTTATGTATATATTACTATTATTATTGCTTAATAAATTATTATGTTAATTATATGACAGATGTTATCAGCGTACCAAAAACTTAAACGACCTTAATTTGATTATTGCAATCTGTTATTTGCCCGCCACTGTGGTATTTACCTGTGACTCTTTAAGTTGTGGTTATTAATGCATTAATTTGCTATAGTTGATGTTGTCGAGACAGTTAATGTGTCATAAAGTGTACTGTTCTCGTGACATTTACTGTCGATTCCGAAATTGTAATGTAGCACATTATGATAATTATTGTTAAGCAAGAAGAGTTCAAACAGTTTTTGTCATATTGTTTTTAAAAAATATATTTCTTTGTGTAAGTAGCTTGTCATTTTATCAGCTCTTTTCCTTGATAAGACAATAAAATCTAACATTTATAATTAGTTGAAAGATGGTGGTTGTTTTAAACCTGTGTCGTGCATTATTTATGTTTAAGTATAATGACTGAATTAGCCGATGCTCTAAATGTACAGACCCAAACTCTGGAAGTTTAGCAATATATAATGACTTATGAAACTCTCATTATATAGTCTATATTCTCACTTTATACTTGAACATAAAGCCATGTTCTTTCATTTTCTTAAATTCAATGTGTGGCTTTGATATCTCTGCACACGAATGATTAATCAATAATACGAAGGAAAAGAATTCACTATCAAAATACAAAGGTAATAAAAGCATTAATATTGGGATTGTACAAGAATGATTGTTTGTAATCCCTCCATTGTACTTTCTCTGGTTTAAATTTGTTTGTGAATCAAAACTTAAATCTCCTATGCAATTACAATTTTTTAGGTTAGTTCAAACAAATATATGTCAATGCTCTTTGTGCACACAATTTCACAGTGCATATATACACTTAAAATACAATGCTAATGAGCGTAGAAATCGTCATTCCGGGGCAGCTTAAATCAGCCAGGTCAGATGCCTCTTTGTGAACTTGGAAAGGGAAGCAACTCACATTTCCATTGCATAATATAACCAGTAATATTTTTAAGGTGGCGTTAAAAGTACACTTCCAAACCAGCGTGCATCAAACTATTGTCGTACCAGTGTACTTGAATTGCAAAACGTATCTTAATACGATTCCTTATTCTACTTTACAAGGAACTCACGACATATTGTAGAAACGAACGGCTGGCGACGCCACTTTTTAGAATAAGAGAGTCTACATAATGAATAGAACAGACCAAAAAAGAACAAAACTTGAATTATTGAATGCAAATATTGGGCGTGTGGCATATACGAATCATGCCACAAATAGGTGGCATATGAGAATACTGAAATCGCTCAGTATTGTAATCTACCTCACCAAAACTATGGAGATACAAATCACATCAATGCTCATCAATATAATCAGATCAAGAATATCCAATCCGATTTAATACTAGATTATTTGGGTACAAACATATGACATTATTATGTCACAATGCAATGAATATTCTGAAGTGTACAAAAGTTGTAAAAAGAAGAAATATTATATAATTATTAAGTACGAGAAATGTCTGAAACAAAAAATAGCACAACATTTATTGGGTTAAATTAAATATTACAGTGAAAAAAAGTGGCAGCGTGTTGGGGAATTGTGCAGTTAGTAGTGGCAAAAATGGTTTGTAACTTTGTAATAGAGGGTTTGAGGAACAGCTTTGAAAACAAATCTCTTTCTTCGTGAATTTTAGGACAAATTAATATATAACGAGATCGTTTTATGCCATTTTTGTTACAATAATTGCATCATTTGTCCTCAAACAGATGTTACTGCTTTATGGTCAAAAACATACGTAACCGAAAAGAAGCGAAACTAGCGAGATTTTTATTGAAATATAAAATTCAGCGAACAATTTAATGATTGAAAGATGTGAGAAGAACTTAAGTACAATGAGGCAAATCCAAGTTTGTCCTTGGACAACAAAAGTCCTAAACATATGAAAATTCATTATAATTTGTAATTTAACAAATGACTTGGTCTTCCAAAAACCTTGACGTCCCCATTATTTGGTTGTCCAGAATTATTTAAAATAATTTATAACAGTTCCAGAATAATATTATTTTCGAAATAATGAGCACTTTCTATAACCACTGAACAGTTCAAACAAAATGTTTTTCCTGGCGAAAAATTTCTAAGTACAAAAACAAAATACGAATGAGTTAATTATATCAGGATCAAACAAAGTGTGAATGGATACAGAAATCGGAATAAAACTTAATACTTAACTATGTCATTATATACACCATACATTGCCATTGTATTTAATAATGGACCCCATATGACACCATACACTATTGATTTACGACGTACGAAATCTCGACGTACTATATTCACATGACATCACGCAACCAATCGGGAAGCCACAAGCAGCAGAGAGGGTTAAGCGACTAAATCAAAACGTCACCCTTTTTTGATTGCCAAATCGACTAATGGTGACTAACATCGAAGTCAGTTCAATGACTACACCTAGCTTGACCCAACTCAATGTTGTAGTCGACCCATCTCTGCTGCTCTCTCCATGTGTTAAATTGTCAATCTGATGATATAAGAAAGATCTTGTACATAGATCAAACAAAAATATTATTTCGGACAAACGATCAATCTGAGATTTTTTTCAACTTTGAGTAATAATCTTACTCGGTGCTGCTATAAATTAGCTAAATATTTTATCGATATATGTAATTAAATCATATCAATAAAAAATATGTCAAATATCGGAGAAGCATATACTACTTGATTAGCTCGAGAATGCCAGGAAGCAATCACGAAATAAAATTTATTCCCTTGAGAGATTAGCTTCGAAGAAAACTTCAAGATTGCCAGGAGTCACAAGTTGATTACGTAGAAGGTACGGAAAGATTATTTAAATCTATTACTGCAACAACTGAGAAAGTTGTATGGGGAGATATCACTGATCCAGAAAAAAAAAGAAACCTCTTCTTGGGACGATACAAGAAACCGCTAGGGCAACGGAAGAAATTTTACAAGATCTTCCAACTAGAATAGCTGCCGCACAACCTCAACAAGATATTGATAAAATTTACACTGAAATAGCTGATGTAAAAGAAAAACTTGCATCTAAATCTAAAGCAAAAGGAGATATTAAATTGATTAGTAAATTTAAGGAAGATGTTATTAAAGATAAAGAAAAAAAGAGGGAACAAACAGAAACCAAACGGCAGGAGAGATTACGCTCTTTACCAGGTACGAAAAAAGATCCTGGTAATGACTCTTCTGGCTCTAGTACAGGAAGTGGTCTAGGCAATAATCATATCACCAGCCCTGACAACGTCATCGCCGACGTGGACAAACTAGAAATCCTCATAGGAGGAAAATGCGCTGGAAATACTTCTCATGAAATTATCAACGAAATATCTGGTATTTGTCGATGATTATTTACCGGTGGTATCATGGACTTCAATACCTATTGGGAATTTATCGATAAAATTATAGATGCCTAAATTTCTTGACATATAATTTAGATCATAGTGAATAATTAAATAAAATGACTGTACACAATACGTATCGTAGGTCAAGAATGATCAGAGTAGTAAACTCACGATTACCAGTTTATGAAATAACCTACCGAGATGGACTTGGTGATGTTGTTCGGGGTTTATTTACCAGGATAGCCCCAATAGCAATGCCAATTGAAAAACAGCTATCTATGAAAGCTATCGATTTTATTCGCGACAAAGCTCCTAGCGCAATCGGTGATCTTGCCGGTAAAGCATTTTCTGCGGTCAAAGACAGAATTTTACGGTTATTACGACGAAAACAGCAATTGAAATTACCATCTATTCAAGTTATGCCTGCAAATGAAAGTAAAATAATTAATCAGGCCGCAACCCAAAGATTAATGGATCTGGCTGATGCATCGTTAAAAAAATGAAGATAACATAACCGCTAGTCTGATAGCAGGAAGTGGTCTTCGTAGATAATTAAAATTTAAATCATAGTAATTACAATAAAATGTTTAAGCGTGAAATTGATGCAGCGTTAGACATGGGTAAACCAGTTAGTACAAATGATTCCCTGCGCGATTATCAATATCTTTGATCAGAAAAAATCGAGAAAGGAACCGCTAAAGATTTCCACACATCAAAATATGCATTACGAGATGACCTTGCTGATATTATGAACCTAGCTGGGTTTGACCGAGATGAAGTTGTTATTGTTCAGAACAAACACGGTGTTTTGAAAACCAGCAATATTAAGTGGAATGATATAGTTCGTAGGGTTCTTGGCGCGGCTATGGATAATATTCCGGTATTTACCGACAGCGGAAAAATACGAGATTCAGGTATATCGATATAATATATCAGGAGTGAGATCATAAAACATGTTTAGAAACGAATATCAACGTCAGGTGGTGTATTAACAGGGGACCTGTCCATGAACGGAAATAAACTAACCGTCCTAAGAGATCCAACATCAGATTTAGGTGCGGCAACAAAAAGATACGTTGACACTTTTGATGGCAAATTATCTACGTTAAAAACCGAACATGATGTCGTTAGTGGTACATTATCCACGTTAAAAACCGAGTACGAACTTCACATAAACGATCACAATACCGTAGACGAAAAATTATCCACGCTGAGAGCCGAGTATGACGTTCACGTATGTGCGTTTACAAATCTCCGTAGAAATTTCAGAAAGATCGATGAAATTGCAGATGGATTCTTCAGAAAACCAATAATCGTTGATACGAAACTTTCGGATATTAAAACATTAATCGATACAATTAAGAAAACACAGGAAGATATTGTAAGTGATGCTCGTGATAGTATTAATAAACTTTATCTCCTTGAAAAATATCAGCGTAAAATTCTTCATAGGCGGATTAACAACGTCGTATACACAATATCATCAGGATCAACAACATGGTCTCAACAAAATAATAATATCAAACATACCGCGGAAGTTACTGGCGTGTACAGACTGTCTGTGTTTAGTAGTACAAAATTCGAGATATTTACCACGTATCCATGGCGTTACTCAACGGATAAGTTCTCTGGAACCGTATCTGTTATATTAAACCGTGGAGACGAGGAAACATTTATCCTGGTTGCATTCGACAATAAATTAACTGCAGCACCGATCTGGTGGTGTTTAGAATTTGATTCCAGCGTAAATAATATAAACTACAGATACAATCAATCGCGTGAGTGGCAAAATAAATTAAAATCTATCGTTGATACTTACACCATAAAAGTAAAAAAAATATCACAGACGTGTAATTGTCAGTGATATAATTGTATACGCAGTATCCGCGGTTGTTAATGGAGCCGGCCATTTATTATCCGCGGTAACAATGACACCACCTGCGGTCATAAAGATTTGTGTTTCAGCGTCAACTGTGATCGCTGGAGTTGTTAATATAATGGCCAAAATGATATCGACATGCACAAATGAAAAATTATCCGATTATGCGGTGAAGTTACATGCGGCAACGGCGTCGTATTATAAACTGTCTCAGTTAATATCTGATTGCCTCACGATGCATCAATATCGGATTCTGAATTTGCATTAGTGATTAAAATATTCTCGGAAGCAATGGCAAAGATATAAGCTACACCCATTAAAGTTACAGATAAATAGATAAATGTCAGCACAGGACCTATTGCAACAGATTGCCACGAACACAACACCGGTGAATCCTGAATTCAGTATTAATTTTCCAACTGCAATTTCAGCAAGGGAGATTGCACTTGCACAACTACAAGTATATCATAGTTGGCCAAATATCAGATCTGAACCGTTTGGTGGATTACCTCCAAATAATTTGCTTGTACTTGCAAACAAACATAAACCGGGTGTAACCTCAGAATTTTTGTTGTTTCTATCCCAACAGGTAGTTATCATATTGAACAGATCAACGTTGAATTCCAGCGCAGAATAAAATCAACAACAAAAAGAGAATAGGTATCAAACAGATCTTGGGATATCGAGTCAAGCTCAACAAGGATACGTTCTTTACACATTTACTCCAATGGTTCCTCCTGGATCCTTGATCGTGCAGGAACCAATCAATCCGGTGTATCTACGCGCGCATAATCAATACTTGTCAAGAATTAATTTTAAACTCATTGACCAGAGTGGACACTTGCTTGATTTACATGGCGAAGTTTTACTGATAAACCTCAATGTGAAATCGTAAACGATTTTTATCGAATACGATTTTTTCATCTTGATTCACGAATTAATCGGATAAATATTAGACATGTACCAGCACGTTAAGGTTTTTATACACGACAAGGGAGCACTTGAGAATGCAATCAAATCAATATTTACACAGTCTTCATTCAACATCGTTGATATAGCCATCGATGAGTTCGGTGACGAATATTTTTTACTGATGCAAGAACAATAAGATAGATTCGGGCTAGAACATATTTCTATGATCACGTGTGACCGAGATCAGATTATAAACTACGCGTATTCCTGCATTAAACTTGATGAATTAAAAAAAAATATTATATAGTTCTGAATAAAATCAGTAAAACAGAATATTTCTTTACAGATTTAATGCATTTCATCTTTTTTACCCATTTTAGTCAATTTTATCGTAGAAAATCTGACAGATTTTTGATTTTTGTAGGATAAAACCCCGAGCCATTCTCTAAATCATTTATAAATTTTTCGTTAATTTCATCATTTTTTAGTCTGCTTTTTGTATATTCTCGTAGAAATATATCCGATTTTAGATGATTTATGAACAAAACATGGCAAATTTACCGACAAATCATTTAGAGAATGGCTCCGGGTTTTGCCCTACAAATATTACTGTAACAAGATAACCGGGACGGATATTTCGGATTGATAACAGAACACGTTTTATGATACAGATATAAAGATTATGGTTTAATGTGGCGATATATATATATATATATATATATATATATATATATATATATATATATATATATATATATATATATATATATATAAGCAAAACAATGAAATGCGTGCGTAGTGTATCCAAATATTGGATTGAATTAAACATAATAACGCACAGACTAGAAGATGCAACAAATTATACAATGATACAAATCAATGATACAATGATACAAAACAATGATACGAATCAATGATACAATGATACAAAAACAATGATACAAAACCCCAGCGAAAAAAATATATACAAAAAAATGAATACAGCTTACTCACGTAGTAAACAATGCAGGATTACTCATATAGTAAAAATGTATACGCTTAAGTAGCGGAACTATATTTGAAAAATAATAACAGGGCAGATAACAACTTATCTTTCCAGTCCCAAACCATATACTGGGTTCCGCAAACCCACATTATCCCACGGCTAACAATTTGCCAATAAATATATATAATCAACTATTAGTATACAGCTCCACAGCTGGTACAATAGAACTTCACAATTTCTACAGACTCCGGACCCTCGGAATACTACGAAACATTAGACCCTCCAGACACTCTGGTCATTTAGACAGCTCTACTGCTGGGTCACCCTTGTCACTCTTGACATTAGACACTCTGGACGCTAGACATGAGACACTCCGGCACATTAAACAGCTCTGGACACACCAATGCATTTAATCACAGCTCCCGACGTTTGACAGCTCCGGACACCCGGGACGTTTAACACCCTCGTACAATTAGCCCTACAGCTAAAGTTGTGCCAATCCTCCCTCCCTCGGATCAATAGCCCTACAGCTACAGTCCTTTAATCCAGCCGCTTGTTGACAAAACCCTTAGTAATGTGAAGATCCTTCACATATAGCAAAGTATTTATACAGATTCGTGCTCCGTATCGAGAACACTCTGCACGTGCGGCATAGAGCGAATTGTACTCACGATTCCGAAGTACAACTGCCCATATATATAAAAAATCACCCTCAGGTATCGTTGGACACGATAAACAAAACCCGAGTACATGTCTTTCCTAAATAAAAAAACTACAACATTCCGTGACAATTCCTCCTCCCTAAAAAAAAGTGGTATCACTTTTAGAACAATCACGGAATGTGAAATATGAACCATTATAAGATCCTCCAAAATTTGTAGGCTGAACGAAATGATCTGCCCACTACACCCTACTTAAAAAAATCAGCCCCTACATTTTCTGAGCCTCGAATCGCCTCGATTCGGAAACAATACGGCTGCAAAGATAACGCCCAACGCATCAGTCTTGCATTGGCAACCTTCGCTTTATTCAAATATAAGAGTGACCGATGGTTCGTTTGCAAAGTAAACTCCCTCCCAAAAAGGTACGTGTGGAATTTTCCTATTCCCCATACTAAGCCTAAGCACTCCTTCTCAATCACGGAGTAATTTTTCTCTCTAGGGAGTAATTTCCTACTTGCATAAGCAATGGGCAATTTCACACCCTTGCTCCTGTAGCAAAACAGCCCCAATACCCGTATCGGACGCATCAGTCCTCAGTACAAAAGGTTTATCCAAGTCCGGCAACTTTAAAATTGGTGCACTCACCAGTTTATGGTTTAAAACGTTAAAGGCTTTTTCCTGGCATGCACCCCATGAAACTTTATTGGGTTCCCCCTTCCTAGTCAAATCTGTTAATGGACTTGCAATAGCTGCAAAGTTAGGGACGAATTTCCTATAAAACCCGACTAGACCTAGGAATGATCTCACTTGTTTTATTTTCTCTGGTCTAGGTGCATCCCTGATTGCTCCTATTTTATCTGGTTGAGGTTTCAACTGGCCTAGTCCACTTACCAGATGTCCCAAACATTCTAAACTTGAATATCCTATACTACGTTTAGTAGGCTAACTGAAAGATTTGCAGTGTGAAGTTTAATGACCAAATCCCGCAATACCCTAACATGTTCATCCCATGTATGTGTGTAAACAAAAATTCGTCAACAAAGCTGTCGACGCTTTCCATTCCGTTTAAAAGTTTACGCATAAGACGGACGCACGACGCTCCGGCATTTACTAAACCAAGCGGCATGACTTTAAATTGGAAAAGTCCTTTTGGAGTCGTGAATGCCGTTAATTTGCGGGCATTATCAGAGATTGGTATCTGCCAATATCCTTTGCTTAAATCCAATTTGGAAATGTATTTGTGGCCTGCCAATTTCGAAAGTACATCTTCCATATCAGGCATTGGTTCTGCGTCAAATACGGTGATCTTGTTTAATTGTCGAAAATCGATGCAAAACCGGTTGGTCCCATTTTTCTTTTTGACTAACACCACAGGGGACGAGTATGGAGAATTTGATGGTTCGATCACTTCCTGATCTAAAATTTTTGTTACTTCTTCGTTGATAGTCTCTCGTGCATTAAAGGGTATCTTATATCCTTTAATCCTGATAGGCTCAAATGTATTCAATTTTATCTCGTGTCGAATTAGATTCGTACGGCCTGGTCTGTCCGTAAATACCTCTGGGTATGTAGAAAAAACCTCAATGATCTGTGTACGCTGACCTTCAGATAAATCAGGGCATATATTTATCTGGTCAATACTTTCTTTGCCTACGTCATTAGGGTATTCAAATGGCAATCCTTTACTGGAGACTAATTCCCCTTCATCATTAGACCCATCTTCTATCACCGCTACGCATACTACATTCAAGATCCCTTTATCAATTGTTTGTCCAGGTCTCGCTACGTAGAGTTTAAGCATATTGGCGTGAAACGTTTTGGATTTTCCCTCTACATCAACGATATAATCCATTTCGCCCTTTACCTGTTTGACTTCATATGGCCCCTTCCATTGAACTAGCAGCTTGTTGTTATTCGTTGGAAGAAGCACCAACACTTGATTTCCTACGTCAAACTTTTTCCTCCGCGTTCTTCGGTTGTAATACTTTGCGTATCTACGACTTGATTTCACGAGTTCTTCTTGAGCCATCCGACATGTACTTTCTAATTTTTCGCGCTAATCACCCACATATTGGGAAGTGGTCTTAACCTCTTCGTCCACGACCTCGTCCGACCACAGTTCGCGAAGTATACGCATAGGACCGCGGACTGTCCTACCGTACAATAGTTCAAACGGGGAGAAACCTAAGCTTTCCTGAGGAACCTCCCGATATGCGAACAGAAGGGCATTCAGATATCTATCCCAATCCTTCGGTCTTTCCGCACACATCCTCCGCAACATTTGCTTCAGTGTCCCGTTGATTTTCTCGACCAACCCGTTGCACATAGGATGGTAGGGTGTTGTAGTTAATTGTTTAAGGGATAGCAACCTACTAATTTCTGCCATGAGATCTGAGGTGAATTGTACTCCACAATCTGTAAGAACTTCCTCGGGCACTCCGACCCTGCTGAACATGTCTACGAGCGCTTCAGCTACACGTTCGGTTTCAATTGATGGCAGAGCTGTGGCTTCGGGATATCTGGTAGCGTAATCTACCAGAGTCAAAATGTATCGGTTTTTTCGA
This sequence comes from Unio pictorum, assembly GCA_030141615.1. Taxonomy (NCBI): domain Eukaryota; kingdom Metazoa; phylum Mollusca; class Bivalvia; order Unionida; family Unionidae; genus Unio; species Unio pictorum. The sequence goes on from JARLTB010000305.1 coordinate 444,369, forward strand.
TCTGTATGTGGAAATATTGGTCCTACAATGTCGATGGCTACTCTTTTGAACGGAGTATCTATCAACGGCATCTGACCCAACGGTACTCTAGTTACCCTACCTTTAGGGGTAGTCTTCTTGCAAATGTCGCACGAGCGACAGAACCGCGCTACATAGCTGTTGACACCAGGCCAATAAAATTCTCTTAATACCCTATCCGTTGTTTTCTTTACGCCTAAATGACCAGCCATACTCGACTCATGCGCGACCTTGAGTACATATGACCTCAAATTCTGGGAAACCACTAGTTGCAGGAACTTCCTGTCTGATGTAGAATATTCCCTGTACATTAAACCCTTTCGAGTAAGGAATTTAGAGGAACCCCCGTTCTTACACTTTTTCACGGTACCCGTTAATGTTTTCTCTGAAATTGCACGTAAAGACTCGTCACGTTTTTGCTCATTTCGAAATTCTTCGCGAGAGATATCAGTAATGGCTTCTGGTACTTTCAATTTACGTAATGGTTTATTTTGCTCCTTGATTTGACCTCTAGTTTGTACAGCTTGGATGATGGGAAATCTGAAATCTTCTATGGTTGGAAGTCTCGAACCCGGTACATTGCCAATCGTAAGTTCATATATCGGGTTGGCTATGCACAAAGCTTCGACGGTCCCTGTCAAAAAAGGTGTTTCTATCATTATCCTGGCGACTGGAACATGGCCGATTTTCTGGTCAAGTAACATGCAAGGTGATTTAAACCCAAGCAATTGATCATCGCGGACTAAGCTCCGTTTCACGACTACAGTTGTGCATTCAGTGTCTCGTAGAACTGTGACCTCTTGTCCGTTGACAGTGCCGTTTGCGATCGGCACCCGTGCCTCTGGAAAAATACATGTACCGATTGATTGGATTGCATCGCAATTGGTCTCTAAACGCGTCACCGGTTCGCGTACTGCTTCCCGCTTAGCTTGCTGGGAAACATCGAGTTTTCCGTTTACCGACCTTCTGCCTCTAATGGCTACCGCGACTTTCTGGACTGGTCCCTTCCGATTAGGACAATAATGGGAGATATGACCCACTTCCTTGCAAATTAAACATTTCGCGTCACTGTGCTTCCCCTGGTTACGTCCACCAGATTTATCAGGTTCCCTGGGTTTTCTGTCTTTGACCTGATTCCCCCCTTGGATATCTCGCGTAACAATATTCTGCGAACCTCCCCGGGCTTCAGCGAACAAATCCGCCTGTGTGGCCATATCATGTACATTTGTGAAGGACCTTTCCTTCAAAAATAAATATAGCTCCTTGCCACTTAACAATTGGTCACGAAGCAAGAAATCAACAAGACCCTCAAATATCTTGACTACTTTGCCACATTCCAGCCATCGCTGCAAGTAATTACAAGTCCTACTGACGAACTGGGTGAATGTTTCGCCTCTCTCGGGTTGCTATACTTAAATTTCTTGCGAAACCCTTGCTCAGTTAGTTCATATTTCTTGAGAAGTACCTCTTTCAACACGGGGTAACTGAGCGAATCGGCCGTGGATAAACGCGAATACACGTCTAACGCTTTACATTTCAGTAACGCGCTAAGGTGAAGCGGCCAATCGTCTTGCTTCCATTTTTGTACCGTAGCATACCTCTCGAACCTATTTAGATAACTATCCATATTATCTTTATCGTCCTCAAACGGGGGTAATTTTGGACCCCTCAGTTTAACATCATGTTCCCCCTCTTTCTTAGTTTGCAATAACTCAGAATTCCTTTGATACTCCCTCTGCCTATTCCTATCTTCTATCTTCAAAGTTTCTAACCTTACCTGCTTTTCCCTTTCTATCTTCTCCCTCTCTGCTTCCCTTTCCCATTCTATCCTTTCCTTTTCTGCCTGTTTTTCTAGTTCTATTTTTTCTTTTTCAAAAGCCATTCTCCTTTCTTCTGCTTGTTTTTCGAATTCTATCATTTCCCTCTTGGTTTCCCTTTCTAATTCCCTCTCCTTTAATCTTTGGTCCCTCTCCCTAGCCTGTTCCTCACGAATGAAATTTCTAAGGGACTCCCCCTCATAACCGAACTGTTTCCCCAATTCTACCAGTTCTTTCATAGAAGACATTTCAGAAGTTTGGTGGTGACCAACCTTAAAGTCCAGGCTTAACAAACCACGCAATTACCAGTAAACCGTATTTCCCTTCTCAAAATTGCAACACAATTATTAAATAAATACAAAGAAATAAAGTAACATTAGATATCTACCTAACCATTCTATGCTTTATCAAGCGCGTATGAAACACAAAAAGCTACAAAACAATTTCAGTGCCCTGTTAAATCCGAAATGATCCCACTTCTGACACCATTTGTAGCAAGATAACCGGGACGGATATTTCGGATTGATAACAGAACACGTTTTATGATACAGATACAAAGATTATGGTTTAATGTGGCGATATATATATATATATATATATATATATATATATAAGCAAAACAATGAAATGCGTGCGTAGTGTATCCAAATATTGAATTTAATTAAACATAATTACGCACAGACTAGAAGATGCAACAAATTATACAATGATACAAATCAATGATACAATAATACAAAACAATGATACGAATCAATGATACAATGATACAAAAACAATGATACAAAACCCCAGCGAAAAAGAAATATACAAAAAAAAATGAATACAGTTTACTCACGTAGTAAACAATGCAGGATTACTCATATAGTAAAAATGTATACGCTCAAGTAGCGAAACTATATTTGAAAAATAATAACAGGGCAGATAACAACTTATCTTTCCAGTCCCAAACCATATACTGGGTTCCGCAAACCCACATTAGCCCACGGCTAACAATTTACCAATAAATATATATAATCAACTATTAGTATACAGCTCCACAGCTGGTACAATAGAACTTCACAATTTCTACAGACTCCGGACCCTCGGAATACTACGAAACATTAGACCCTCCAGACACTCTGGTCATTTAGACAGCTCTACTGCTGGGTCACCCTTGTCACCCTTGACATTAGACACTCCGGACGCTAGACATGAGACACTCCGGCACATTAAACGGCTCTGGACACACCAGTGCATTTAATCACAGCTCCCGACGTTTGACAGCTCCGGACACCCCGGACGTTTAACACCCTCGTACAATTAGCCCTACAGCTAAAGTTGTGCCAATCCTCCCTCCCTCGGATCAATAGCCCTACAGCTACAGTCCTTTAATCCAGCCGCTTGTTGACAAAACCCTTAGTAATGTGAAAATCCTTCACATATAGCAAAGTATTTATACGGATTCGTGCTCCGTATCGAGAACACTCTGCACGTGCGGCATAGAGCGAATTGTACTCACGATTCCGAAGTACAACTGCCCATATATATAAAAAATCACCCTCAGGTATCGTTGGGCACGATAAACAAAACCCGAGTACATGTCTTTCCTAAATAAAAAAACTACAACATTCCGTGACAATTACAATTTTGATAGATTTTCTACGACATTTCTACTAAAATGGGTTAAAAAAAAAGGATAAAATGCATCAAAAATTACAAATCTGAATACAAAAAAAAGATTTATAACAGAATAAAAAAGGATATATAACAGAATAAAACTAAATATAACAGAATAAAAAATATAACAGAATAAAAAAGGATACATAACAGAATAAAAAAAGGATATTATAACAGAAGAAAACAAAATATTATAACAGAATAAAACAACAGAAATGTTTGTAGAGAAATTAATCCAAGCTGCCATCGGTAACAGCGTTTTCATTTATAATCTTTTTTAGTTTTCTCACGCGTGTGTTAATAATTTTGTTCGTTTCATATTCGTGAGACAGTTTCGATTTAATATTTTCTACTGCGATAGAAAGTAGTACAAACTTATCTATATCTGTATTTTTTACCGTCGATAAGGACTGGAACATTATAGACTGTATGTTCTTTATCAGTCTATACTCCGTTGAAAGTGTATAACCACCACCTTCAAGGTTTCGTTGTTGGATTGACTCGAAATCACAAATTATTTTTTCTGGATCGATCGAGTTGTATATTTATATTTTTGTCTTTTGATTTTTTTACTGCAGATATTATAGCATTAATGTTTTCGATTTTAAATTAAAAAATATGACCCTTAACCTCTAGGTTCGAGTTTTCTAGCAGGCTCAAGGCATATTATTGACAGCACAACCCTTGAACCCTAAGGTCACCACCTTGCCCTTTCAGGTTTAAGGTACATGGAACATATAATCTTAATTAAGGACAGCTCAACCTTTTGCCTCTAGGTTCGAGTATTCTAGCAGGCTCAAGGCATATTATTGAAAGCACAACCTTTGAACCCTAAAGTCACCACCCCAGGTTTACGTATTACGTATTACAATGTCCTCTCTACAGATTATGTACACCCACCCCCCCACACCCATCCCCGGATATCAAACCCGGGGTGAGTAAAATGATCTCCCACCATGATTCAATTCATGGTGAGATGTGTGTACATAATCTGATCTTTTGAATTTTCTGAAATTCAATTTTTTTTAATTTTTCCATTTTTGAATTTCGATTTCGAATTTTTTATTTTTTCAAATTTCGAGGTCCTGATTAAATATAAAATATAGCTATCTGTATTGAATAGACAATCAACACAGGATTCTAATTCACTGACATTATATATTTTTACAGACAGAACGTGGGTTTTTCCGATAAATTCAGGTCCGAGTACATGTATGTAGGACGAATCTAAAAATAACCTTTTGCATGTGATGTTATTTCTGCTTCGGTTCTGTTTGTAAGCGAGAAACAATAAATTTCTTCTACTAATTTGAAACTGTTATCTGATTATGTTACTTCAAAGATATTAATTAGGACGTAGCTGGTTCTTTGGTTAAACACAGCGACATAATAGGTTACGATCAACGGAGAAAAAAGTAATATGGAATTATCTCTCATTTTTCAGTTCACTTACAATTCAGTAGTATATGAACTGAGCGATGGCACCTTTTTGTAATACTGAACATCATAATATATTTTGCTGAAAATATCCCAAAAAATTAAGATATTAAATAAATAGTAAAGTAATATAAGCAGCATAACTCCAGAGAGACACTCTCTCGCTTCGACAGTATTGAAATGTAATTTTTTGTTTATATTTTTAGAGAGATTATTTTTAAAAGTAGGTATAACATAGTCTCTCTCTCTCTCTCTCTCTCTCTCTCTCTCTCTCTCTCTCTCTCTCTCTCGTAATACGTTTGATTGAAATCCTAATGGTACATGTTCCCGTTTGAAGATACCTCTCCAAAATTTTTATCAGTAGGCACCATAATTTTCGTTTGTCATGTAATTTGTTTTTCAAACGCTACACCCTTACAAATAGTCAATCAGTAAATCGTTGGATGAAATAAAATCTTGAGTTGACAAACTTGTACAACTCAGGTATCGGAGCTTTATCTTTATTTTTGGCACTGCACTGTGTCACGGAAATTTTTTAAGCATGAGATCTACGGTTTTTTGAGAAAGGAAACAAATACAAAACTATTTCAAGAATGACGCGAGTGATCTTGCACTGTATAACCCTGCTTATGGCTAACATTGAAATAAAAAAAACCACAACCATAACACACGTTCTGAAGAATTGTTACAATGTAACAATGATTGACGCGAGTGACATTGCACTTTACGACCCTGCCTATGGTTAACTTTGAATTTCAAATCAAAACACGCAGCTTAGACTGTCAATAGAACAATGTACATTTCGGTGCTGCTTTTTTTCCCTTCGACTTAGATTTGTTAAATCTTGGCAACATTATTTGTAACGTGTGCTGTGAAACACAGGACATCCCTTAAATTTGAGATATGTTAAGAAGTCAGTCAACAAAAGATATCACACTGCCATTTTACTAATTTGTAGAATGAATTAAAACAATGAACATATTTCGCATAGAATGTATGGTGTTCTTAATTATCCTTGTTTCCTTTTCCTTTCCTTCTGCGTGTATAGGAGATTGTGTGATTTTATTTTCCTTCCCTTCTGTTTTGATAGGAGATTGAGTGGTTTGTTTTCAGGGCCACTCATATACCTCGAAAAGATATTTGCTTTATTTGCCTTCCATTTCCCTTGTAGCTAGACAGGCCCAAATAAACATAATATTCCCCATGTTAAATTCCCCTTGTCGCTATATAGGCCCACCATGTTCAATTTCCCTTGTCGCTAGATAGGCCCACCATGTTAAATTTCCCTTGTCGCTAGATAGGCCCACCATGTTAAATTTCCCTTGTCGCTAGATAGGCCCAAATAGTTCCCATGTTAAATTCCCTTTGTCGCTATACAGGCCCACCATGTTAAATTTCCCTTGTCGCTATACAGACCCACTATGTTCAATTTCCCTTGTCGCTAGATAGGTCCAAATAGTTCCCATGTTAAATTCCCCTTGTCGCTATACAAACCCACCATGTTAAATTTCCCCTTGTCGCTGTAGTGTCCCACGGCCTTTGTCGCTATAGTGCACCACGACCTTTTTGACTGGGATTTCAATTGTCGCTATAGTGCCCCACGACCTTTAGGACTGGATTTCCCATTGTCGCTATAGAGCCCCACATTACTACTTCTATCTATCTATCTATCTATCTATCCAGACGAGTTGGATTTAATTTTTGTGTACCTTTTTCAAAGTCACCTAGCGTTGTAACTTTCAAAGTCTAAACCAATTGCATCACAACCCCTCATATGGTTCGCATGGCTCTAATACCTACATACGTATATTAACCAATCTATCTACTACATGTACCCGCCAATGTTATTCACTTTTTCTGAATCGCTGCCAAGCGTTTCATAGGTCCTTTAAAGAGGTCCTTTCATGGTCGGTATTGATCAGTAGTATATTTATCTGTCCCACACAATAGTGTCTTGACGTATATTAGAAACGTCTAATCTTCTAATTTATTTACCTGGAGACGATATCTCGACTAAGAGAACATATTGACAGATTAGCTTGTTGTGTACATAGGTAAAATGAAGACATTTCGTCCTGCACCATTATCTGTCAGAATGAGTTTGATGTGGAAAGTAGAGTCTAGCTTGCTTGTGGTATGTACAACATTATTTCACATAGCATTTCAAAACATTGAGGTCATATTATCAGATTGTAAAGTCTCATGAATATATCGTAAGTGTTTCAACAATTGCAAACCGTGACTCCTTAGATGATCAAAATAGTGTGTGTGTGTGTGTGTGTGTTTTGCAAAAGACATATAAGAATAACGTGACACAATGTATATTATAGTTTCGCATTTGCATACAAAGGATCAAAAACAAATAATCATTGACAGTATTAAAGAACTGGCAACGATGTCATGTCATTTAATTGTAATGTGTTTTTGTTTTTTAAAATAGATATATATATATCCCATTTTGCCTTTCTCTAGTCTACCTTTACATGACTTTCATTTTAGAAAAACATCCTCACATCCAAAGATTTTAAACACGCGACTTCAGAAGAGGCTGTTTCAAAAAATTTATGCACAGTTATATAAGAAAATAAAACTTGGCCTTAGGCCAGTTTAGAGAGGTGGCTAGTTTTGAGAAATTGGAGTTGTTAAGTCTGTCTTACCTATTCTACCACCAAAATAAACCCTCAAGGATTGTTCAAATGGTATCAGTAGCGATATTGATATGTACATATATAAATCAACCTAGTTATTGCATTTTTATATTTACGCACAAAATTTCTCAGTGCATATTATATACGTTACATCATACCTGAAGAATATAGATATTAACTTATGTACAAAAGCATTTAGTACACTTTTTAGGATACATATGTGTACAAGTGGTGTGTATCTCCACGTAGAAGACGCCTCTTTCTACATCACTAAATATTAGTTGTTTTTCTGATGTTGATTTTTTTAAAAATTATATCGTTTCATTTTTTATTCTTATTTTCGTTTTGTTCTTTGTTTCATTTTTTTTTTTTTGGGGGGGGAGGGTGTTCCTACACTTATTGTTAGTGAACGTTATGCCACTATATCAAACGATGGCGTTTTACGTGAGTGTATAGAGATTCTGAATCTCTATGCGAATAGGAAATGTGCCTTTATTATATATTAAAATTGCCTTGTTCGTCCAGTCAATATAAAACCGACTCTTTTGTAAACTATCATTTCTAATTCTGGATTAAATGGGGTAAAAAAAAAAAAATTTTTTTTTTTGGGGGGGGTATCTTTTTTATACTATTTTGTACCAGAGACATAACGTATTGAGCATAAAAATCTTCTGATTTTACTCTGAATGTTAATATTCGCTTTTCTTTAGTCGTTCAAAACAATATTAGTTTGATCTATCCACTGAAAATGTTGTCAGCAAAGATATAACGTTCTTAATTTATTATTACTTACTGCATGGTGAATTCTTATTGGTTTTGTTGTTCTCTTGTCTTGTCTCTATCATGATCATTGATTTATTAATGTATGATTTGAGTCATGTAATCAACCTCTCTGTCTCTGTCTCTCTCTCTCTCTCTCTCTCCATGTTTTTTGGAATAATTAGGAAGGTTTTTTCAGTTGTGAATCCTTGTAGTCTGTCCCATGATTAACATTTATGTTAATAACATCTTAAACAAATACAAAATTCGACTCCTTTTAATTCCAAGGAAACATCCCATTATGCAATTCTCATTTTCTTACTCTCTACAGGCAATATACATTATCAGTGTAGAGTTTGCTTGCTGAGCGCAAACGACCTATTGTAATAGCGTGTGTATGCTCTACTAAGCATAAGGTGTGCCAATCTAAACGAGCACGTCTGACTCGTTAACTTTTTGTAGCTAAGACGGTTGAAAGATGATGTGTGGTTTATAAAGTGTATTTCATTTAAACAAGTGACCATTGGGATACTTCTCTACTCAGGTTGGATACGATGCCATTTGGTGAAATCTTCATATATTCAACGCCGTTTCACCAAATAATAATAAATTTATTAATTGATAGACAATATAATGTTTAATAAAAGTGATATGCAGCTATAAGTAAATCATTCTGGATATCTTTAGATACATACGTGTAGCCAAACATAGCTAAATGACATTGACGTTGAAATGTCGGTGGTTGTGATAAATTGTACTAATGAGAAAAGACCATACTGTAAAATTTGATAGTTCTCCCAAACGTTTGCGAACACCTTGAAGGCTTAACCATGTCCATAGACACTAGCCGCATCAGGCGTTCGGACCAGGATGGCAGAAAAGTAATACGTATAAAATTCTCATGACAATCTACGTCGAGCGATTTGTATGTAGCCTTTACACGTTTTCTTCGATATTTTGTTTTCTTCTTTTGAGTCGTGTTCAAGAAATTAAATCAATGTTTTATCATCTGTGGCATTCTAATTCTGGTAACTGTTTCATAGTCGCTGAGTAGTTTTGGGCGATTTCATTACAAACATGTTCCTTAATCTGCCGTCAATAGCAGTGGGGCCTATCTAGCACAAACACGTTTGAGTTTCAAATGTTTCTTTAGCTGACGTAATCGAGCATCTTCATCAATTTCCCTTTTCACACCAGCAACTTCTGCAAAAACTATAGGATGTGACAGAATATTATTTGCGTCAACTTCGTGCTATTCGGCCCTGATAGGGGATAAACATTAAAGCGCCCGGATTTTATTGCATGCATTTTGCTCATCTATTATTAGGGATGTTCAGACAAATTTGTAACTTATACTTTTTAAATCACCAACTATTTAGTAAATTTTTAGAGTTATTGCCCACATCTATTTGCAGAAAACCCTATGTCAGTTGTCTTTAGAATTCTTTAGAAAAGGCTTCGATGGTGGTCATGAAAATTTTACTGGAGAAAAACCTCCACTGGTCTTCATAATCTTATTGGGAAGAAAACAAAACAACCGTGCACTCCAACACCATGACTTTTAATTCAAAACTTTGCCCATTTAATTTATAAAATACTTTTAACTGAACTTGATTTATTGAATTACCCAAACCAAAAGAAGAAGTATAAAGGCAGTTAAGCAAGGTGCCTAACTTGTGTGCAACAAAATGAAGAGATAAGAAAAGAAAGGCAACCCAACTATATATATATATATATATATATATATATATATATATATATATATATATATATATATATATATATATGAGAGAATGAGTGATTAATAAGTGCCGTTCGAAAGGTAGCTGCACCATTTGTATGATTTCTAATTTTTGTAAATATTGATAGCCAGTCACTGAGTCTAGTAGTTATGCAATTTTAGACATACGCACTTGTCGATTAAATTACATTATTTAAGTTCATTTATATAGAATGACCTTGACCCATCGCTTTTATTATAGTAAGTATTGATCTAACACGTGCATAGTTATATAACATTATTGTTGTTGTTTATGGTTTAATACCACTTTTTAGCACAATACATGATAAACCTGGCGGCCAATATATCTGGTGAGAGAAAATCCCCGAAAAAAATCCTGAAAGAACCACCGTCCTACGTGAAGCTACTGACATGCTTTCTTACACACCCAATGGCGGCCGAGCCTGAGAATCGAATCCACGGGAACACAGTTCAAATGTCGATGGTCTGTAAAGGTGAACGCCTGAGACTACTTGATCACCGGGGACCCCTAAGATTAGTGCGATAGTACGTACACAACAATATGTCACTGATAAAAGATAACTTAATACAAATTAACAACAAGGAAGTGAAAATCAATCCTCATATAGAAAGAAGTAATGCTATTTTAACTACCTTCCACAGCACAATTAGTATAATCGTCTGATTTTAAACACAGAGGTTGGCTGTGCGAATCCTGCTAACAGCCTTAAGTATTTTACATGTATAATTTGTTCAGTACGTGTGTGTTGTGATGTGATTTGGATTTGTAACGTAACTTTAAAACAATTTCAGTCATATCGCTACGATGTCTGCAATGTGGCAGTTTATAGTGATGTCCAGCATTGGGGATCATGCCGCAGACATGTACCATGATGTCCCACCCACTCACACTATCCTGACACCAGGCCGACCAGGCCTAACACTAACCACTTAATGCTGAGCTCCAATCGAGGCAGCTGTTAGTACCATTTTTGCAAGTATTTGGTAGGACTCGGCAGGTGGTCGAACCCACGATCTCCCGCATCCAAAGAAATATAGTTGGATAGAATGATGGTATGAACTGTACATATGTAACGAAATCTCACTGGTGTTATAGATCAGGAGAAACTAATCAACAAATACAGCCAAGCAATATTTATTTGCAAATGTGGCAAAGGTATAAAAGAACAACATTGTTATATCATTTAATCTAAATTTCACGGTAGTTTTGTATGTGGAGAATAGTGTTAGGAAAAGATAAAACTTTACACTGCATTTTGGCATTGACTTCTTAGCTGAACAAATTTACTACTGTGTGAATTTAAGAAATATTATTGATCCGAAAAGCAAAAGAACATCTTCATTAGTTAATCATTCAACTTAATGAGGTAGCACTCGTTCCACATATTAATTCACAATAAATATTTGAGAAATGTTCTAGCTATTTGTTTAACCTAACCCAAAAAGCAGCAGCCTTCTCTACTATTCCACGAATTTCTCTACTGGACGAAAAGTGGGGAGATAAGAAATTAGTGGGGTTTTTTAAAAAAATTTCTACTAGTAGTGAAGAGGGGCGATATACGGACAATGGGAAAATACATTACGGACCCACCCACCCCCGGCCTCTATACAGACAAGGGGAATTTAACATGGGAAACTGAACATAGGAATATAGAAAGACAATGGATTGGACAATGTTGCAACTAGGGGAGGTGACGTCACTGAGCAAATAGTGGGTGCACAGATATAACGCAATAGATAATAGACAAACACTTATTCAACATCAAAAATAAAAAAATATAAATTGAGGCAAGAAAGGGCCTTTGGGTTTATGTTAACACACTAGGCATCGCATAGGTCTTCTACTTTTCCACAAACTTTGTCTGAATTCCACATCTTGTGACGAGAACAGGTGAAGGGAATGCGTTGAACTGCGGTTATTTATAGGGGACAGAAGGATTGAAACGGATTGAGTTAATTCACCAATCCAAACAAGCGTTACAAAATTCAGCCACAACAAGGAGTCAGTCTTCCATTCCGAAGAGAGCAGTCTGTGACGTCACATTCCCTATATAGATGCGTTATTGTCTGTACGCAGTCAATAAATGCGGCACAGTTTTCAATCATGACGGAAACTAAGAAGACGATGAATTGGGGTGCACCGGCCGTGTACACGAGAAGCGAAGGAATAGCAGCGACTACCCGAGTCAGCACAGGCCTACTTCTATAATAGGTTGCTTTTAACTGGGATTTTGTTGATTTTCTTTCTTCTTCGCAAGAATTTGTTCCGGCACCAGTACCTTCACCACCATTTCCTTATTTACCACACGTGGATAATTTTAAACAGAGACAGAAAGAAGAATTTGAGAATTTTTTACACCAGCAAAAGGAAGCACAACAAGCTATTCTCTTTTAACAACAAGAAGAAGAGGCAAGGAGGAAACGACAGGAAGAAGAAGCAGCAGCGAAGTAACAAGATCTAAGAGAGAATGGTGAAAATCAAACGGTCATGGTACTTGTAGACATTTTAAGAAGTATGAAAAAAATGTATCAGATTCCTTTATTATGACCGAAGAGAATAAGACCCTCCCGAGCTAAACAACCATACCCTGTAACTACACCTGCCGTTCCACCCCTGGTGATTACTACCAAATCATCTACAGGAGGCAGTCTAGATGTAGGCATTGGCCGTGGCAAAGGCTTAAGTCAGCTAAAGCTGTATGCTTCCCGTTCCTGAGTTTATATATATATAACAAACAAATACCCAACGATCATTTTTAGGGCCACTCACATCTATTGAAGAGAGTTAGTATTTTAGTTACCAAAATCAATTAAAATAAGAAAGCACAACTTTTGTACCCATATTGTACTTGTGTGAGTGCGTGAGTGTATGTTCTTATTCTAAGAAACAAAAGCAAGAGGCACTTACGTTTTATGCCTGGTCTATTCTGGTACACATTTTATCTTCACTCTGTTTTTTAAATTTCTTAACTTTTACAGGTTTTTTCCTCCACGTCTTGCTCACATTCTACTTGTATTATTTTCTTCTCTTGTTTCTCTTTCTGCACGTGTCTGGGTTCTTTCAACGTCATCTCATCTCTAATCTTCTGGTGTCGCCCTATCCCACTCTGAGAGCTTCCTCAGAAGCCTTTGTTCCGAATTTCGTTCAAATTTCCTAGATCTAATTTTTCCCGCTCTTTTACGAGTGCACAATTTGCTCTCTGAGTGCGTGATGTTTCTTTCGTCAAATCAAAAGCTGTACTGTTTCTTACAGAATGAATAGAACAGGATAATGTATGGATGCCTGAGAAACCCGCTAAAAATGTTACTTAGTTCTGACTGCATACCGGTGGTCTCTTTGAAACTGTCTGAGATAGTAGAAATGATATGTTATAATGTCGGGTTTTTTAAGCCTAAGCCAGCCGGTGACATCAATGACTGATTGCAAAACAAAAAGAGTTTCTCACCACCGCGGCATGTTCTCTTTGAAATAGCCTAGAACTTGACTGTGACGCAATGGCTAATTCATGGACAGATAGTTTCTTTGTTTCAGAATCTGTCTAAAGACTTAACATCATATAAAACGGATTAAAATTACCCAAAGTACTTTGAATTACGTATCCTAGCAGAAAACATAAAGACATTTGCAAACACGAGGCAGGACTTGCTAGCAAATTTTCTCACACGACGCGACATTGTCCCAAAGTGGGAACTTGTAATGCACTGTTATTCATATTTGCATTTGGCTGAGTATCTGACAGGCATATTGTAATTTGCTACTACAATCTCTGTTGATGTTGTAAATATTTCAGTTTCATATTTCAATTTATACAAATTGTTGGAAAATTTTATTTTACATTAAAAGTTAATTTTCTAAACGTAAATCAATATGGTCATTACATAGTAAATTATTATCTATGTACACTCCTACAAGCCTTTCATATTTGACATTTTATAACGGATGATTATTTATTGCAAGAGTTAGTTCTGTGTTCCCTGACTTGAGTAGTTATTGTGATGTCTCAAAAATCATACAGTTTGCTTTTCCTTCATTAAATACCATCCTATTTTGTTGTGCCCATTTTTTTTCTCTAATAAGGTATGAGTTTAATTTCATTTGGACAACTTCAGTATCAGAACTAGATGTATACATGGTTGCATCATCTGCAATTAAATCTGTATTTGTGGATTCATTTTTAATGGTATATCGATGATATAGAAATGGAAGAGTAGAGGGCGTAAAACTGAGCCTTGATGGCCCCTGAATGAATAGTTCGAGTTTGAGAGCAAATATTGCAAATGCTTCCTTGTTAAGACTGTTAGTTTAGGTATGATCTAAACCAGCTTAAAGAAGGATTCTCGCACATGTAACAGTTCAACTTTTGCAGCAGAATTGCATGATTAACAAGTTCAAGGGCTTTCTTGAAGTCAAAGAAAAAAAGCCCAGTCATATCTCCAGTATCCATTTGGCACGAGTGGTACTTTCTATATTCTGATTGCGCTTTGTGAAATAGCGCGTATGTTTCAAACAATTTACAGACCCGAATGGCAACTTGCTTTTCAAATAATTTTGACAATACAGGTAGAATTTATATTGGTCGGTAATTCCCTGACTCCTCCTTTTCCCCTTTCTTAAAGATAGGCGTAACCTTGATACATTTCAATGTTTCTGGAAAATTACCACTCATTATACTTAAGTTTATGGTATGCGTTAGTCACTTTGTCATTACTGGTGCAGCAGTTTTAAGAATTTGTGGACCAATACCATCCAATCCAGAGGATTTTGTAATATTCTCCTTAATTACCATATCAAAGACAACGACTTCACTAACATTAGCTATTGAAAGGGTGAACATAATGCCTTTGATCTCCTGCCGTAGCTTGACTGTGCGTTCATCTATCTGTATAAGTGTCCGGGTACAAATATACCTTGTATCAAACACTCCTTCCATTGTTTCCACAATAGCTAGATAATAACAACGGATGCTCTCCTTTGTTCTTCATGGTATAACAACTTTACAGTGACGATCATATAGTTGAGTCATTACCATTCATTTCATTATTAAAACAAGAGGTATTAAAGAGAACAATTAAGTCAATACAGAGACAGTGGGATGGGTGGGTACATACCTATCTGGTAAGACTGCGATTGTTCTTATTGGGTCAGGCAGAAGATATTTAAATACATAATCTTTAAATATTTGCGGTAGCTGTAGCTGTTAGCGCAATCCAAAGAAGGCAGCGAAACTTCGCAAAACTGAAATGTCTCTAAAGTCTGGTCTGAAATTTTCACCCCTTCAAAGACAATAATTGATTTAAAGAAATTATAAGATATATATTTATACACAGAATGTGCTTGTGCGTGTATTTGCGTTTGTGTATGTTTAAGAGAGAGAGAGAAAGAGAGCATTAGTATCATACATAATTGTATGAATACAAAAATTGGCTGAAAGGATATCACAAGAAAAAAAGCGAAACAAAAAAAAAAAAAACACAATACAAAAACATTTTTATTTTGGTTAAACATTGTAATTATTTTCGATAAAACTGATGCAACTTGTTTTGATCACTTATTAGAAAAATTTCCTTTCCACTTGCTTACCTTTAAGGGATACGTTTCAATCCATTTCTTTCATGTTCTAGTTCATTACGGATATCAGACGATATGAGATAATAGAATAACATAAGATGACATGTAAATTACAGTTTATTACATATTAAATGTAACAGATATATAATTAATCCAAAAGATACAATTGATGAGTGGTCTGTTCACACAAACAAATGGTCGAGTTTTCAAAATCAGTTTGTTCCCAGTGCTACATGCCATTCTGAAACACAGTGAGCTTTTCATCGCATGCACTCAGACATAATCGATCTTCAATATGTCTCATTATATATATATATATATATATATATATATATATATATATATATATATAATGTTGAATACAGGGTAATTTTTCACTATTTGCAATGTTTCGATCATTGCGAAAATATTGCTAAGTGCACTTATTTTCTCTGAAATGAAATAAACGAAAGTGAGCGAAAGGTTAATAAAAGCAAGGACACCAAGTACAAGTCAGTTATTTGTAGAATCTATAGTTTGGCAGACGAGCTTTAATCTCATGATGGAATAATCATTGTTTTAAAAATCAATAGGAGAATAAGGCATGAACATATTAAGAAACACAGTAGTTACTATTAATTAACCTCTTAATGCTGAGCACCAAGCGAGGCAGCTGTTAGTAACATTTTTGTAAATCTTTGGTATGACTCGACTGGGAATCGAACCCACGACCTCCCCATATCCGAGGCGGACGCTCTAACCACTAGGTCACTGGAGCGGAGAGAGAGAGAGAGAGAGAGAGAGAGAGAGAGAGAGAGAGAGAGAGAGAGAGAGAGAGAGAGAGCTTCTAACTAAAATTTAATGATGCAAATGATATTGTCAATCTCAGTATGTAGTACATAATTCCGTAATACCCTTTCCTCTAAAAAGACAAAGGTACTACGTTCGAAGTTTTCAACGTTCAGTTATAATTATAGTAAAAGCTACTGACAAATTCTATTGTTTTAAAGACACATGCACATTTATTGATGTTCATTCTCTAGTATAACGGGTCAAAAACATGAACGCTTCAGATACCTTTTGTACTTCGTTTAGTTTCAGAGGCTAGCAGTTAGACTTTAATATCTGGTTTTGGTAATAAATCCTTTTCTATGATCGTACGATGCTAATTTGTCCAGTAATGGTATCACGGTACCAATTGTTTTTCCATAGACCTCAATGCTAATATTTGGAGAGATAAGAATATTTTCTATCCTAATTTAGCATGCATCTCACACACTGTTATAGAGAACAATGTTAGATTGTCAAGTTGATGATGACAAAACCAGGTACTCCATTGCATTTAAGAGAGATAACTCTGCTGGAACTAGACAGGGGTATGAGTTATCTAGTCACAACATACCTATTTTCAATCATGTCTATGACATTTTCAAAAAATCATAAAAAATACAAAATATGATCTGTATAGGAATTAACAAAAATTCACGTGTTGCCAAGAGGCTAAACTATTTTTTAAGCCTAACAGAAAGTACAACTCTTACATAATCCACCAATCAAAGCTTGTGTTGTTGTTTTTCTCTGATTGGTATGGACCCTACACCTTACGCTCCACCCACATGGACTTGCGCAATTGGTACCGTTATACCTATAGTGACAAATACATGTTTACGTTGCATTAATAACAAAATTGTCTTTTTTAAAAACATTTTCCAGAGTGACAGGTAACATTTCAAAATCAGCCACTGTTGCTTGTCAGAGCTACTGAATCAACTTCATCACCGGAAGATGTGACTCCTTCAAGAAATGAATGCAATACAAATGTGGAGAATTTGAACATAAAGGTCTGTTTGGAGAGAGAGAGAGAGAGAGAGAGAGAGAGAGAGAGATGTTTGTGGTTCGCATGTTATGTGAAATCAAAACCGGTTTTAGATTTTAATTCATAAAGTATTCCATGATATACTTTTATGTTTGCGAAACCTTCACATTTAGTCACTAAATACTGAAGATAGACTGGAATCCACCAAGTAAATTGCGTTCATTACTATCCCATTAGCATCTACCTAATTATTGTATTTACGTAACTGTTAAGAAAGTAATCAATTCTTGTCCAACCTTATATCTGTAGTTTTGGCGTTATCACTTTTATTTACTTTTTGTTACATTTTAGCTATTACAACGATTCCAACACAATGCAGAATCATTTGGAGAGAAAGACCTATTTAGTGAAAATCAATGACAATGTTCAGCACATTTTACAAAATAATATGAGCCTACACATGACAACTGGATTATTTTCTCTGAAAGGTACATGTTTTAACTGCATATAAAGAACATTAAAATCAAAGTAACAGTATTCATTAAAAACATAGACAAGCTTATTTTTTCTTCTACAACACTGTACATTTTGAACTAATAATGGTTTCTAATCCTATTGATTACGATATATTTTCTGATAAAAACATTTCAAAACGATAAATGCGAATGTTTAAATTCATTGGCTACCATTTTCTACTAAATCACAAAAATATTATCCTTTAAACATGCAAATTAATAAATTTAAATGCAGGAAGGGAACATTGTTCCATTTAAAAATATGTATCACCATCGATCTGTTTCAAAATACGTTGGGGACAGTTTCAACTACGCTAGCGAGTTCATCAACTCTGTAACAGATGGGTATCTAGTGCTTGCAGCGATGCAGGTTTTAGGGCTCGAAAATCTAGAATATTCCTTGATGATGAGCATTGACGTGTGTGTGTGTGTGTGTGTGTGTGTGTGTGTGTGTGTGTGTGTGTGATTTGGATTTTTTACGTAGCTTTAACAAAAATTTTAGTCTGATGCAGTGTGGCAGTTTATACCGATGTTGAGCACTGGGGCATCATGCTTCAGACATAAACCATGATGTCCCATTCAGTAACATTATCATGATACCAGGCCGACCAGTCCTAACACTAACCTCTTAATGATGAGCGCCAAGCGAGGCAGCTGTTAATACCATTTTTACAAGTCTTTGGATTGACTCGGCCGAGGATCGAACCCACGACCTCCCGCATCAGAGGCATGTACTCCCACCACAACGCCACTGGAGCGGTTCGATGAACAGGATAATGATGACAAAATATCTAACCTCAACGAAATATGCAAGAAAGTGGTCGACAATTTTTGGAAACCCATTCCAGAGTTGTTGTTTTTTCCAGAGCAGACAGCAACTCAAAAGACTGTGAAAGATATGTATCAATACTGCATATGCAAAGATTTTAAGCAGGTCTTGTTTGTTTCAGAAACTGTAAACATACATTTGTCATTTTTTTAGATAAAACTGATTTTGTTTTACAATTTTGTTTTACAACTTTTTATGCATGTGAAATGTTGTTTTGAATTTGGTTTTATGTTTAAATGTAATATTACGAGTATATGGCCATGAACTTAGTAACAGAAATTGAAATCTAGTCGCATTCCAAATAAATTCCTACATATAATGCGTTGATGTGGCTCGGGTTTCGATCCTGCTACTGTGCCAATCGCCTGGAATGTGATGATGTGCTAACCTTGTTTTGATGTACCCCAATAATATAATCATAAATGTTCTTGTCAGAATTCACTATAATTCCAAACTAATGTTCCAGTCTAAGAATAATATAGATGAACACTGTATAATTCCAGTGAATCATGTGTTGAATAAAGTAATCCATCCAAATATTAACAATAAGAATAATTCTGCTTGCAATATTAAGGCAAGAATGAGTAATTCTTGCATAAACAAGATTATATACCATCTACATTTACCATTTTCTAGAAATAATGTTGATGGAAAATTCTATTGTAGAAGTTCTAAGGTCAGAATCAGGACTATAAAAATGTTTACCATTTAATACATGATTCATATCAATATATAACTGAATTGTTTTTAAAGCTACGTTAAAAGTTCAAACACACACATGCCATTAATATAATGGTCTAAACATAAAATCCACAAATATAAAGAATTATTAGATATATGTTATATTGTTGTCAACATAAATGTTACTGTTCATATAAATTATGAACGTAACCTCTCCGGTGGCCTAGTGGTTAGAGCGTCCGCTCCGGAAGCGGGAGGTCGTCGGTTCGATCCCCGGCTGAGTCATACCAAAGACTTACAAAAATAGTACTAACAGCTGCCTCGCTTGACGCTCAGCATAAAGAGGTTAGTGTTAGGACTGGTCGGCCTGGTGTCAGGATAATGTGACTGGGTGAGACATCATGCTACATGTCTGCGGCATGATGTATCAGTGCTAGACATCACTATAAACTGCCTCACTGCAGACATCGTAGCGATATGACTGAAAAATTGTTAAAGCTACGTTAAAAATTCTAATCAAACAAACAAACAAATAAATTATGAACTTTGAACTTGGAAAATGTCATTTACAAAATACAAACGTGCGTAACATATGTTCGTTAAGAAAAGCCAACAAAGAATACATTTTACAAATACATCTCGTAGAAGATGAACAAATGATACAATGCCTCAGCAGACACACTAGGGGCTCTTTCTTCCATATGTGTTGAGTTGAACAGGAGGAAAACAATT
Source organism: Unio pictorum (assembly GCA_030141615.1). NCBI lineage: Eukaryota > Metazoa > Mollusca > Bivalvia > Unionida > Unionidae > Unio > Unio pictorum. The sequence continues at coordinate 464,587 of JARLTB010000305.1, forward strand.
TACCAGATGAGTGTGTTTGCAGTGCAACTTGCATGAAAACTGTACAGGTGAAGAGATGTTGTGTATGCAAATCGGTCAAACAAGAACCAATAGTTGAATGTTCAAATGATCAATGTACCAAGCATTGTTTTTATGTTTTGTGTAAAGGGATTAAGGGCCTTCCAGAGAGTGGTAATAACATAATGTCTTGATTAATGTTAATCTCATGGAACTTTATAAATATTAAAGATTATGGTATCATTTAAAATCAAGCTTCACCTATTACTTTATAATAATGGTCACAAAGGTGTAGTTTGGAAAGTTTCATAATTGCATTTTTCAAATAGAATTAAGTCAATATGCATGTCTTTTCATTTCCAGACGAAAAATGGTTCTGCTCTAAAGGGTGTTAAAACCACGTCAAGAGGAGAATCTAAGAAAACGAGAGTATGCAGGATCCTTTGAAGGAATGGGTAGCTAACAACAAAATTGAATATACCAGGACCATTCTTCTCTGAAGGATGGAGGATAAAATAAGAAGAGATCTAAAGTGACGGTCCATCCATGGTGTCCTTTTGAAATGAAGATAAGGTTAAATTTTACAACAACAATCATGCAAGTACTCCATGTTTAGTTACAACCTAATTACAAGTAAACCATTTTATATTTACTTAAGGGCATTAATGTCGTTGTACATCTATTTGGATAAAACAAACTCCAGCTACTATCTATGACGGGCCATGAAATTGTATTTAAGCCTTTACTGGTGACATTGGTTTTTGAAATATTTATTCACAAATGTAATCCATACAAAACACATGCTAAAAAGCTCCAGTAAATGTTTTTTTTTGTTCATTAAAAATGCAATTTTTATTTGTTTTTCATGCTTATTAGTGTTTGATGTAATAGTCATGTACAAAACAAATATAAATTATAAATTTTGCAAAGTGTTTAATTGGATTTGACATACGTTCTAGATGAAATGTTTTCATCAGTTCATTTCTAAAGAAAAGGTTACATCTATTTAATATAATTTTACATCAAGGAAATGAAAGCCGATTATCCATTATCAGACTTTGCAACTATCAAAGCTTCTGAAGAAAATGGTTGTATACCTAGTGTAATCAATATGTGGTATTAAATAACTTCGGTCAACATTCATGTATGTGTCATTAACATCAAATTATATAAGAATCCGTTTAAACAATGCACTGTAGCGAAACTGAGTAAATTAGTACATACATTTATGAGTGTCTGGCAGAGAAAATACAGCAAGATTTGAATTGGAAGAGAACAGTAAATCTTCGAAAGGAGCTGGAAGTAATGATGAAGTTAGACTGGTCAACAAATTTCTAAACAAAAAATTCAAAGTTACATTATTTGCTAACTGAATTATTATCTTTTAAAAAGATTCCAATTATATTTCAAATTATTCCTTTAAATTGAAACGAGTATGTTTCAATAGTATTTAAAAACTGACAGCAATGTATAATTCTTGAATGCAAAAACTTAGGGGGCGCTCACCAGTTAATATGTACTTTTCAGATAGTGACGTATGTGAGGTGAAGTTGTTTGCATTTGTAACATGCACAATGGAGATAATGTTGGCATATCTCAATGCTACTTTGATGCAATGTGGCTGACATTTCTTTGGATACTGCACTTGTGGAAATTGTAAATGATCTAAGCGCATGGTATAACAAAATGGATGTTCCCATGTGCTTGAAAAATTAGCCAGAATTAATCAAAAGTACACTAACTTTAGCAGTTATTAAACTAGGGAAAACGAATTTTGCTGAAGTAGGCAATAGCAGCTTCTGAAAGTGCAATGAACAAATTACAAAATATCTGAAAAGTAAAAAAAATTATCGTACCATTTTTCTACAATTTACCTCTGAAGTCCAGGGAGTGAAAATGACCATGCGGAGCTAGCAGTTTGTTTACATGAGCAGATCTTATGTTAGCCCAAGCTGTATACTCTAGAACCTAAAGTACACCCATCAATCATACATCAAAATAAAGGGAATTGAAAGTTCTTCTCCCATCACCTAAGATATACAAAGTCTTTATTATATTGCCAGTATAACCAGTGAAGAAATCCCAGAAAATTATTTTTCTTTAAAATTCTAACCCTATGCAAAGTACGAAACTGTAGAGCGCCACCTTAAAGAACCACTGAAGATGTGTTTTCAACTTATTGAAAAACTTATCATATTCTGCAGTCAATTTCAAACATTGATATATCATACATGGTATTTACTTCCAAAATTACAAACACATAGTTAATTTACTATACCCCTCTGAAGTAACTTAAATGTAGCTTCATGACGTCAAAACTGTATTTTAACGTCACTGGGAAATGCTATTATTTTGACATTAAAGAAAGACATTCAAGAATAAATGCATATGAAGTATTTGTTTTATTTTTCAATCCAAACATCAAATAATGTATTTAGATCATTTCTAAAGTTGCAAACTATACTTGGGTCATGTATACATGTAAATCAAGTGAGAAAAGTGAGGAAAATTCCATAAAGTTTGAGGTAATAGTGCAATAATTGTCCAGCATTGGATTAAGAAAAAAAGTCCTTGATGCTATAAATTCATAACAGTAGACATAAATATATATTTTGTTTGTAAATAATTACTTTTTTCCCCGGCACTAGTAATCTAATTTGAATCTGCACTAATGCTTGTATGTCAAAGAATTGAAATGAAAAGTCAAGGGGAATTAACTCCTGGTGAGACCATTCCATGGACCAGGAATGTGATTGATGATTACATACATAATTGATTACAATGAAAATCAAATATCTTGACTGCTTTATATGGTAAAATTAATTATAAAACCAAAACATGCAGACTTGTATGCCAAAAAAGGGGGTAGGTGTGTTTCCCAACAATTTCAAGCCCCAGCCTGATTATGTTACATACTGTCTAAGATACATCACAACCAGGAACAACTGGTAACCATGATGTCACTAATACTACATCAACCCACATTAGCCAATATCCAAGAAAACATGGCTAAAAAGAGCTAAGAAAATAGATATTTGTCCACAAGAGTTCATACAACACAGTCAACCATAGGACTATAGATTACGAGTATCCAAGAGTGACCAACCTATTCAGGTTGCAATCTGGTTCTACATCTCCACAAATAAAGCGCCCAAGAATTGATGTATATGAAGAATCACTATCTTCCTGTGGCCCAAATAAAGTGCACCCAAGCTTTGCCCTGAATTGGAGAAAGAAAGAAATGAAGAAAACTTAATTGTTGGGTCACATGTTGCAGCGTGTTGTCAACATCAATGGAAATGTAATTATGAGCATACCAAAACTAACTAGGATATTGGGAACATTGTGCATAATGCATGACTGAGCTGGAAATTGCAAGCGATATAATCCACCGATGTATAAAAGCAAAACTCAAGGACTGTGTGCCTTTTTAACAGTTAAATGTACAAACTGCAATCTGCAGGAAGCAGAACAGGCTGCCTGTCCAGAAAAGTGCCAAGGACATAGAAAGTGAGGCCCAGGCACAGGAAATTTAAATGCGATGTTGGCACTTTCTTGCTACAAGGCCAAAGTTGGAGTGACTGACTTGCCCATTTAGCATCCTATTACTAAAAATTTCTGCCATATGGGAAACATTTAAATCTTTCTTATATTAAAAAGCTTGAATATTAACTAAGAAATTTTGTCTTAGATGTCAAGCTAAGTAAAATTTCACACTTTCTAAACACAAATAAGTGCGAGAGCTTGCACAATATCATTTTTACCTATGCACCTAAAATATCAGTATGGAGCAGACATTTTGATGCATTATGTCATTCATTCCCTCATAGCTCTGAGTATGGTACAGGAAACTTTACACTCCCACTGACCAAGTCTCATGGAATTGTTCTACTCAGTCTGATCCAGTATTTCAGCTCATAGCAGAATGAGATCATAGAACAGTAAAAGATAGGGAGAGGAAATCAAGTCTTCAGTACAAGTACATGTGCTACATCAAACGCAAACAAAAAAGCAACAGAAAACTTGTACAAAATTCAATGTTTGCTAATTCAATAAATAATTTTGTACCCAATGAACATCCATACACTTTAAATCCTTTAAATGAATGCATGTAACAATTATTAAATGTACCTGACTATCACAGTATACACCACTCCCCCTAGCCCATATTGCCTTGGCATATACCATAGGCTTTCTATGATTTTTCTAGCCAAATTTTCTCTTTTTTTGGTTTAAGTGATAAATGATCATGTTTTTGTATGGCATCTATGTGATACGTCACACTGATATGGTAATGAATTTACCATAGTTTCAACATAGAACCTTAGTCGGTGAGCCAAAGCAATCTTTCTTTTCCCACGAAAGGTTACATAAATTATTCCATAACCATGTTGTTCATGTGAGCCTGTCCAAATGTGACATTTGCTGCAGACTTGTGTATGTTGAGTTGAAGCTCTTTTATATGTCATTATATCTTGAACTGTTAATTTAGTTTGAAATATTTCTGACTTAGCTTAATAAACCATGACCATATGATACTATAGAATTTTTTTTATATGTTAATACAAAATTATTTAATACCAAGAAAATAAATTTTGTTAATAGTTTAATTTGACAATGAAAAAACAGGGAAAAATATCCAAATTATTACCAGTTCAAAGAAGAACTGATGGCATCTTCCTTGAGAAATGTGAAATTAATTAAACATTTTTAAAAACAATGACACACAGAGGTTTCTAATTGCCACTAGTCAATGTCGTATTGTGTACAATAGCAAGGGACATAACTCTTCTCAAGGCCACCAGCAGCCGCTTAATTAAAGCAGAATTTGGAATGTAAAGACATTTAAGTTCTAAACTGCAGTGAATTTAAACTAAATGAGCCAATATTAATACAAACAGCAATAAATATAACTCCATGGGTATACACCCAAATGCTCTTTATGGGGGCGCTCACCAGTTAATATGTACTTTTCAGATAGTGACGTATGTGAGGTGAAGTTGTTTGCATTTGTAACATGCACAATGGAGATAATGTTGGCATATCTCAATGCTACTTTGATGCAATGTGGCTGATATTTCTTCGGATACTGCACTTGTGGAAATTGTAAATGATCTAAGCGCATGGTATAACAAAATGGATGCTCCCATGTGCTTGAAAAATTAGCCAGAATTAATCAAAAGTACACTAACTTTAGCAGTTATTAAACTAGAAAAACAAATTTTGCTGAAATAGGCAATAGCAGCTTCTGAAAGTGCAATGAACAAATTACAAAATATCTGAAAAGTAAAAAAAGTTATCGTACCATTTTTCTACAATTTACCTCTGAAGTCCAGGGAGTGAAAATGACCATGCGGAGCTAGCAGTTTGTTTACATGAGCAGATCTTATGTTAGCCCAAGCTGTATACTCTAGAACCTAAAGTACACCCATCAATCATACATCAAAATAAAGGGAATTGAAAGTTCTTCTCCCAACACCTAAGATATACAAAGTCTTTATTATATTGCCAGTATAATCAGTGAAGAAATCCCAGAAAATTATTTTTCTTTCAAATTCTAACCCAATGCAAAGTACGAAACTGTAGAGCGCCACCTTAATGATGTTGCTCTTGCAATATTATGGAGTCACATTTGTTTGTTTTTGTTTTGTTTTTTATAGTTTAACGCCATTTTTAAGCACAATATAGGCTATACATGGCGGCCAGTATTAGTGGTGGAGGAAGAACCAGCAAAACCCATGGGAAGAACCACCGACCCACGAGAAGCTACTGACAAGCTTTGGCAAGCTTTCTCACTTAGCTACATTAGCCGAATCTTAGACTCGAACCCACGCAGACAGAGGTGAGATGGCAGTGATCCGTAACGGACAGCGCTTTAGACCACTCAGGGCCCCTCAGTCACATTTGTAAGCAACCAAAGAATGTTTATATCGGAGGATGTATGTATGTATGTATGTATGTATGTATGTATGTATGTATGTATGTATGTATGTATGTATGTGTGTGTGTGTGTGTGTGTGTGTGTGTGTGTGTGTGTGTGCGTATGAAGGTATATATATATATATATATATATATATATATATATATATATATATATATATATATATATATATATATATATAAGTAGTAATATGGAATACCATATGGCACATGAGAAGTGTATTGGCAAAAACGGTGTTGTACCATGGATCAAAGGGGAATTTAACATGGATTGTACCGTAGGGCAAATGAGAACAAAGAAGGAAAAATACTCTTGGACGATATAGGGCATACATGGGAAATAGAACATGGGAAATTTAACATGTTGGGACTACACAGGACAAAAATATATTGAGTCTGTTTCGGGGCGCTCACCAGTTAATATGTACTTTTCAGAGAGTGACGTATGCGAGGTGAAGCTGTTTGCATTTTTAATATACACAGTGGATATAATGTTGGCATATCTCTATGCTACTTTGATGTAATGTGGCTGACATTTCTTTGGATACTGCACTGGTGGAAATGGTACGTGATCTAAGCACATGGTATAACAAAATAAATGCTCCCATGTGCTTGACATATTAACCAGAATTAATCAAAAGTATACTAACTTTAGCAGTTATTAAACTAGGGAAAACGAATTTTGCTGCAGGAGGCAATAGCAGCTTCTGAAAGTGCAATGAACAAGTTACAAAATATCTAAAACGTAAAGAAATCTGTCGGATATTTTTTCTACAATTTACCTCTGAAGTCCAGGAAGTGAAAATCACCATGCGGAGCTAGCAGTTGTTTTATATGAGCACATCTTATGTTAGCCCAAGCTGTATACTCTAGAACCTAACGTAAACCCATCAAACATACATCAAAATAAAGGGAATTAAAAGTTCTCTTGTAACACCTAATATATTCAAAGTTTTTTATTATATGGCCAGTATAACCAGTGAAGAAATCCTAGAAAATTCTTTTTCTTGAAAATTATATGCAAAGTACGAAACTGTACAGCGCCACCTATAGGGACAAGTGAAACATAGTGTCTGACGTCACGGTAGGGGGGATTGATAACAATGTAGCAACTAGGGGCAGTTGACGTCACAGGACTGAACAAAGAGCAAGGGTGTACATAAAGAGATGGCAGACAAGACTCACACTATACATAAAAAAAAAATTAAAAATTGTTTGGGAGTTAGGCAAGAAAGTCATTTTTTTTCGAGGCATATGAATGGCCCAAAAAAGGGCCCTTGAGTTATTCTTCTTTTAATTTATCCGGTTCTTCATCCAGTTCCTTTTCATAGTAATCCTTTCTTCTTCTTCTTCTTTTAATCATTTTCCGGCATTCAGTCAGAATGACCTATTGCTTAGAATTTCTCACGTATATTTATCCAGTTATTGTTGAGTTTCTCAAATCTTTTTTTTCTCTTTCAATTCTTTTCTTCCTATCTTTCTCTTGACCACTTTTCTTTGATATTAGTTACCTCTTGGGTTAGCACATTGCTCGTCAGTTATTCGGCTTTCTTCCACTTGTCCAACGCCCATTTTGCAAAGGACCACCTTGTCCATTCCAATACGTCTTCCAAAAAACACCTCACTTTTCTCACATTTTTTCATTTTATATGAATTAAGGTCGCATGCGCAACTATGGGTCGAGGGTCGGGCTATTTAATTGGTAGGACCAAAGGTAACTTTGAATACACTAGGCTGTGTTGTCGAAGTCTCCCCGGCACCCGCGTTAATTGGCAGTCTCGCCTTAGAGTAACATGTCGGGTCACGGCAAAGCAGGAAGGCACCCGGTTTAGGAAAGCTAGTTTGTCAAATTGTTTCACTCTAGTTAAAGACAGAATCCAATCGGTTTGATATCTTATTGCTTCTAAAATGAAGTATTAAGTATCTGTGTAATTAGTGAATTGCCAAATAGTTTAGTTGTACTTTACATCAGTGTGAGAATAGGCCGAGGTTGAAATGAAGATTTCCAACATCTAATCAGAACCCGTGTTACGTAAAAGTAGATGAATTCCAATGGATCAGCCGTCTTTTCGTCGACAATCAGGTTAGCCTAGTTATGTTTCTCCACACTCCTGGATGTTGCCATTGTTTACGCTTGAAACCCCCAGTTCGCACTTATTTCTAATCTAGTTCTGTTTTACTATGGACAGAAAAAATACCAATAATGTACAATTATATCAGCTCCATATAGTTATATAATTTTTCATCTTTCCTATCAATAAATATTTCTAGTACATAGTGTACATGTTGTAGGTCCTTAACAAATGTAATTGCTAAAATGTCTTAGCGACATAAATGAGTGTAGTCACTGTTAGGTATTTTTAGCTTGTAAATTTTGAGCGCTGGTCAAAATTGATCAAGTTAGATTTCGAAAAAGAGAATGTTGGAAAAGGCTTCTCGTACAAAATGAGAACCCTGGGAAGAAAACTAAATTAGAATTGGAGTGGGGTGTGTTTGGTGTTATTTCATTTCTTCCTTCTTCTTTTTCTCTTCTATTCCCTTTTCTCTTTCCCACTTTCTTCCTACTCCCTTCTTCCCTCTTTCTTTCTTTTACCTTCTACCCTCCTTCTTTTCCCTTTCCTTTTACTTTTTCTTGTCGGTTGGTTGGTGTTATGTTTCCTTGAGCTATCACTAGTTGATCTCGGTGTTCTCATCACACTTGTGTTTGTCTTGCCACTTGTCGGTTGACTGGTTTAACTGTACCTACATTGTACTACTACTTAGTGTAATGTTTTCTCTTTTTTCTCTTTTTTCTCTTTCTCTGTTTCTTCATTTTCTACCCTTTCTTCCTTTTTCTCTCGCATTACAATGTGTATCTTACCCACCTTTCCCTTCCTTTCCGCTTTTCTATTTTTTTATATATATATTTATTTTAGGGTAATGTTAAGTGGTTCTGCTTTTTTAAGCTAGAGGTATTACTATCCGCTCTGGCCCCTTTAACCGATATGGCCTCGTTAATTATTTATTTATTTATTTGGTAGTTGTAATATTTATTTTTTGTTTGTTTACTTAAGGCATTGTTACGTGGGTCTGTTTTTGAGCTAGTGGTGTTATTATCCACTCTGGCTCTTTGATTGATAGATATTAACTATATGGCTATGTTTATGTTTATTTATTTATTTGATGGTTTTGATATTTATATTTTGTGTTTTATGTCTATTGATTTTAGGTAATTAAGCATATTTACATAGGTAGTATTTACGTTTTTGTTATACCTTTTATCTAGAATTTGGGGGAATGATGTAACTGAATCAAGTTTTCTTTGTTGTAGTTGGTGGACGGTACGTTGTCGATGGTATTTTTGACATATGTTGAATACCGTTCTATGTAGTTCTTTAGATTTTTAGCCGTCAGTATAGATTTTTACATAACCATCATAGTTGGTGTTGACGAACTTGTGTTAATGTGATATTGGGGTTGTCGCGCTTATGTACCAGTTGGAGTGCTGTTAGGTTGATGTTAGGTTGGTTATTTCTCACATTATCTTTATCTTCTTTGAAGTGACCAATCTTCACATACTCATGATGAATAAAGCCTCTTATCCTTTTTACTTCTTCCTCTATCATCTCTTCCACCTTCCAGTACCAAATGTCCTTCAACCGGTTCAACAAGTCTGTTATTGCTGTAATCTTCTTCCTTGCTTATTCCGTAGATGGTGCGAATGACTAACGCTATGGGGTTTATATAAAGCACGGACTTGAAGGAAAACATCCCCTTCTTTTCTCTTATCATATTATCTACTATCCATACTAATGTAATGAGACAGTAAAACATAACCATGCTACACTATCCACACACTCGAAGCAGTAAAATCCAAATTATACTATTCACACCTTAAGTAGCAAAATCTACTATCCACACACAGGAAGCAGCGAACGAAAAACTCTTACTTTACTATTCACAAATCTAACTATACTATCCACACACGTAAAGCAGCACAAAAAACACAACCCAAATATGATATACACACACGGGTAACAGCTAAAAACAACCCAAAAAATATACTATTCACACACATGAATCAGCAAAAAACATAACCAGGAGATACTATCCACACACGGGAAGCAGCATAAATAAAGCCATACTCTACTATCCACACACTGGAAGGAACAAAAACAACTATAATCTACTATCCACATACGTAAAGCAGCAAAAAGAAAACCATACTCTACTATCTACAAATGCAAAGAAGTTACAATATAACCATAATATTCTATCCACACACGGTAAGCAGCAAAACACAAACCTAAATCTACTATTCACACACAGGAAGCAGCAAAAACATAACCCAAATATACTCTATTATCACACTACTCCATATTCACACATTGGCAAATTGATTACTGTTTCTTTTCTAGAGCTTTGGCTAGCCCTGAAAGGGCTATTTTTCTAACTTCAGATGCACCTGGCTAATGATGATATCTCCCAGGCCGAGCACCACAGACACATCAACGGCTTCAGTCATTTCCCCAATTTATTCTTGTGGTTGGAAGTGCAGATGGAGCATGAGTAGTTTCATTATCCCAGTTCTCCGTTTGAGGGATGGAGAAAATTTGTTGTCTTCTTTGTCTATTATTCATCTGTGGATGTTGTAAGTGCTGAGGCTTCCACTCTTGTCTTTGCCTCTCCAATTACATGGGTCTTGGTGCTGGTAGTAACTATGGTGTTTGCTGCTTGGGCGGTGTCCTCACCATAGGCTTGACATCTTTGGTCCTGTCTCATGATACGGTGAGACAAGATTGGACTTTTCTGTTCCTATTCCACTTTTGTTTTCTTTTCCTCTTCTTCTGTTTCTATTCTTTCTCCTTCTCCTAAGGCTTATTGGGTCAGCTCGTTCAGGAGCCGCCTGGCATATTGTAGGTGCATCTGAAGTTCGAAAACTTTTGTTAGTCTGGTTTTCATTCTTTACTGTTGACAGGTCAACGATGGGTAGCCGGACTGCAAGCAAGCAAGTTGGTGTTTTAAGGTTGCCACCGTTCACGAGGAACATTCGGGCAACCTTTATATCTATCATGTCGATAGACATTTAGGGACCCTTGGGGAGGGGTCGCTACTCCCCCCCCCCCCTCGGGCATTTAAGTGCTTAAATGCACTAATAATTAAATTAAGGGCATTCTTCCGAATTACTAAAAAGTAACTATCGGAAGAAATGGAAGCCCATTGGGTGGGTAGGAATAGTACCCACACACACCCACCCCTATCAACCAATCGGATATCACAGGTAGCGAGGGAAAATGTTTTCTCATTTCGCTAGTAATTTTGGTGAGCAGTCGAGGAAAAGGCGGAAAAGATCCCGGATGGCTGGCCAGCAACACACACAGAGCACGCAAACAGCAAGACAGCACGCCACGGACGCAGTCCACACCTGAAACGAAAAGGTCATACAAAAGGTCAAATTCAGTCCAGTTATAGAATGGACAACCTAACTCCCAATATTGTGTAAGCCACCAGTGCAATTAACCTAATAAATGAGTTGAAGAATTATTATTTATCATCCTACCATTCCAAAAAATACTAGTACATAAGCGTACATAAAAAAGATCCCTAACAAATTTAAAGAATAAAATGTCTAAGCGACATATAATAGTGTAGTCACTGTTAGGTGTTTTTTGGTCATGAATTTGTTGGCGGAGGTACCAATGTGGTCAAATTTGTCTTTTCAGGGCCACGGAAGTTATTCAAAGGGGGTTACTCGTAACCAAATGAGAACCCTATTATTCAGGCAAAATGACTATGGCAATGAAAATCTTTTCATTGTGCGGCTCTCCACGTGGTCCGGTGATGGCCGCCATGTTTGTATGGCAGCCGGTTCTTCTATCATGCTCCTGGTTATCTGGAGTAGAGTTACACTGACGTGGCAATAACATCGCATTCCCGGACTGCAAGCAAGCAATTTGTATTTTTAAAGTTATCGCCGTCCACGAAGGGACATTTGGATAACTTTTATATCCAGCATATCGCTGAACATTTATTTACCCTTTTTATATGTGTAAAATAATACACTTATCATTTGGGGCGTTATACCGAATTACTAATAAGTAACTATCGGTATAAATGGAAGCCCTGAGTTAGGTAGGCAAGACCCATCCACACCTACTCCTATCAACTTCGTCGGCAGGTCAGCAGGAAGAGGCAAAGGCGGAAAGGATTCCGGAAATTAATTCATCGTCGTCCCACACGCAGAGGCAGCCGCACATACACCCGGACCCCTACAAAGAAACATGAGGCGCCAGACCCTAGGTTAATAATTGCAACCCCATAGGACATGTATCAAAGTGGAAGTGCTATACTATGTTGTGTTGTGAATTGTTTTAATGTTATTTATTGTATTTCATTACTATTGCAACATTGTGTTGCGGGGGTCTGATAGTCCTGGATTAAGACTACCTTATATTTTCTAATAAGGTCATATATGTAAGTGTGTGGATGTGTTGTCCATGAGGTTGCAGTCCGTTTGATTTATTTCAAATTTAATCCAGTTATACTAATGGATGCCCTACACCAATCATGTGTAAGCCATCTGTGCAATTGTGTCAAGATATATAAGTTACGGAATTTCCTAACGCTTATCACTATGCCCCTAAATAAGTACAAAGTGTACTGTACAAATCACCACCATCCTACTGGCCGGCAAAAATCCCTTCTCGAAGAAGGAAATTCACCCTAAGAAAAAACAAAATACCTACACTAGGGTGTCAGAGCGACTATGCAAGTTTGTTCATGTTAGGTTGTTTAAGTTATGAATTTGGTTGGGTGTGATCAGAAATGGTCATATTTGAGATTTGATGTTTGGTTAGTCAAATGGAATTCTCTTACCAATCGATATTGCGAGAATTCAATATCTAATAACATATAACAGATAAACCTACAGGGTCATACAGACAAATAGACATAGAGATTTAGAAAAAGAGGGGGGGGGGGGAAATGGGTCAACATCAGCTTCCCAGAGGGACTGATTGGATTAGGCACAGATATATACCGGGCTGTACACATGTGCGTACACCAATCCAGGCGATTCCTATATAGAAAAGAGCCTGTGTCCCCACCGTTTCACTAATCTTCCCCTATTCCCAAGAGATACAAAGGGTGGGAAATAGATACCATACAGCACAATTACAACAATGAACATTAAATATCCCTAAGACGGGCTGTTATGTAGTCTGGTCCTCCACGCTTCCCTCGATGTCAGTGATAGCATCAATGGCTCCATTTATTATCCTTTGAATATTGTCTATGCAATTCTCACTTTCACTGAAGTCCAGTTCAAGGTTGTTATCGAATAATTTTGAATATTAAGTGCCATTAACTTTTATTCTGACAGGAAAGCTTGGAAAAAGAGGGTGGTATTAATATGAAGGTTTTCCCAGACTACACTATTTATCATATGATGATCCTAGTCTATTAATTTAGTTTGAAGTTTCAGTATGTGCTATATAGCGGTAATCTCTGTTAGAACCATGATCATGAGTGAGTGTAAACTCGCAGTTGCGTAGACGTTCAGTATGAACGCAATATCTACACCCACCCATAGCACAGCTCCAACAGAGTCACAGGCTAGTCTGAAACTTAATTATTAGTGAAGTACTTATTACTAAAATTATTTAAATATTTATAATGTTATGAATAATTGAATTATTATGAAGGCAAAAAGGTGTGAAACTCTGTGGATTGATAATTATGAGTGAGCATTGGCTCGCAAGTGCGTATGAGTCATGTAGACCATATACCAAAGCCCCCCCCCCCCTTCTTACAAACCCCTCAGAGTCTCAGTCCAATCCAGTAATCTAAGTTATGTTTTATTTTATTATCCATATGCACTCCTAACCGATTAATTTAATTTGAAGTTTCAGTATAAGCAGCAGAGGGGGTGAATCGGACGATTTTTTTCGACATTTTTGATTGAAGCGTCAAAACGACAAATAGAGCCTTCCTGCGAAATCTCATGTTTTAACCAGAAAAAAAATAAGTCTCCATTTGGCAAATAGAGGCTTAGTGATTTTTGTCTGAAAACATGAGATTTCGCGGGTGATACTTTATTCGCGTTTTCGTTGCTTAACCATAAATGTCGAAAAAAATCTTCCGATTCACCCCCTCTGCTGCTAATGGATTACGGTGATTTCAACCGAATATTTTATCAAGTCCGATACGATATCGTGTCCTCGGGTCTGCTAAATTTATTGTCACAAATCCGTGTGGTTTTGACTGAGCGTGACTAAAGAAATTTCTAAATTGATTATGATTCATATCACCGCTGCACCAAGTCTGATGAATATTTCGTAGCGTATGAGTATCAACGCCGTTAAATACACACAACACATTGCAGTTATCTCTGATCACTTTTGGTATTTGTGTGTACCGTTGAGTGACATATATCACATCAGTGTTTTTATGCCTGCATCGGGAAAATATTCTAGCAGGATTTTTTTGATTATCTAACATGATATCATCGTATACCACTAAATTGTTAATACTTCAATCAATAGCATCAATGCTCGGGGCTTCCTCTATATCAGTAATAAATTCAATAATATCATCATCGATTTGAAATTCTTTTGTTTTCTCGTTAAAATCCTTTAGCACTTCATAGCATCGCTGATCGTCTACACTCGGGGCTATTAAATACAATCTGTTCCATTTCATCCATCTCGTTATCAAATTAAGTAGCAGTTGTGTCTTTCCGCTTCCAGATGGTCCGATTATAATCATTCTAATTGAATTCGGCAACATTTCATGATGTTTAATAGGTTCCCGTCGTCGAGTAGCTGAATAATCAATTATATTCATGCCGTTATATATAAATTATAGATCTATATTGTGTGAAGTGTAAAAAACGTACTGGCACAGATGACTTGACGACGATTACAACAAAAAATAACCGATCAGCGCTTTCTGGTAAATGCGTACAATGTAGTACAAAGAAATTTAGATTTGTTTCTAAACCCAAGGAACCTTTAAAAAAACGAGGAGGTGATATCGCAGCCAAGCTAGCTAAACTCCCTGGAACCCCATGAGCAAAGTATCCAGGAGAAAAGCACCTTCCAGGATATAGCTACTGTGGACCCGGAACCAGACTTGATATCAGACTCAATAATCAAAATCAGCCCCGACCCGGTGAAGAACCAATAAATGCCATTGATAAGGCCTGTCACCTTCATGATGTTGCTTATAAAAGCAATAATCTGCAACACAGGCATCTAGCAGATGTGAAATTAATTCATGCGTTAAATGCTATTCCTGATAAATCCTTCAAAGAAAAATTGGCTTCATTTTTGATAAAATCGGCTATGAAAAGTAAATTGATGTTAGGTGCTGGTAATTAATAACAACATGGAATCTATTTATTATTCCCCAAGAGGATACTGGAGGGGTAAATCAGCAATCCATAAACTCGCTAGCGCTGCAAAAGTGAAAAAAACCACAGCGGCTCATTGGTTATCTAAACAGGCACTATGGCCTAAACAAATTAATTTCTCGCATTTTGATGTGACTGTCCCTAATGAAGTTCATCAAGCTGATATATTATTTCTGCCACATGATAACGGTTACAAATACGCTTTAACCGTAGTTGATATTGCAAGTCGATACAAAGAAGCAGAACCGTTAAAAACAAAATCAGCCACTGAAGTGGCTTCTGCATTTGAAAAGATTTTTCAAAGGGTCCTCTGCACTGGCCAAATCTATTACAAATTGATCCTGGCAAGGAATTTCAGGGTGCAGTGTTATCTACAATGAAAAATCATAATGTCACTATCAGACGGGGGCATACTGCGCTACATCGTGATAAGGCAATTGTTGAACGGTTTAATAAAACCCTTGCTGAGCGGTTATTTGGATATCAATACGCAAAAGAATTCATCCAAGAAAAAAGATCCCGTGAATGGGTTAAAAGATTACCAGCTGTGATTACCGCACTGAATAATTAGATTACTAGAACAATTAATTTGAAACCTATCAACGCGATTAAAAAGAAGTCAATACCTGAAAAACCACAAAAAGATTTCAAAGAACTAATTCTTGGTAGTAATGTCACTGTGAGGTATTTATACGAACCAGGAGAGCTTGAGGGTGGCAGAAAAAGGGCTACTGATCATATTTGGAGTGTTACTGTACACAAGATATCTAGTATAACACGATCTACGGGTAGACCTCCAATCTATAAACTGGATTCAACTGCCCCTCAACGAGGATTTACTAGACAACAACTGCAAGTGATACCCGAGGATACTCAATTGCCACCGCATGGTCTTAATTAGCGCCGTTGCGTCTATTGCACTCAAGACAAGTCAACATCACATTATTTCTGACATGACCGAGATTGTTATTTTTTCTGTCTACGGTAAATTGGCGAGGATCTTTATCCGAATACTGCCAACGCATTATACAATTGCAACTTGCGCAGTGATTATTCTGTTGTTTCTTCAAAGTGATTATTAATTCAGCATCAATATCAAATTCTCGTTGTTTTTTTTTTTGTCTTGTTGTTTGTAACCGGAGAGTTTTTTATCAATAATTTTAACATCAATATCATCCATTGTTGTGTCATTATCATCTAAAACAATTCTTCGAAGTTGATTTATTTTTCGTACTCTGGATACTGCAAGATAGACTAAATTTGACCATTCGATGCGATTATCTACCATCCAAACAATTGTATCGGATATAGTCAATCCTTGCGAAGAATGTATTGTTGCTGCGTATCCTAGCGTCCATGGGGATTTTTTAGCACGCAATGCATCTTCAACGACATTGATATCAACCAGCACAATATCATTTAATACCAGAATTTGTTTTTCACTCTGTCCTGGAATATCAACTTCAATATTCTGTTTTCGTGTATCCGATGGCCTATAACAAAGGGGCACAGGAAGTGTTGCAAATCTTTTTTTATGCAATTCAAATAACTTCATCTGAAGTGTGTCTCTGACTATTTTTCTACTTGCAATTATCAAATCATTTGGTCTCCATGTTTCCCAGAAATCATTCATTGGAGTTTCCGAAATTATTTCACGCGCTATTTCACACTGGATTCTATCCGGTTGTAATCTAATTAGTTTCTTAAATTCTTTTAATTCATTATCAAGTGATCTATGATCGGTATCAATTTCTTCATAATAGTCTACAAAACCCTTTAGCCATTCATGGGGGGGGGGGATGCACCGACAAATGGTGGTGGTTGGCCGTGATCACCGCACATAACGATTTTTGTATTTTTCAATAACAACCACTCAAGAAATATTTTTAATACATCTAATGGCACTGTGTCTATTTCATCCCAAATGATAATTTCAGGAATAAATTTCTCTCCCATGCGCTCAGGAGTCCACTTATCTCCCTTCCATCGGAAAAAAACTATGATGGGTACAGGCATTTACCCCTCTCTGTATCGTCTCTCTTGCAAGTCTGTGTGTTGGTGTTAGCAAAATCATATTTGATTTCCCACGAAATAACTCAATTGCCCGGGTTGTTTTTTCTGACCCACCACAGCCGTTTAAATAAACTGTTTTATATCTACAGATTGGATCAGAACAGGGTGGTGCATTAGAAAATTCTGAACACTGATTGCTTTCTAAATAATTATTTTCAATTGTAACATCTGCTGATTGAATATATTCATGAAGCATTTCTTTCTTAATTCTCCATGACCCCCAATTCTCGTTGCCAGTAGCCTTAAAATCAGCCATTTTGCTATTTATGTAAAATGAATCAGTGGCAACTCTAACTGCGGTGTTAGGAAATTTATTGATCATTGAAAATAAATTGATAGAAGCATAACCAAGCATAGAAGCTCTTAAGTGTGTGTACTGCGAATTGTATCCATCATTGTAAGTAACAATTGTACCCAATTTGGTTCCATCGGACAGAAATGCGTCTTTACGATTGACATATAGGCCTTTATTCGTTAAATCCGCGATTACAAAATCGTATTCAGCATTGTCTATAATTAACCGTGAAGAATATCTTGTATTGTCGTATTTACCAGCCTGGGTGAATTTACCGATTATTCTTCGTCCAAGATCTTTTGCTTCATTGTTTCTGATTTCAAATAGCTGTTTGGACCAATCCATGATTTGTTGTTCATTAAAATCAGGAAACAGTTTTCGCTGTTCGCTAATTATTTTTTCTAGATCAGGTTGTGGTAACCAGACTGATTTCTGTACTCGATAGGATATAATTGCTTCACTGACAATTAATGATTTTAACATCTTAGAATCAAGCATATACCGTAATAACACTATTGGCATCCAGTGTTTTTCAGACATGTGTTTACCAATCCAAAGATAACTACACGGATGAAGTCCCTCAGCCAATTCAAATGATACTACACAAGCGAATCCTGTTAAATCAAAATCAGGCAGTGGTCCATTAATCGCAACACGGGTCATTTCGTGTGTGAGGTGTCCAAATCGTTTAAAATATTTCTCGCATTCTCCATACCCAAGAAAACTTCCTGGATAACACGCAATCATATCAACTGAAATAACGGTTTCAGGGTCGAATTTTGTATTCCATAACCCTCCATGGCTGTATTCAAGACAGGACAATCTGACATTTGATAAAAACTAACTTCTCGTTGGTTTCCACGCGTTTTTCTTCCTAGCAAAATGTGCTGCAATTGATGGTAGTGTAAAACAGTTTGCTAATAATTGATCGTTGTCTTCCCCCTCCAGTGAAAACTCACTAGCTAGTTTTTTCATTTGATTATGCAGCTCTTCAGTACGGTACAATTCTCCGTTGGGTCTTACAAACTGATCAAATCTACATTCCTCGTCTGAAGTACTATGAAATAGCCACATTGACACAGGATCGTTTTTACTCAAATGGTAAATAGCATCAAATAATTTCTGCTCTGAAAAAAACTCTTCTGTTCCAAACAGATATTTTACGGTTATCCCGTGGGAATATTGTTACTGCAGATGACCACGCGTGTTCGTTATGATCAATAATCTGTATTGGGGCTCCTTTTGATTTATATTTCGATTCGTATAATACTTCACCGGTGATTGTCGTTACTGATATTGGAAATCTCAATGATGTTTCTAATTTAGCTATATCCTGAATTGTTGCCCCATGCTGTTTCACTGTCAGTTCCCATTCGGTTATTTTTTTTTCGTCTTAGATCAGTTAGTTTATTTCCCCGGGACGCATTTGTGAAGTGTTCCATTATTCGTTCTGCTACACAATTGACCCTTGACGAAGAATATTTCATGGGTGCTAGTTTTGCAATATCAGGTTTTTCATTGAGCGGATATATCCCGTAAACAACTGCTGTTACAGGATAAGATCTTTCGTAGTATGGTTTGTCAATTCCAGTCAAAATTCCTGGTTTTGAATCCTGATTCACAGTGACAGTTTTTTTGTCTTTGAGAATGGGCTCGTATTTGTCCCTAATGATCCAATTTCCATCATCACGGATAAGGAATTTTATTCGAAAAAAATTTCTTTCTTCCCCAAGATTTGAGATTATCACTGCTGCTTTTTCATCATTCATGGTAGCGTCAACAACACCATCAATTCGAAATGTTGACCAACAGTGAGATGCCCCATCACGCTTGAATTCATTAAAACAGTCTCTGATTTTACTAATCATGGTTCTATCAAGAATTTTATTCTTTGCTGTATCAGAAACTCTATCAAGATTGAATTGAACACTTTTCCAGGGCTTAATTTTCGATAATCTCTCGAACTCCTCCATACTATAATTAAAACAAGCATTTAAATGAAAGATTTAAGTATAATGAATCATTGCAAATGGCTCATGATTGGATCAGTGACACCGTGTAACAAATCATGCAGAAATGAATTCTGTGGGTATCATATGCAAAGTTTTCGTCGTGGAAGCCTTGGTCCGTTACCCTGTATTCGATGCGGGGTTGGGGTTAGGGGAAAATCGCAATTATGTCTAAATTGTGGTGGTAAGCGATACAGGGAGTTGAAGCGTTATTATGATAAAAGAATAAAAAATGGATTTTCAATCAAAAATTCTGACCCTGACACTGACAAAGTCAGCGACAAAATCATAAGAACCCCCCAAGACTACATTGAAAGATTTATCATTAAACCAAACAATGAATTAGAAAAATAGTATTATTATACAAATGAGCCAAGACTTCAGACCTCACCCCGTGCTTGTTAATTATGAAGCATCCCTTGATGGTATTATCAGACACCGCAGATTGAAGAAGCCAGTTAGATTTGTGACTAATCGAGGGTATTTGAGGTTTAGTGCTGGGAAGAAAAAATATCTCTGTCACAGATTCGTCTTCGAGGTGTTTAATGGAATAATCAGGGATGGTTTTGTTATCGATCATATTGATTCCGATTCTCAGAATAATTCTTTATCAAACCTACAGGCTATTTCACAAAGTGAGAATTTAAAACGAGGAAACACTGGAAAATACTTGAAAAAAGCGAGGCCTATAAAATCATTAAATACAGTTACTAACGAAGAAAAAATATTCCAATATATGAATGAAGCCGGTAAATATTTCAATATTTGTATATCCTCAGTACAATTTGTTGCAACAGGAGTACAATATTCGGCTTTTTCTAAAAAAAATTGAACAAAAAATTCGATTTTCGTATGGCTAATAACACCAAGGGAGGTAACTCTTTCATAACGCTTAAATGTAACCAAGGGAGTTATCTCCCTTAGATTATATCGGGTTATTGTGATTCAGCGGCGGGTATAATTAATTGTTTGTTTTATAAGAAAAGAAATCAAATATAAAATGTTTTCAAGCATTTATATTCTTTTTTTTTTGATGTTTAATTTAAATAGTCTGTCTTATTTAAATACTGTGAAACAGCATTAATAAGTAATTCAAGAAAATAAAATAACACACCCTGTGGATTGCTGTATTAAGTCACTCTCCCCTTAAATTGTGATTCAGCTGCGGGTATAATAAATTATTTGTTTTGTAAGAAAAGAAATCAAATATAAAATGTTTTCAAACAATTATATTCTATTTTTTTAGTGTTTAATTCAAATATACGGTCTTATTTAAATACTGTGAAACAGCATTAATAAGTAATTCAAGAAAATAAAATAACACACCCTGTGGATTGACGCTGCGGCATTAGTCACCTTATATACTATATGAAACGTATAAAGCTGGGGCTTTCGAAAGCCAATCCGACCAATCAAAAATAACCCACGCCATTGACACGTGTGCATGGTTGACTTTTCTCAATCATGCAACCGGGTTTAATTTCATGGGTTGCTTTTGATTGGTCGGATGGCCGTAGAAAATCCGCCCCGTCGTTTCATGTTTGTGCTGTCTTGTGCTGTCCTCACATCATTACATCATAAATTCCATCCTTAATTAAGTTAATTAAGTACATTTCATTGAATATATCCATCCTTAATTAAGTTAATTAAGTACATTTCATTGAATATATCCATCCTTAATTAAGTTAATTAAGTATCCCCCAAGCATATCTTCTGGGCGGTCTAAGATGGCGTTTGCCACGTTAGGCCTCCCTTCCGGAGATGTATGTTTCGGGGTTCCTTTGGGCTTACTTGGATGTGAAGGCAACCAAGGAGTTCCAAAGATGTGTTGTCGTATATATGTAACCTCTAGGTCTCTTTCACGCGTAAACATACCCTCTTGTGATTCTAACCTGTTATTTGACGAGTTAGATTCACTCTTAGGGGAATATGTTTCGGTGAATGTAAACATACATGACCTAAAATAAATAACATCCATGGATGTAATTAGCTCTCCGTCACATTTGGGTAGCCCCGTATGGTGTTCAAAATGAATTACCGGCCAAAAAAAAAAAGGTTCAATCGAAATCGAAGATTAAAAATCGAAGATTAAGAGAACCACAGCGGCCTATATCAAGGGGGCCAAATGACTGACAACCGCTCATCATGGTTGTTATTTATTTTTGTCTGCATTTATTTTTGATAAATATATTTATATATACAGAATTATTTTTGAAAAATATATTTATATATACAGAGTGAATTTTAAAAATATTAACGGCTCATTTATTTTTGAAAAATATATTTATATACAGAATTAATTCTGAAAAATATATTTATATACAGAATGAATTTTGAAAAATATATTTATATACAGAATGAATTTTGAAAATATTAACGGCTCTATTTATTTTTGAAAAATGAATTAGAAATATGTATTATCATATATGAATTCTGAAAATATGAATAGCATTATACTTGAAATTGCAAAATTGAAAAGCCAGGATATTAAACTATCTGACAATTTGAATCCTGATCAAATTATGTCTGATTTTCAGGATATAGAATATGGTGTTAGCACTAAAAAGTATATGCCACCAAAGAAATATGCGCTCATCAAAAAAATTTAAAATTCTATTCGGGACTCTCTTGCATTTTCCAGTGACATAAGTGTGTTTGTCCCGTTATACACTATCGTGGAAGGAATACGAAAATAATTGGGTAACGAATATGAATTGAAAAAGGAAGTTAATTCTAAAATTAGAAATATACGGGCGTTAATTAAAGAAAATGAACGATTTTGATTGACCGACCCTCAAAAGATTTTGTCATTTTTTGATTGAAATTGTCTACTTGACCGTAAAATCTCAAGGAGATTTTCATTTTTTTAGCATTTTTTGATTGAATCAGTGAAAATATTTCACACTAAATATTTTACACTGCGAAAATAAAATAGAATCCTAACAGCTTTGAAAGTTCTTTTAAGAACTTTTCCCTATGGAAAATCCCATGCAAAATCGACTACTTGACCCTACGAGGTTTTTTACCAAAAATCGATGAAAAATGACCAAAAATCACTGGAAACAGGCAAAAATTGATGAAAAATGGCTAAAAATCATCAAAAATGAGTTTTAACAGCTTTTCCCTATGGAAAATCCCATGTAAAATCGACTACTTGACTGTAAAATCTCAAAGAGATTTTCAACTGAAAACCACCAAAACTGTCAAAAAATCAGTGAAAAACAGGCAAAATCACTGAATAAAAAAATAAAAATATTTCTCACTGAATAAAAAATAAAAATATTTCACAGCAATAAAAATAAAAATATTTCACACTGAATAAAATATTGGACCGTTAAGGGATGGTTCCGATTAGTTAATCATCGATGGGAAAAATTGTTTTGCAATTGAAAAATTGTTTCTGATTTCAAATAATGGTCAATGAAGTATTAACGACCCGATTTGCTCGTGAACGATTAGATGCAATTAAGAAATTTATACCAATTCGCGACTCTGTCAGGAATAAACTGCAACAACGACAGAGTCTTCAGACTGATTTTGCTGAGGGATCTGAAGAGTTGTTTAAACCAATAACTACAACAACGAAACAGATAGTGTCAACAATCTCTGAACAAGGAAAAAAACAAGAAGAGACTTTTCTCCCTGTGTTAGAAAAAATAGCAAAAAGAACTAAACAAACAAAAAAGTCTTTAGAAACACTTCCAGTAGATATAGTAGCTACTTCACGGCAGCAACAAAAAAAAAGAGCGAGTACTAGAAGAACTAGGTGCTACTGCAAGAAAACAAGAAGAGGAAGAAGACGTTACTATAGAAAAAATGTATTCACCGCAAAATATATTTACATACTATGCATACAGCATAATTAAAAGTTTTAAAGATGACAATAATTTAATTAACTTTACCGTGCGGAATTTTTCACTCGATCAAAGAGAAATTGCTGTAAACAAAGGGTATAAAGAGTATATAAAAAAATAAGAGAATTGGATAAAAAAAAGTATACCTGGCAAACCGTGGTAGATTTAGAATCACAGAAAGTATCCACAATGATTTTGAGACTTTTAAAGACGAAGTATTGAGTAGAGTAAATAAAGAGTATCCAACTGGATTTTTTGGTAAAGAGGAGTCAACTGGAGATGGGTATTTAGGCAGCGGCATAGTTGAAAACACTAGCGTTACTTGTCCTGGTAACATTCTCAGTGATATATCACGGTTAGAACTTCTCATCGGAGGGAAACGAGCCGGAAATAACTCTCCGGAAATAATTAATGAAGCAGCTGATATCTGTAGAAGATTATTTGCCGGTGGTATCATGGACATTAATGTATATCGAAAACTCATTGCTGAATTAGTTGAAAATCACAAAGATGCCCATGGTTATTACAGCGATTGATCACTAATTAAAAAACTACTAGTTTTATAACAAGATGATTATACACTACAATCATGATAAACCAACCCCCGTCTATGTAGTTAATTCACGGTTTCCAGTTTATAGATCATACTACGGAGATGGTTTAGGTAATACCATTGCAGGGTTTTTTGCGAGAATGGCCCCAAAAGTGATGCCGTTAGCTAAACAATTAGGAATGAAAGCCATTGATGTTATTCGTGATAAGGGTATTGGTGCTGTTGAAGATCTTGCGGGAAAAGCGTTTTCAACTGCGAAGAATAAAATAACATCATTAGTGAGACGAAAAAAGAAACAGGTACCATTGCCATCTACAGCGGAAATGCCTGCAAGTGTTAGTAAAATAATAAATAACGCAATAGATGAAAAATTAGCATCATTGGTGACTCCAAGTGACCAAGATAACATGATAGCAAACATGATAGCGGGAAGTGGCTTTAAAAAAACACGACGATGAAAAATCTTTTACGATTTTACGATTTAGACTCTGATAAATAGAATAGAATGTTCAAAAGGTCACCTGATCCAGCATTTGATATGGATGCCCCAGTGTGTAAAGATGATTCTGTACGCGATTTTCAATTTTATTCTTATCACGCAGTACAACCAGATCTCCGATCGCGAATTGAACTTCAAGTTCATGACACCAGTAAATATTTTCTACCGTGTGAGGCATTTATTGAAGTAGAAGGAGAACTTGTAACAAATGTCGATGCTAATACACCATATGACAATAACCCAACTATCAAAGTCGGTTTTGTTAATAATGGGATCATGGCGTTATTTGAAAGCGCTAGATATCTCATTGATGGAAAAGAAATTGAATCCATTGACCGTGAAGTCGATGTGGCCACAACAATCATAGGGTTAGCAAGATATTCTGATGATTATACAAGATCAGCTGGTCCATCTATCATGTTTTCTAAGGATATTATTGATCACCCTGAACACGTCCAGTATTCTAGAGTAAAGGCAACACAAGCTACCGCAGTTGATCCAGCACCAGCCGGATATACAAGACCAGCTGGTAATTTTGATGTCATAAATAATATTACTAATTACAACCTAGGATTTGCAACACGCGTAGCAACGTTGCATGGGCAGCGTCGACGATTTTCATGTGCGATTCCACTGCATCATATTTTTGGATTCTGTAGAAACGTCCGAAAAGTTATTTATGGAGCTAAACACACAGTAGCGCTTGTACGAAAGGGTACTGATAATGATGCAATCTGGCGTGATGCTGGTGTTGTAGCCGGTAAAGTCATTTTAACAAAACTATCATTGTGGATGTCAGTGTTAACTCCATCAATCACAGCAGAAGAAAAATTGTTATCATTTATGGACCAAGGAGGAAAATCATTGTTGAGTTGGTTATCAGTGACTACGGATACTAAACAAGACAATGTTGATGGTACATTCACATGGCACCTGGCATCAAAACAAGGGGTTTCAGCTCCACGTCATATATTTATTGCATTACAGAATAATGCGCGAGTTGGTGATCAAGAACGAAGTCATATGATATTTGATCAGTTAGGTGTTAATGAAGTCTCGCTGAGAATAAACGGCCAACAGGAACCATCTGAGGATGTGCAACTTGATTACACACACAACCATATTGCACGTGTCTATCATAACCTATTGTCGTTTATGGCACGTGATCAAAATGTGGATACTGGTTTGCAAATATCACAATTGGATTTTAAAAGCCTCTATCCGATTTATTACTTTTCACTTGAACATCTTGATTTAACAAGACAATCTGTCGTTGATATACACTTTAGAGCCCGTGTAACCCGTCCTGGTGATATTGCTAATTATAGAGCGGTTGCTGTCATTCTCAGTGATAAATCAATGCTACTTGAAGGTGTTGGAGGAAGAATGAGAATCATTAATGCACCAGTGGAAAATATGTAAACGATTTTTCATTGAAATTGTAAACGATTTAGAATCAATCAATTATGTATAATGTCGTATAGTAATATTAGTGTTGCGTTAACCCCCGGTCAAATCAAGAAATTGCAATCGGAATCAGCTAAAAAATGTGGAACCACTATCACGCTGAAACCCAATCAAATGACTGGTGGTGCAAATAAATTATCGCTGACAACTCGTCAAATAAAACACTTCAATGATGCACTTGTAGCAAAAAAGGGTGTTCAGATTACTCTTTCTGCGGCTGCTATCAAAAATATGATTAAAACAGGCGGTATATTTCCATTGTTAGCTGCGATTCCGGCCTTGATTGCAGCAGCAGCCCCAGCTGTGGCTAAAGCAGCGGCGTTAGGAGCCGTTGGTACTGCAGCAGGAATGGCACTAAAGAAGGCATCTGGACAGGGATATAAAAAAGGGAAGGGGTCTAAGACTACCAGGAACCCCGTATTCATGGTACAGCGGAAAAGGCCTGAGAATCCCAGGAACGGTTTATTAATTGAGATTTAATGGATGCTGCTAAAAAACTAGCGATTAAAAACTTCAGAGGCGTCTTTATGAAAGATCAATTACCGGCACAACCCAATGATGTTGAAACCGGTATTATTAATTTAGATAACAGCACCGGACCTGGAACTCACTAGGTTGCATACGCTATTGATCCACGGGCAATCGTCTATTTTGATTCATATGGATTAGCACCGCCAAAAGAGTTTATGCGTTACATAAAAAAATTTCCAATGAAGACTTGGTATTCTACGCTGCCAACACAACAAATGAATGATCCACCAATATGCGGCAGTGAAGTATTAAATGTCCTTAACGCTATTTCAGCATCTAGAAAACCACCACACATTGTCGTAAATGAATACACTAGTAGTCGAAGTCGTCAAAAACGATTTTAGAGAGAGATGCATAAAATATCATGATTGATATTTGGGGGAGATCTTTGAAACCCAAACCCGATGGCACTGCAACCCCTGATTCTATCAAGGATATAAAAAAAATAATTGAAGATGAAATCGCTGAGACGTTGAACTTAACAAGTGTTGACCCGAACGAAATAGTTGTATTTCAAGACAAACAGGGTAAATTGAAAACCAGTGATGTGTCGTTGGATGATATTTTAACACGACAACGAAACGCAATCGAGAATACTATCGCGTTATTTTCCAATCAGGGTAAACTCAAACCGGGTGTACTTTTTCGACGATTACAGATCAATTAAAAACTCTCAACAATGAGTTGAAAAATTCTGTGTTGGAACTAGCAACACTTCAATCTAAAACCGAAGAACACATAAAACAGTTTACCTCATTTCGTAGAAATATCATTGATAAATTTATTGGAACTACATTCGATAAAATTGAACTAAAACTTCCGGATATCAAAAAATCCATCGATGAGACGAAAATCTTCACCGAGGCCATCAAAAATGATTTTTCGAGGATGATAACAGTCATTGAAAAAACAAAAATTCCTCATGAGAAAACCAACAACGTAGTATACACGATCCAACACGGATCATTTGCGTGGACACCTACAAACAACAAATTAGATATCACTGCAACAGTTAAGGGTATTTATCGATTAACACTAGTAACACCATTGACTCAATTTAATATTTCATCGTCGAGTTCATCCGGGGTCAATAATACGATTTCAACGATCATCGACAAGAATACAACTGAACAATTCACGATAAAATCCACTGATAAAAATTTGGTTAGGGTTTCAACAACGTGGTATGTGGAATTCGTAGCGGATTTAAGTTGAAAATTGCAAAGCAATTTCACTAACGGTTTCAATTGAAATCGTAATTGAAAACGCTAGCTTTTTTAAAATAAAAATGATTTCATCATCGCAATATCGTTATGATCAGGTTAGAGAATATCAAAATAGACTCAAAACCCTGTCTGAGGAGTATGCAATGAAAATTAAAAAATATCGCAGGAGAATTACCGCAATTGATGTTACTGTGTATGCTGTGAGTGGTGTAATCACCGGAGCTGCTATTATACTGTCTTCAGTGACAATGATTGCCCCGATAGCTGTTCCAATTTGCATTTCTGCGGCAACTACAATCTCGGGAATAATTTCAATAATAACAAAAAAAAAATATCATCATGCAGCCAACGCAAACTACAAGACTACATAATTCAATTTCATATTGTGTCCACTGCATACTCGCAATTATCCTCATTGATATCGTCATCTCTCGATGATACAATTATATCAGAGAGTGAGTTTTCAGCGATGGTAGGTATTTACGATTCTGCGGTGTCAAAATTAGAGCGACAATAACAGTATAATAACAATGACAACACAGATGGAATTACTTCAACAAATAGTGGAGAACACAAACCCAGTACAAATCATTTGGTGGTCAACAATCGAATAATTCACTGGTGTTTGCAAATAAGAATAAAGACGACGGTACCCCAGACTGGAACGTGGTTTCCATACCAACCGGATCATACCAAATTGAACAAATCAATGCTGAATTGCAACGTAGAATAAAATCCATTACTGGAGCAGAATCGAAAATAGCTATAACAGTTCATGAACCGACGCTATCATCTGCCATTGAAATAAGCACAGATGGTTACGTCGTAGATATCTATCAAAGCTCAATAAGGACCGTACTAGGATGGCCTGAATTACCACCCCCGGGAAAAACCGTTGATTTACCAGAACCCAAAAAAAACTGATTATGTCACAGACAGGATAAAACCTTATAATCCAATAAAGAGTTATGAAGATCACCAAATCACTATAGATTTTTTTGGTCTCGGATACGAACATAGTGTGGAGGGTGGACTATTGCAAGGGTATAATTTTATTGACGAATCTAAAATCGTTAAAAGTTTCACAGCAATGAATAATGATTTTTCGCTGTTCTTAATATCTCTTAAATCCGGCTCTCTCACCCGGGATGAATTTATCAGCGTCGTAGAAATATGCAATAAAATTATCGACGATATGGAAACATTTAATTTAAAAATTATTCAGGATATATTAGATGACGATAATCCCACATCGAGAACAAAATTTGCAACAGACTATAAAATCCCCGTCAAAGATATTCCAACATTCAAACTACCGGGATATAACGTACCAGAACTAAAAAAACTTCTCAGTGACACTATCGATGTTGGTTTTAAAATAATTCATGATGCATGGAAAAAAACACGATCACCGGAAATAAAAATCCTCAAACATAATAATGACCCAAATGGTGGTGGCAGGCATATTGCTCCTCAAAATGTGAATATTTCATCGGTGATAGCGCTCAATTTAGTATGCGATGTTATCGAAGGAAGCTATCAAATAAATTTAGAACGATCAAATCAAGCTCAACAAGGATATATTTTGTATTCATTTGCACCAACAGCCCCTCCAGGATTTCTAATTATTGAATCCCCGGTGAATCCAGTCTATATGCGATGTCATAATAATTCATTAACCAGAATTAATTTCAAACTCACTGACCAGTCTAATAATCTGATTGATTTACAGGGTGAAGTTTTACAAATTAGTCTGTTTGTGAAATCCTAAGGATTTTCATCCTGAAAGGATTTTCGTCCTAAGACTCCAGACAAGGTCTGGGACACGGACTTGATAAAATATTCGGTTGAAATCACCGTAATCCATTAGCAGCAGAGGGGATGAATCGGAAGATTTTTTTCGACATTTATGGTTAAGCAACGAAAACGCGAATAAAGTATCACCCGCGAAATCTCATGTTTTCAGACAAAAATCACTAAGGCTCTATTTGCCAAATGGAGACTTATTTTTTTTCTGGTTAAAACATGAGATTTCGCAGGAAGGCTCTATTTGCCGTTTTGACGCTTCAATCAAAAATGTCGAAAAAAAATCGTCCGATTCACCCCCTCTGCTGCTGTATATGCTATTAAACTTATTTATTAATGAACTAATTATTATTACTAAAATTATTTTAATATTTATAATGTTAATAATAGTTGTATTATTATGAGGATAAAAAGGTGTGAAACTCTGTGGATTGATAATTATGGGTTAGCATTGGCTCGCAAGTGCGTATGAATCATGTAGATCATATACCAAAGCCCCCCCCCCCCCTCCCCCTTCTTACAAACCCCTCAGAGTCTCAGTCCGATCCAGTAATCTATCTTATGTTTTATTTTATTATCTATTTTGGGGAATTTATTTGATATATAGTATCCTATGTTAATTTTATATTTTATCATTTAGGTTTGAATTAATAAGGAAATCAATTATGTTTTTTGCAGTTAATTGTATATTAGGTTGTGTTAAATTCAGTATATTTGGATATATACTTGTTGAGTTCCCTAATTTTTGTTGTTTTTTAAGCGTGTTTCTATGTATAATATTGCCTATACATTTATTGAATATATGGTTTAGATCTTAAGGTTGTTTACATTTAAAGCAGTTTATGTTATGGGGGAATGGTCCTATGTATTTACAAAAGCTGTTAGCCAGCTTTGTTTTTCCTATCATTATCCTATTCATTTTAATTTGTTCCCTCCTTGTATTGCCTAGTATTATTGCTGTTCTTTTAACAGTTTTTATAACATTATGTAATACTATCCCTTTATTGGATAAGCTCCAGGTGTTTTGCCATATGTTATTTATCATATCATGTATTAACCTATATATTTCAGTATGGCTATACTGTAATGGGTCAAAATATAGTTCATTTAGTTTGTCATTAGCCAATTGATCAGCTACTTCATTTCCCTTTACATCTATGTGTGAAGGTACCCATAGAAAATCTACCATAATATTTTGTGTTTTGAGTTTAGTTATTTGATATTGTAGTTGATAAAGGAAGTTTTTCCTACTATTAGAGTTATTATTATGAATAGTTTTTAGGACGCTAAACGAGTCACTGACAATTAGAGTTTTTGATGGTTTATTTTGTTGTATCCATATCAGGGCTTGTAGTATAGCCCAAAATTCAACACTATATATGAAACAATAGTCTGATAAGCGTTTTCCCTCTTTTATTTGAAGATTAGGTATGACCCATGCTGCTGCTGTTCGTGCGGGATCGATTTTTTTTTAACCATCCGTATAAATTTTTAAATGGTTTTTGTATTTATTTTTTTTTTTTCGTTTACAAGCATTTTTAAATAATGTGGGTCCTGTATTTTATTACCTTGATTTAGTAAAGAGAGATCTACGTGTATATAATCAAATCGCCAGGGAATTATAATTGGAGGTTTAATTTTTTGTACTTGAAATATATCCACAGGGAGTTTGGATTTTATATTATGTATTTGTTTACCAAATGAGTTAGAATATTTACCTCGTTTTATTAGAGGTTTATTGCATTTTTTGATAATCTGTAAAGTGGGGTGAGTTTCCTTACGAGTTGACAAACGAGCGACATATCTCAACATGACCTCTTGTCTTCTCAAATTAAGTGGAAGTTCACCCGCCAGGACCTGTAATTCCTCTGTGGATGTAGATGGCAATGCCCCAGTTGCTATAAGGAGGGCTTTTCGTTGTACTTGTGTAATTTTATTGAGCAGTGTTGATGATGCCGTGGCATAGATCTGACACCCATACTCAATCTTAGATCGAATAAGTGATCTATATAATGTAATTATTGTTTTTTGACAGGCACCCCAATGTGTACCTTGAATACTTTTAATTAGATTAAGGTCTAATTAACATCTTTTAATTAAGTCTGTAATATGATATGACCGTTTCATGTGTTGGTCAAAGTACATTCCTAAAAATTTTACTACTTTTACAAATCTTATATCTTGATTTTGTAGGGTGAGTTTTGGATATATTATATTATTTTTATAAGGGGTAAATAATACTGCTACTGTTTTTTGGTGTGAAAATTCAAATCCCCACTTATCAGCCCAGTTACCTATATTATCCAAACTGTTTTGTATTTCAGCAATATGGTCTTTATTTGATGGGTCACCCGCTCGCTATAGTGCACTATCATCAGCAAATTGTGATAGCCCGACTTGCGGAGTGGCTAAATTTTTATCTAAGTCATTTATCATTATGTTAAATAAGGTAGGGCTGAGTACACTCCCTTGAGGGGTACCATTTTCTAAAGTGTACTTTTCAGAGTAAGTTGTTCCTATCCTAGTAATAATTTTACGATCAATTTGGAAATCATTTATGAAGTTATATATATTACCTGTTATGCCATATTGATTTAATTTAGCTAATAATCCTTTAGTCCAAACAAGATTAAAGGCTTTTTCCATATCTAAAAAGACAGCAATAAGGTTTCTTTTTTTTTTAATATGAATTAAGGTCGCATGCGCAACTATGTGCTTTCGCGACCAGTTAATGCCCGAGGGTCGGGCTATTTGATTGGTCGGGACCAAAGGTAACTTTGACTACACTAGGCTGTGTTGTCGCAGTCTCCACGGCACCCGCGTTAAATGGCAGTCTCGCCTTAGAGTAAAATGTCGGGTCACGGCAAAGCAGGAAGGCAGAACAAATACCAATATTGTGTAAGCCACCTGTGCAATTATATCAAATCCATATAGTCATACAATTTTTCATCTTTCCTAACAATAAATATTTCTAGTACATAGTGTACATGTTGTAGGTCCTTAACAAATTTAATTGCTAAAATGTTTTAGCGACATAAATAAGTGTAGTCACTGTTAGGTATTTTAGCTTGTTAATTTTGAGCGGTGGTCAAAATTGATGAAGTTAGATTTCGAGAAAGAGATTGTTTGAAAAGGGTTCTCGTACCAAATTAGAACCCTAGGGAGAAAAATAAAATAAAATAAAATTAAATTAAAAAAATTAAAACAAATTAAAAATTAAAAATATTAAAAAATATATATATATAAAAATAAATTAAAAAAAAAATTAAAAAAAAAATTTTACAATTAAAAAAAAAAAAAGAGTTTGGTGTTATTTCATTTCTTCCTTCTTCTTTTTCTCTTCTTTTCCCTTTTCTCTTTCCCACTTTCTTCCTACTACCTTCTTCCCTCTTTCTTTCTTTTTCCTTCTTCCCTTTCCTTTTACTTTTTCTTGTCGGTTTGTTGGTGTTATGTTTCCTTGAGCTATCACTATTTGATCCCGGTGTTCTCATCACACTTATCTTGCCACTTGCCGGTTGACTGGTTTTACTGTACCTACATTGTGCCACTACTTAGTGTAATGTTCTCTTTTTTTCCCCCTTCTCCTTCTTCCCTTTCTCCCGTTTCTTCCTTTTTTCCTCGCATTACAATGTTTATATTATCCCCCCTTTCCCTTCCTTTCCCCTTTTCTATTTTATTTTATATATTTATTTTAGGGTAATGTTAAGTTGTTCTGCTTTTTTAAGCTAGCGGTATTACTATCCGCTCTGGCCCCTTTAACCGATATGGCCAAGTTAATTATTTATCTATTTGATAGTTATAATTTTTTTTTTTGTCCGTTTATTTTTTCCGTTTATTTAAGGCATTATTACGTGGGTCTGTTTTTTGAGCTAGCGATGTTATTATCTGCTCTAGCCCCTTGATTGATAAATATTAACTCTTTGGCTATGTTTATGTTTATTTACTTATTTGATGGTTTTGATATTTATATTTTGTGTTTTATGTCTATTGATTTTAGGTAATTAAGTATATTTATATAGGTAGCATTTACGTTTTTGTTATACCTTTTATCTAGAATTTGGGGGAATGATGTAACTGAGTCAAGTTTTCTTTGTTGTAGTTGGAAGACGGTACGTTGTCGATGGTATTTGTGACATATGTTGAATACATGTTCCAATGTTTCAGTTTCTGGACAGTGTGGACATTTATCCGGCGTGGGTCCTGTACTTATATGTTTCATAAAGCTGCCATTTAGTAGTGTTTTACTTGTTCTGATTCTGTTGATTATTTTAATATCAATGGCTGCAAGGCTTTTTGGTAAACGTTGGGTTCTAGTGACCTCTTTTTGTAGTTGGTATAGATGTCTACCCTTTGTGGAGTTTTCCCATTGTTGTTGCCATTTATTATTAGTTCTGTCCCTGACTTGACTATATAGTTCCTGAGTGTTATACTGTACGGGTTCAATTTGGTCTTTCATCAGACTGCTTTTTGCTGCTTTGTCTGCTTTTTCATTTCCAAGCAAATTGATGTGAGATGGCACCCACAAGAAGTGTATGGTTTGGTGTGATTTATCTGCTTCCCTGATGGTCAGCATAGTGTCCTCTAGAAGATTTTGTCTCCTTTTGGAATTACCTGTCTCAATACTTTCAAGTACACTAAGTGAGTCTGTTATGATTACGTACTGTTTTTGATTTTGTGTTACTATCCATTTTAGGGCTCGGTTGATGGCCCAGAATTCCGCGGTATATATGGAACAGTCATCCGGTAGTCTTGTCGTAAATGTGATCTGATGTTCTGGGATCACTACCGCTGCAGCCGTTCTATGTAGTTCTTTAGATTTTGAGCCGTCAGTATAGATTTTTACATATCCATCATAGTTGTTGTTGATGAGGCTTTGTACTTGTGTTAATGTGATATTGGGGTTGTCGCGCTTATGTACCAGTTGGAGTGCTGTTAGGTTGATGTTAGGTTGGTTATTTCTCCAAGGTGTGGGGTCCTTGAAAAGTAGTTGTTCTGCTTGGAGTTCTATTTGATTGAGTTCTTTGCAGAGTGTGTGTATTTTGTTAGCTGCTGGAGGATGTGGTACCAGTCTTGAGCTAAAAGTGGTTTGACATTTACTTATTATGTTTCTGGTGGGATTAATCACGAAGAAACACGAGACGCCCCCAAGACACCCCCGGAAAGCACAACCCGCGAAGCAGCAACACACACCGAAAAGACAGCAACAGCCACAGACGCCACACCAAGCCGAAAGCTCCCTTGGTTCAGTATCAAATTTATTCCAGTTGTGCTAGTGGATGCCCTATACACCAATGATGTGTTAGCCACCTGTGCAATTATATCGAGATTTATAAGTTACAGAATTTCCTAACGCTTATCACTATGCCCCTATTTAAGTACAGAGTGTACTGTGCAGTTCTCCACCATCCTACCGGCAAAAATCCCTTCTGAAGAGGGAAATTCACCCTAGAAAAAACAAAAAACCTATACTAGGGTGTCAGAGTGACTATTTGGTTTGTTCAGGTTAGGTTGTTTTAAGTTATGAATTTGGTTGGTTGTGCTCCGAAATGGTCATATTTGAGATTTGATGTTTGGTTAGTCAAATGGAATTTTCATACCAATCGATATTGCGAGAATTCAATGTCTATTCACATGTAACAGAGAAAACCGACAGGACAATACAGACAGACAGACAGAGTTAGAAAGGGAGGTGGGAGGGGTCAGTCAGCTTTTGTGCGGGAATGATTGGGTTAAGCACAGAGATGTACCAGGCTGTACACATATGCGGGTCCCAATCCAAGCGATTCCTAGTATAGGAAAGGGCCTGTTTCCTCGCAACTGCATTCACTTTCCCTTATTCCCGAGAAGAGACAAAAGGTTGGGGATAGGTACAGTACAATTACAACAATGAACATTAAGTAGCCCTAAGGGCTGTTCTTTAATCTGGTCCTCCACGTTTCCCTCGATGTCAGTGATAGCATCAGTAGTTCCATTTATTGTCCTTTGAATATTGTCTATGCATTTCTTCCAATCCTCTCTTCCTGTGAAGTCCAGTTCAAGGTCGTTAGAAATTAACCGGATAATTTTGAATATTAAGTGCCATTAGCTTTCTTAATTCTATATATGCAACCCCATAGGACATGTGATGAAGTGATGTTAATATTGTTTGAGTGTAAAGTAAACTTATTGTTGCAACATTGTGTCGCTGGGCCTGATAGTCCTGGGTTAAGACTACCTTATAATTCTATTTAGGGCCATATAAGGAATAGATGTATAATATGTAAGCGTTTTTAATATTATGTGTTGTGTTGTCCATGAGGCTGCATATAGGAGTGTAGAGATAATAGTATTGTTGACAGGGAAGAGCTTGGAAAAGAGGGTGATGTTAATAAGGAGGTTTTTTTTCCCAGACTACACTTATTTATTACATGATGTGACTGTTTGTTGTTTTGCGGGATGCGCATCTAAGTCCAGAGTGTGGGTTGGTATAAACTCGCAAGGTGCGTAGAGTTCTTTGACCCTATATTGACACCCATCCTCACTCTTTTCCCACATGCGCCCCTAGCCGGTACCTATTCTTAAAATACCAGGGATAAATTATTTTGTTTAAAGCTAATTTAGTTTATAATTTCAATACAGGCTAAGTAGCGGTAATCTCTGCCAGAACCGTGATCATGAGTGAATGTAAACTCGCAAGTTGCGTAAAGTTCAATATGAACTCAATATCGACACCCACCCGAATCACGACTCCGACATAGTCACATGCTAGTCTTAAACATAGTTATTAATTAACTAGATATTGTTTTTAAAATTATTTTAATATTTATAATGTTATTAATAATTGAGTTATCATGAGGATCAAAAAGGCGTGAAGCTCTGTGGGTTGACAATTATGGGTCAACATTGGCTCGCAAGGTGCGTAAGGTCATGTAGACCAAATACCAAAGCCTCCCCCTATCACCATCCCCCCAGTCTCAGTCCGATCCAATAATGTAACTTATGTTTTACTTTATTGTCAATTTTAGAGAATTTTTTTAGTATATAATATCCTATGATAGTGTTATATTTTGTCAATTAAGTTCGAATTAATAAGAAAATCAATTATGTTTTTTGCAGTTGATTGTATATTGGGTTGTGTTAGATTAAGTATGTTTGGATATGCACTTGTTGATTTCCCTAAATTATGTTTATTTTTTAAGTGTGTTTCTATGTATAATATTGCTTGTGCATTTGTTGAATATATGATCTAGATCTTCTGGTTGTTTGCATTTAAAGCAGTTTATGTTATGGGGGAATGGTCCTAGATATTTACCAAAGCTGTTAGCCAGCTTTGTTTTTCCTATCATTATCCTATTCATTTTAATTTGTTCACGTCTTGTATTGCCTAGTATTATTGTTGTTCTTTTAACAGTTTTTATAATATTATGTAGTCCTCTCCCTTTAGTCGATAAGCTCCAGGTGTTTTGCCATATGTTATTTATCATGTCATGTATTAATCTATACATTTCAGT
The DNA here is from genome assembly GCA_030141615.1 of Unio pictorum. NCBI lineage: Eukaryota > Metazoa > Mollusca > Bivalvia > Unionida > Unionidae > Unio > Unio pictorum. The sequence goes on from JARLTB010000305.1 coordinate 501,718, forward strand.
ATGGCTATACGGTAGTGGTTCATAGTGCAGTTCATTTAGTTTGTCATTGGCTAGTTTGTCAGCTAATTCATTTCCCTTTATATCTATGTGTGAAGGTACCCATAGAAAATCTACTATAATATTTTGGATTTTGAGTTTAGTTATTTGATATTGTAGTTGATAAAGGAAGTTTTTCCTACTATTGGAGTTATTAGTATGAATAGTTTTTAGGACACTAAGCGAGTCGCTGACAATTAGTGCTTTTGTAGGTTTATGTTGTTGTATCCATATCAGAGCTTGTAGTATAGCCCAAAATTCAACACTATATATGGAACAATAGTCTGCTAAGCGTTTGCCCTCTTTTATTTGAAAATTAGGTAGGACCCATGCTGCCGCTGTTCGTGCAAGATCGATTTTTTTGGAACCATCTGTATAACTTTTTAGATGATTTTTGTATTTATTATTTATCTTTTCATTTACAAGCATTTTCAAAAAATGTGGGTCCTGTATTTTATTACCTTGATTTTGTAAGGAGAGATCTACGTGTATATAATTCATTCTCCAGGGAATTATAATTGGAGGTTTAATTTTTTGTACTTGAAATATATCAACTGGGAGTTTGGTTTTTATATTATGTATCTGTTTACCAAATGAGTTAGAATATTTACCTCGTTTTATTAGTGGTTTATTGCATTTTTTAATGGCCTGTAATGTGGGGTGTGTTTCCTTATGAGTTGACAGACGAGCGACATATCTCAACATGATCTCTTGTCTTCTCAAATGAAGTGGAGGTTCACCTGCCAGGACCTGCAACTCCTCTGTCGACGTAGATGGCAATGCCCCAGTTTTTTTTTTTTTAATATGAATTAAGGTCGCATGCGCAACTATGTGCTTTCGCGACCAGTTAATGCCCGAGGGTCGGGCTATTTGATTGGTCGGGACCAAAGGTAACTTTGACTACACTAGGCTGTGTTGTCGCAGTCTCCACGGCACCCGCGTTAAATGGCAGTCTCGCCTTAGAGTAAAATGTCGGGTCACGGCAAAGCAGGAAGGCAGAACAAATACCAATATTGTGTAAGCCACCTGTGCAATTATATCAAATCCATATAGTCATACAATTTTTCATCTTTCCTAACAATAAATATTTCTAGTACATAGTGTACATGTTGTAGGTCCTTAACAAATTTAATTGCTAAAATGTCTTAGCGACATAAATAAGTGTAGTCACTGTTAGGTATTTTAGCTTGTTAATTTTGAGCGGTGGTTAAAATTGATCAAGTTAGATTTCGAGAAAGAGATTGTTTGAAAAGGGTTCTCGTACCAATTAGAACCCTAGGGAGAAAAATAAAATAAAAAAAAAAATTAAAAAAATTAAAACAAATTAAAAATTAAAAATATTTAAAAATATATATATAAAAATAAATTTAAAAAAAAATTAAAAATTAAAAAAAAAAATTAACAATTAAAAAAAAAAAAAGATTAGAGTTTGGTGTTATTTCATTTCTTCCTTCTTCTTTTTCACTTCCTTTCCCTTTTTTCTTTCCCACTTTCTTCCTACTACCTTCTTCCCTCTTTCTTTCTTTTTCCTTCTTCCATCCTTCTTTTCCCTTTCCTTTTACTTTTTCTTGTCGGTTTGTTGGTGTTATGTTTCCTTGAGCTATCACTATTTGATCCCGGTGTTCTCATCACACTTATCTTGCCACTTGCCGGTTGACTGGTTTTACTGTACCTACATTGTGCCACTACTTAGTGTAATGTTCTCTTTTTTTCCCCCTTCTCCTTCTTCCCTTTCTCCCGTTTCTTCCTTTTTTCCTCGCATTACAATGTTTACATTATCCCCCCTTTCCCTTCCTTTCCCCTTTTCTATTTTATTTTATATATTTATTTTAGGGTAATAATGTTAAGTTGTTCTGCTTTATTAGGCTAGCGGTATTACTATCCGCTCTGGCCCCTTTAACCGATATGGCCAAGTTAATTATTTATCTATTTGATAGTTATAATTTTTTTTTGTCCGTTTATTTTGTCCGTTTATTTAAGGCATTGTTACGTGGGTCTGTTTTTTGAGCTAGCGATGTTATTATCTGCTCTGGCCCCTTGATTGATAAATATTAACTCTTTGGCTATGTTTATGTTTATTTACTTATTTGATGGTTTTGATATTTATATTTTGTGTTTTATGTCTATTGATTTTAGGTAATTAAGTATATTTATATAGGTAGCATTTACGTTTTTGTTATACCTTTTATCTAGAATTTGGGGGAATGATGTAACTGAGTCAAGTTTTCTTTGTTGTAGTTGGAAGACGGTACGTTGTCGATGGTATTTGTGACATATGTTGAATACATGTTCCAATGTTTCAGTTTCTGGACAGTGTGGACATTTATCCGGCGTGGGTCCTGTACTTATATGTTTCATAAAGCTGCCATTTAGTAGTGTTTTACCTGTTCTGATTCTGTTGATTATTTTAATATCAATGGCTGCAAGGCTTTTTGGTAAACGTTGGGTTCTAGTGACCTCTTTTTGTAGTTGGTATAGATGTCTACTCTTTGTGGAGTTTTCCCATTGTTGTTGCCATTTATTTTCTGTCCCTGACTTGACTATATAGTTCCTGAGTGTTGTACTGTACGGGTTCAATTTGGTCTTTCATCAGACTGCTTTTTGCTGCTTTGTCTGCTTTTTCATTTCCAAGCAAATTGATGTGAGATGGCACCCACAAGAAGTGTATGGTTTGGTGTGATTTATCTGCTTCCCTGATGGTCAGCATAGTGTCCTCTAGAAGATTTTGTCTACTTTTGGAATTACCTGTCTCAATACTTTCAAGTACACTAAGTGAGTCTGTTATGATTACGTACTGTTTTTGATTTTGTGTTACTATCCATTTTAGGGCTCGGTTGATGGCCCAGAATTCCGCGGTATATATGGAACAGTCATCCGGTAGTCTTGTCGTAAATGTGATCTGATGTTCTGGGATCACTACCGCTGCAGCCGTTCTATGTAGTTCTTTAGATTTTGAGCCGTCAGTATAGATTTTTACATATCCATCATAGTTGTTGTTGATGAGGCTTTGTACTTGTGTTAATGTGATATTGGGGTTGTCGCGCTTATGTACCAGTTGGAGTGCTGTTAGGTTGATGTTAGGTTGGTTATTTCTCCAAGGTGTGGGGTCCTTGATAAGTAGTTGTTCTGCTTGGAGTTCTATTTGATTGAGTTCTTTGCAGAGTGTGTGTATTTTGTTAGCTGCTGGAGGATGTGGTACCAGTCTTGAGCTAAAGGTGGTTTGACATTTACTTATTATGTTTCTGGTGGGATTAATCTCCTTATGTATTAAGATTCTACAGGCGTATCTAAGTATGTGTTCTTCTCTTCTCAGTTGTAATGGTGGTTCACATGCGAGGATTTGTAGTTCTTCCAGGGAGGTGTTCGGTAATGCACCAGTGCAAAGTCTAAGTGCTCTATATTGGATGCTATCTAGTTGTCTAAGTGTTTCCTTGTTGGCTGAGGAATAGATCTGGGAGCCATAGTCTACCTTACTTCGAATTAAAGATTTGTAGATCATTAGCATAGTTTGCTGATCAGCTCCCCATGTAGTACCTTTGATGTTTTTAAGTATGTTTAGATCTTTTTGACATTTTTGAATAGTTTGTTGTATGTGTGATTTCCAATTGATTAAGGTCTGGAGACTATCCTGGTTTTATGGTCAAAGCGCGGACGCTAATGAAAACATCCCTACACGGTTTCAAGTCGGAACGCTAAATTCGTGTCATGTGAGAGAAGACAAAGAGCATGATTCATGATACCCATAGCAAAACAAACGACAACTGCATTTTTTCTTCAAAACACAACATTTCCATCAAATAACTCATCACTAACAAGTAACAAACATTTGTAATAATAACAATTTAATATAACATTGAACATTTTTTTTCAACTCACTAACAATTACTGAAGTTGTTTTTTTGGAGTGGTGACTAACAGTGGTACTGGACACACGATTCTCTTTGTTTCCGTTCGAGGAGAATTTCAAGGAAGGATTGGGAAGAAGGAAACCGAAGCAACTGCTCAATAAATTGTTCCACATTTGTTTGTCTCCTTGTTGCAAACTCAGACTGACAATGGCTGCACCGATGACGCAAAACACTACCATTATTTGGCAGAAAAAGACGATTTGCCTTTTAGGTACACTTTCTCCACACCATACCCACAAGGATTGTTTTCGTAAATCTTGCAGGGAAGAACTGGGTGAATGAGTGGTATCAGTAGCTGAGTCTTTTTAGAGTCGATGACTTGTGAAGCGTCGATTCAAGAATCAAAACTGGGTAGATATCATTTTCAACGTACTTTGACTTGTTTGACACGTCGTTTGCCCATTTTACGTGTTCTGCGTTGCGTTCGAGAATGCTTTCGATGTCGTACACGTCTTCTTTTTTGGTTACACGTTATAACTCGGGCAAATAAAACGTTCCTTTTAACACTTCTCCGTTCATGTATTCCAATTTATAGACGGCATGATCACGACCATTCAGTCGTCCAGTGACACAAAACAATTCGGTAGTCCAGTTAGGTAAGTAACCTTTGTCGAAAGTGCGTTTGGTCTTGCCAATGCGCACCCAATCTTCTACGGCCAACACTCCACTTTTCTTGGAGACAGTCCCCGTCGGGAACCTACCAAACAGGCGATGAGAAACGAGCATTTCGTTGTCGGTAGTCACCTCTTGCGGAGCATGTACAATGTTTCGATGGTAAGATTGGTTGTACGCTTGCAACAGGTACGAAAAGATGTCGATGTACTTGAAAGTGTTGATGTGTAAACATTTCCACACGGTCATTCAAAGTGCGTTGAAAACCTATAACGATGCTTCCTTTGGTGGTATAACAATGAATGTCACGTTTCATTAATTCTTTTCGGAAAGCTTGATTCAGACATTCGGTGTCTTTGTCCGTTTGCCATCGAAAATAATGACGACCACTTTGTTTCAACACCCGTATGACGGCTTGCACTAACTCGTTGCTCGATTTGGTAGTCAATGGCACGACCCAGGCAAATTTGAAAGAGACGTCGATGGCGCAAATACAAATATTTGTAGCCAAGATTGTAGCAGGCCAAATGAGAGACATCGGCTAAATCGGATTGCCGTTGATGATCGATGCCTTCCACTTGGGTTCGACTTCTGGAAATCTTGCGTCGAATGGGTTTATGTAAAGTTTTGGTAGCTTGTTCCTGTAACCATCGTTGCACTTGAGGTAAGCGGAGATTTTCAGTCGAGTTTTGGCAGCACGATACAATTTTTGAACTCCTCCGTAACCTGCAGGATGGGATAGATCGTAGTAAATGCAGGATAACACCTTTTCCATTTTGTTTGTTTGTTAATAAGTCACCCGTCTTTGATGATGCTACTTTGAATGAGGCCAAAGGGTGCCTTTGACACGGATTTACATGTCCGATATGGGCTACGGGAGTAGAAGTCGAAGCTATGAGTGGAAGTGGTAATGGAATGGATTTGGTCTTCTGTTCTTTATTCACGCATGATTTCGCTTCTTTTTTGCACTTCCGTCGAAGGCGGATTGGACATCATATTTATAACCCAAGCTTTTATTTCTTCTCGTTGGGGTGTTGGGGAAGGGGTCAACAATGATGTTGCAATCTTACTAGAAACGGGAGCTGCTGACGGTTTTTGAAAACCTTCTAGTACCTCTTCTTTCTCAGGCTATCGTGGGATAGCGTCTCTTGTGTCCCCTCTGGATGGTAGTGGTTGTTGTGGTGGTGGTGGTGAAGTGGAAGGACTTTTTATCAAGGTCTTAAAATCTTTCAGAGAGGGTAGAGCTCTTTCGTCTAAAGCTTTCTGGTAAAAGAGGTGCAGTCGTTGCAAGAGTTGACCGTAGTTTTGCGACTTTTCTGTTTCAGACAAATCGTTGCGATCCATCAATGACTGCAATTGTGTTGTAACATGGACATCTTTGTCAAATTGTAATAGGGAGGCAAATACGGGATCTGCTGTTCTTGCCAACGTTTTATTCCATCCATCGTTTGTAAGGCACAAAAGCTAGTTTTCGTCCTTCCATTGGAGGTCAAGGGTTACGTCTGAGAACTTGGGAATTCAGAGGTCCTTTTTATCATGCTCTCACGAGTTCTCCCAAGATAGTTTCCACGACTCCTTTCAGCAAATGTCCTAACAAGAGGGGAAAGATTCCTCCACGTTGAACCAACATCTTCTTTTGACGAATGGGTATTTTCTTTTTAACCATTTGACGAAAAACGTGACGAAGTTTGCCTAAGCATTGTTTCTGGTGTTTGGACAAAGGCATCATGCCTAGTTTTCTCTGGGCTTTTTTCTCGCAGGACGTCTGTTTCTTTATCTGGGGACTTTTCTTTTTCTGTGGTTGTGACTTGGTCTTGACACCACTGCTCTTTTTCTTTTAGGGACATTGTTTGACTTGTTTAGGGGGAGAACTTTTGGAACATTAGGATCCAATATAAAGAGGGAGTGAAATAATTTGCTTTATGGTTTGAGTATCGATGCGGAAATTGGCTAGTTTGGTCAAAGCGACTTTGTTCTTATAAGAAAAGCATTTGATTTCATGAGGAATCTGATTGATGCCTTGCAGTAATTGACGTGTTGTCACCGTGAACCATCGTAAGACTTCTTTGAGATTGGCTTCTAAGACATTAGCACGTATTTGTGGATTTATTTTCGCGATTGAAGCCATACAAGGCACAAATCAATGTCACCGGAAGATCAGACTGAAGGGACGTCATTTTGAGACTGTAAGACAGACAAAAAGTGTCATAGATTTGCATAGATTTTTAAAAAAATATTTTTTTGGGGGTGGGGGTAGTCGACGACGGAGATTTGTACAGTACCGGTCCTCTGTCTTGACACCAGTGGTGAAACAAATGGGTACAAAATCTCAAAAAATCGGATGTAGTAGGCTTCAAATCGACGAGTAAATAGGTGTGTGCAGTCTGTGCGGCACCGTCGTACACTTGAGTGAGCCAAGGCGTTCCTAACAGTTAAGCTAAGACGTACTTGCGATTTATCTCGAGGGTTTTTAACCAAGACCACTTAATGAGCATTGAGACTGATGGTCCGATGGGCTTGACTTTGTTGAAACTAATTTTGAGTGATGTAGATGACTCTGGCATTACGTTGAAGCAATTTGCGCGTAAACCACAGTTTAATTTCTTCTTCGTCTTCTCCTAACATGTCGTCGAAAATGACGAAATGGTTTTGACGGGAGTCAGACACGATTCCATCGTCTTCGTTAGGAATGCCTTCTAAAAACACAATGGAATCACCTTGAGTTTCTCACAAGAGGCTGTACGCCGATTGCCACTCTTTGTAACACCACACGATCAAATGATGTTTATGTTCGATCGAACGTTTAACAAATTCGGTTTCACCTGAACCGCTAGGTCCAGCAATGAGCATGTTAAAGGGAGGACGAAGATAAAAAGCATCCCAAATGGCACGATCTGAATGTTCTTCGATGACTTTGAGAGTTGAGAAAGAGAATGCAGAGACAGCAGAAGCTGTCAGGAATGTCACTTGTGACAGGAAAACAGACAAGACAAGAGTTTTTATACTTTTTCAGGACATGTTTATTGATTTTTAAAAATGAACACGAAAGACAAAAATACATAAAAGCCAAACGCTTAAGTACAACGAAAAATGTACATGAAAACGATCAAAGTCGAATAGAAACAAGGTTCTGTACAACATGTTTTGAGTAATGTTCTGACAAGTTCAACAAGAGGTTATGTCACACAAGTGTTAGGGTTAGGGTTAAAGGGTCTTTCAGGAATGTCCATGACAGTTCTGCCCTGGGTGACGGGTTCTTCTGGTACTGTCACCAACACAGGTTGAAGAGCGACTGTTTTCTTTGTACGTTTTACATCTGTCCAATGGGGGTATAAGTCACAAGCTACTCATACATCGTCATACACATCTTTGATAGCTAAAAGTTGATGAATCTTTCTTGATGAAAATTTAAATCTTCCAAACTGTAACCTACAGTTCATAGTTCGTTCCCACGTTGCCTCTTCCACTAGACCAATGTTGCGTAAAAAATTTGTGTAATTCTTCAACTCTTCTTCTTCAATTCGTTGCAGTAGGGGAATATAGAAGTAACAAAATCACGAACATGTGGATCATTTGCGACCTGGATGTATTGAACAAGGTCTAACCACTGAAACAATTTCTTACGAATCAGTTCTCTTATACCATTCAGGTACCAGTGATTCAAACACCGATGACGTAGCTCATGGAATTGTTCTTAACTTTTGACTTGTATTTTGACCAGTTCTCGGTAAATGTGTTCTCTCAACTCCACAATCAAAACACGAATGTTATCTTGTAAAGTATCCATTAAAGGCAAATTGGGAGACCGTCCAGCATGTTCCAGGTTGGCCGAATCTTATGGTTCCCAGTGGTGAAGTGGCACTCTCCAACTGAAGCACTTGAATTTATCCCCTTCGTCCAAGTAGAAAATTCCGGCTTTGGCTACTTCTTCAGGAGATGGTCCTACCATATACTTAGGCCATTTTCCTTTGAACGATTTAAAACGATTTTCAAAGTTGCAGTATTCAGACAAAGGCACAGGGAACGAATATTCGTCTTTCACAGGTTGTCGATAAGGGTAAGGTGACATCGACAGGAGTTTTCTCAGGGCTGTATGATAACCGTAGGGTTGTACACGTGAAGGTTGACATCCGTAATTACAAGGAAACCCAGTAAAGTGTCCAGGATAAGGAGCAGCATTGCTTTCACATTCATCAGGTTGGACACGCACAACAACATTTTCCATGATAGGGTCAGTTGTTGTAGTGAGAACAAAGTTCCCATGATGTTTTACTGCATCACTGAGGTCACAGCGTACGGCATCGCTCACATCGTAAGGCTCAGCATCACATTCCACTTCAGAGGCTCCAAACTTGAATTGTACCGGTCTGAACTTGTTTTGTGTTTTTCTGAAGTATTCATCTTGTTCGCTTGGTCTTGGTAGTCACAATGAACTATCGATCTTTATCATTGTCCCTATTTATATCCTGACCAGTATCAACTTGACCGTACGGAACGTAAAGTGATTTGGACGTCTCGCTCGCTTCTGGTACACGATTTGATAGACTTTATCCAAGGGTCGAGTAACGTTTTGGTCAGTGGGTAAACGTACAATCTTCTGCGGTTCACGGGTGGTCACTTTAAAGTTGTCATGCTCTCCAGAGTTCAAGGCTTCTTTCAATACCGCAAAGTTGAGTCACTCCTTTCACTTTGCACTCTGTGTGCATTTATACTTGTGGCTCCCGGTATTGGTAGCCGTAATTTTTAGGACTGCCACTAGCAAAAACTACAAGCTTGTCGTCAGGGTGCTCGTCTGTCCAAGCACCTAAACGGTTTCCTTCGATGTTATGGTTACGTTGACCCAGGCAATCGATGTAGATGCAACTGTCCGTATCAAAGTACATGACGCGATCCCCTGAACAGTTCTAAAGCTTTGTACAATTTTAAGTGAGCAGGGGCTGTCACGTAAGCCGCAAAGATGACATTTCTAAATTCGTCGGCTTGTACAAAGTCCAGATCTTCTTCACTATTTACTACAATCAAATAATCGCGAACGATGTCCACGTCTTTCGTATATTTCGTTTAGTCGCGAATCAACTGGAAGTAACGGGAAGGTTCTGTCAAATATTGCGTCTTGGGTAAACACGGTCGTTGTGCCATTTTGCCCCACAAGCAATTTAACATCACTTTGGCAAACGATCGACTACCTTCGTTTTTGTCGATGTGGTCTAAAATGATACCTTCTTGTTCCCAGTATTGCTCTTTGAATGCATTTCGGTCTTCCGAAGTGTGACACCAAGAAGGATAGCCACTGGCTTCTTGTTTCAGTTTCAACAAGGCATCCACGTAGTCTGCAAAAATGCCTTTCCGAAGTGGGGTATTGTAGTGTCTTGGGAAAATGGCAAATTTCGTATACTTCTAACAATTGGCATCCCATGTCCAGAGCTTGAACAATTCCACGCTAACCCACGTCCCCGTCAAGACATGTTCTTCCTGGATTTGCTTACAACGCTTATCTTAGTTGCATGTTTCGGCACAAGTACGGCAAAAGGGAAACATCAGTTTGCTTTGACAATGGTGAAGTAACACGGGATGGTACATGTCAGTGGGAAGCAAGACTTTACATTTGATCAAGACTTCGTATTGTCGAATGTGGTTCAGGTCGATTGCGAGTGCTCTGCATGATAGTGACAATATTTGCACAGGTAAGCATACAGCGAACACACGTCAAAGTATTTTATTTTTTTCTCTTTTCTCTTCGTCGGCTTGGTACATCTATCATTCGGCATTAGTCCTTCCTCCGTACAAATTATCCCTCGGATTCAGGGGGTCCACTCACTGGTAACTTTCTACGATGCGTTAACTCGGGATCGATTTTCAAACGGTCATCGTACTTGTGTTCCAACATTTCCACCACTTGGTATCCTTGCTGTTCTAACTTCAAGCGTCGCTGACAAGTGTCCGGGTACAAGTCTTCCATGGTTCGTTGTAAAAACTGATTTTAGTGTAACGTTCAGGGTAGCAGAAAGGACATCCCTGAAAAAAGCTTCCGTTAGACTCCTACACAATATTGGGGTTTTCTAAGCCCCCGCCATCTACGGAATACTTTCCAAAGGTTTTTCCACCACCCCAACCCCACCCCGTTGTGGGCATGTTGAATCCATTTGTCTTCCTTGTCGCACAAGTAATGAAACCAGCGTAATGGATTTGATCGAGTATTGACCTTTGACAAAGTAGGTCGTTTGAAGGCTGATGACAGCTAAGGTGTTTTCGGGCATGAATCGTTGTCGGTGCACTAAGTAACACGCTTTGGCAAAATGGTGCAAGCTTCTTTCAAAGGATCGACCCCTCCGTGTTCCATGAACAGTTCTCAAAATGTTTCCACAGCAACGCCGTAAAATGTCCACGTCAGAACGACAATACTTTAACATTTCGTCCTGAAAGTCGAAAAGTTCAGAGGTATGGGTCTGGTACAAAGCGTAGAAAGCTTCTCGTTGTTCGGTACGCATGCTGTCGGATCGTAGTCTTTAACCGCAGGTAAATGGGGTAGAACAGCATGTTGATTGGCTTTGATATTTAAAAAGTGAGGAAAGTAGAATTTGACCATTTCTGTCATTCCAAACGTTTTAGGCATTCGACTCAAAAGCTAGTCAGTTACTCATTGAATCTTTAAAACTGTACTTTTCCCACTTGCATGGAAAGGATTTTGGCTCCGTTCAAAGTCACTTTAGGACTTGCGTGACTTTTTTACGTATAGTATCTGAGAAGAATCTGTCCATCGTATCCCGAGAAATTGTGGGCCACGACTGTGGCATGGCGATGGCAATCACCGTAACGTTCGATGTTATCTTGGATCCAAGTTACGTCGATGGGGTCTAAGATCCATTGTGCGAAATCGGCTAGCGTGTCCCGTCCTCGAAAATTTTTTTCACGTCTTCCAGGAATCTCTTGCGTGCATTTGAAATCGAAACAGATACAATTTCCTATCTTCTTGTGTCCCTGATTTTCATCTTGTTGGAGTTGGTATTTTTGCATGTAGCATTGATGAAGTCCACGATTTGGGGACAAAATTTGACATCGTTTCTTTCCTGGACATACGTGTGCACTGGCATCATTGGTACGTAAGCCTTGCCCACACGTGCGGTACAATCTCAGCAGTGGACAAACACATTTCTGATGTGAACCTTGTGTCTTTAGATGTTGTTGGTAACAGTCAGGGCTGACAAACGTGCGCAGACAAGCAGGACAATGCACTCTTTCTTGTCCTTTGTCCAGACAGGGTTGGAAGACCAAACATCCAGAGCATTTCGATCCACAATGTTTGTGTTGCTCTCGATTGTTATAGCCATAGTCACATTTCTCACAGTAATAACCGTATCCCAGGAATGCGGTGATACTGGTAACGGTATCGAAATGATCAACGTGATGATAGACATGAATGTATTTTCCGTCCTTAAAGTTTTGGCCTCGAAACAACAGAGGTCAGGGCACTTCTTGAGTGTGCACTTTCAAGGTGTAGCGTGGAGCTATGGCATCTTGCAATTTTTGCATTTCAGGAATGTCACAAGGTGTGTCTTTGGACAGGCCGACTTGTTGCTACAGGAGTTCTGCTTCACTTCGTTGTTTGGCTCACTTCGATTTTCGAACTGTTTCCCAAACCCTTTTCCATTCTGCCATGTCATTCTAGTCGGCATACGTTCGTCCCACCACGATGGCACCGGATAAACACATATGGTCTTGAGGGTTGTTAATTTAGACGAGGCTACGCTTGAAAGCTGCGAAGGTCGTTCACCGATAACACCTTTTTGCGTCCTTTCCATTGAGGAGGAAAGACGTGGGTCATGGACAGTGTGGCCTTTCCGTCTGTGATGTCAAACTGTCATTGGATCGCTGCACGTGGTGAATGTTGTCCATGACTTTGGAAGGGATCAATTCTGCGGGGCTATTAAACTTGATCCAAACAGGGGATTTCAAATCGTCGTGTTGTATAGAAAGTCTCAAGCGGTCCTCTTCTTTGGCTTGACATTGTCGTTTACATGTGGTGAGCAAAGAATACAACACCTCGGCGATGAATCCTTCTTCTTGCTCGAACGATAATTTGGACTTTAAATCTTTAAACTTTACCATGTAAGTGTAAGCTGTGGTTCTAAATATTCTATCGGAGCGCATTTTCGTCTCTCGAATGTGGTAGTACTTTTCAGGGTTGACTAAGGGTGGTGAACTTTTTGGATAGATGCAGATTCTCTGGGTCTAGATTATGTTCACGCAAGAATTTGTGCCAAGACTTCAGCTATAGTACGAAGCGATAGATCACGTTTCCGCCTCACACTTTTATCTTTCTTTTCCCATGAATTCGATCGTTTCATCTTGACTTCAAAAAGTCAAATGATTAAAGTTTAAACATCATGCGTAACTTTATATCCATCAAAGTCCAGCATATATATATAAAGGGTGTGTGTCTTGTCCTTCCACTATTCATTTCACTTTCAAACTGAGCAGAACGATGGAAGAGACTTCACAAATCGAACTTTTCATTAGAGATTTGCGAGGGTTCATCAGAAGATTTTCTTCAGACAAGCCGACGGACTACTTTCCTTCCTTTCGATATAAAAGTCAAGATACTTGCTATATCTGAAAGAATAAAGAACATTGGTCTTCAGAGTGTCCTGTCCATAAAAAAGCAAGAAAGCGATTAGACTTGACAACAGTCAAGATAGCTGTTATCATTGCCAAGGAAAAGGACATCGGTCTTTAGAATGCCCTACGAAACAAGAGGAACAAGAAGAGAGTTCATCTGGAGAGGAAGAAGAAGAAGAACCCAGACACGTGAAGAACCAGAAGCAGGAGACGATTAAAAGAATGGAAGAAAGTGAGGATGAAGAGGAGATAAAAACTGTGAAAGTGAAGAAATTAATAAACACAGAGTGAAAACAGAAAAAGTAGAAGCCTATGAACTTTCTTAAAGTGCTATGTTGTGAGTTGAATTGCAAACAATTTGTACCAGAATAGACCAGTCATAGAACTGAAGTGTCTCTTGGTTTTGATTTTTAGAATAGAAATCTACACTCACACACTCATACATTCACACGTACCGTAAGGGTATAAAAAGGGTCTTTGAGTTTTAATTGATGTTAGCAATTGAAATACTATCTCTTTTCGAGAGAAATGGGTGGCCTTGAAAAGGGCCTTTGGGTATTTATTGATTGAAACAATCAACTTTATATGTCTTAAGCCTTTGCCAAGGCCAAGGCCTACATCTGAATTGCGTACTGTCGATGATGATTTGGTAGAAATCACTATCGGTGGTATAGTAGGTGTAGTCCCATGGTTATGTTGTTTTGCTCGACCGTTTGACCTTCACACTTGTTTCTTTGCTGCTTCTTCTTCTTGTTTCTTTCTAACCTCTTCTTCTTGCTGCTGTAGGAGAAAAGCTTGTTCTGCTTCCTTTTGCTGCTGTATAAATTTCTCCAATTCTTCTTTCTGTCTCTGTTTAAAATTATCACGTGTGGTAAAGAAGAAGAAAGTGGGGAATGTACTGGTTCAGTAACAAATTCTTGCCAGGTAAGAAAATCCACAAATTCCCAATTGAAATTCACCTCTTATGGAAGTAAGTCCGGGTTAACATGGGTAGCCGATGCTATTGCATCGCTTTTCGTCGCCACGGCCGGTGTACCCCAATTCATCGTCTTCTGAGTTTCCGTCATGTTTGAAAAACGTCGCATGGATTGACGTGGGGTGACTGAATTTTGTAACGCGTGTTTGGACTGGTCAATGAACGCAATACTTTTTTATCCGCCCTTCCCCTATAAACAACCGCAGTTCGCTGAATTCCTTCACCAGTTTTGGTCACCAAGATGTGGACCGACGTGGAATTAAGAAAAACAAAAGAATTCCTCTACTCTAATCTCTTCAATGCTGTTCCTGTCTGACTTACCGAGGTATGTCCAATCATAGTGGACTGTTGTCAGGATGACAGATACAAACCTTTGGAATAAAGAAGCTATGTGGAGAGGCAAAGTTGTTTAAGGAGGGTTTTAATTTACGGCCAGAAGTGAGACAAAATTTAAGGAAAAGATTATGCATCTATGTATGCGTGGGTGCGTGCGTTCGTGCGTGTGTGCATGTATTTATGTCTATATGTATGTATTTTCTTGTGTTGATGCATACCATTGTAAACAATATTTTATAATGTTCAGACTAACAATGATCGTGTTAGTAGTTAAGCATTAACATGCATTAATTATGCATGTATATATGTACATATGCATGTGCGTATGTGTGTATGTATGCTATGCAATAATACCACTGACAAAACTGCTTCTAATAACAGTAATAAATTACTGTTTTTTATTTACTCATTTATTTATTTATTTATTCATTTGAGCAGCATGTAGGGCGAACCAGACAAGCTTATAGAGGGCTCCAAATCGTAAACTAAAGTTTCCATCAAAGCAAAAACAAAGTCAATTAGAGGGTAACGATAATTACCCGTGGTTTTCGTCTCTATGAAAGCCTTAGTTTTCGCGACTTGTTTTCGCCGCCCTCCCTGTTGCTGTCAATTTAAAAATTATGTTATCAATAATGGTAAATATCGGAGAAGCACATTCTGCTGGACTAGCTCGAGAGCGACTAGAAGCAATCAAAATATTTCTTCCCGTGAGAGATTCTGTAAGGCAAAAACTTAAAGAACGTCAGCAAGCACAAGTTGAATTTGCTACAGGTACAGAACATTTATTTAAACCCGTAACAACAGCTACTGAAAAAGCTGGAGCGACTGCTGAAAGAGCTATATGGGGAGATATTAAAGATGAGGAGAGAAAAAGCTGGGTATTATTCCAGTAATAAAACAAACCACTGCACAATCTGAAAAAATAGCAGCAAGAACACAAAAAATAAGCAAGACTTTACGAGATCTTCCAACTGACATAGCTGCATCTCAATCTCCGCGCGTCGGCGATGAATTACTTAAATGCATCAGCGAAATTCGTACTAAAGTCGCTGCTGTGGAAGAAAAAATTGAACTGAGTAAAAAAAAAAAATACCGAGTGTGCTATTGAAAAAAATTAAATAAATAAGAGTAGAGGATACACCCTCTGCAGTCTTAATGTATTTAGGTAATGAAAAGCGACTATTAAAACCAGACTATGTCGCCATAGAGGATGATAAATTTAAAGGATGGATATATCGCGCATATTACGATAAGGCGCAAGCCAGATAAAATGAACCAAAATGTGCAGATTTGTTAAAGGAAATGACACGACTTGGTGAGCTCACATCACAACCTTTAACCGCATCCCTATGCGCCACCTATACGGAAGTCTTCGCCAAAGCAACAAACAAAACATCAAAAGCCTCAGCCCAAGCCTCAGTCCGAAATATTACCACAATCTAAAAGGATGTTTTAAGAAGTCGCTTTTAAGAAGCTTTCCTCAAGCACATATCCAGAATTAATCCAGGTTGCTGCGCGTGGTTATGGAATGTTCCACTTGCCGTGGTAAAAATGAAATACGCTGAAAAAAACAATACATGTGGATTGGCCTGCTATAATATATTTTGCCACTAATGAGTCGGAAATTAACCCAAACGATCCCAATAACATATAATTTATATAAGATGTCAGAGCCAAGCAGCAACAGTCTCAAGAAGAAGAACCCCGCGCAACTAGCGAAGGTTTGGGAAGTGGTTTTATTGCCTGTCCAAACAATATCTTCGATGATGTGCAACGGTTAAAAGTTCTCATAGGTGGAATACGAGCATGCAATAACTCGCCGGAAATAATCAATGAAGTGGCTGACATCTGTCGACGACTATTTCACGGCGTTATCATGGATACTAGTATCTACCGAAAACTTATTGATGAGCTCGTTGATGACTATCATAATGACTAGGTGTTAGAGATATTAATAATTAAATAAATGATCGTACACATTTCTCATCGTAGACCAGCTATGGTTAAGGTGGTAAATTGACGATTGCCAGTATACAGGATGACTTACAGAATGGATTCGCTGAGGTGATTATTGTTCGGGGTTTATTCGCGAGGATGGCCCTAAAAGCAATGCCTGTTGCTAAACAATTATCGATAACTATGGATATTATTCGCGATAAAGCTCGTCGTGTTATTGATAATGTTGCCAGTAAAGCGTTCCTGGCAATCAAGGACAGACTAGCACGATTGATACGTAAACCACCACCACCATTGAAATTACCAAGTACTGAAGTTATGCCAGCAAATGTCAGCAAAGTAATAAATCAAGCCGCAAATCAAAAACTAGCAGTGCTGATAAATCAAGGGGCTGAACAAATAAATACAAGTCGGGTGTCGGGAAGTGATCTTCGTTTCAGACGATAACAAATTATAATAAAATGTTTAAGCGTGAATCCGACACAGCGTTTGAGATAGACGAACCGGTTCTTAAAAATGAATCAGTGCGTTATTATCAGTATTATTATGACGCACGAATTCCAAATCAACGAGAACAAATTGAATTACAAGTTCAAGATACAAGTAGATATTTCTTACCTGCTGCAGCATTTATTGAAGTAGCAAGTAAGATTATAAAAACAGATGATACAGAATACGGGGCTGATGTTATGTTATCAGTTATGGGGCTGTTTTGTCAATAACGGAATTGCTTGATAGCGTTGCGTATCTCATTGACGAATGACACAAATTGAGTCAGTTTGAAATAATATTTATGTGGCTACAACAGTAATAGGTTTGGCGAGATATTCCGATGATTATACAAAATCAGATGGTCCATCATTGATGTTTGCTAAGGACACTTCTGATTTTCCTAACAGTGATCAGTACAATATTAGACGATTGATAAATAAGGCCAACAACGATCAAGGTGGTAAACTGTTGTTTTCACAGCTTACAGTAACCACAGATATTTTGAAAGTAATAATAATGGTTTATTTACATGGCATATAGCTTCACAACAGGGGTTTCTGCAGCACGATATATTTTCATTGCTCTTCAAGATGCTGTACGAATAAACTCACAAATACGGAGTCATATGATATTTGACAAACTTGGTGTCTCAGAAATATCCTTGAAAATAAACGGGCATCAAGACCCATCTGAGAACATAGTTAGAACCGCTGTTTGAATGGCATGAAAGAAAGGATCCTGAAAAGGATACAATAAAAAGTTAGCGGGTCAAAGACTTCCAGGAACTCCACCCTCATGGTCTCATGGTACGGACGCGGCTTAAGACTTCCAGGAAGTCCGCCCTCATGGTATCCAAACGCCGTTGACGCCGATGTCAAATTTTGATTTACTCGATGCCGCTAAACAATTAAATATGAAACATTACAGAGTTGTTTTATGAGAGATCAGTAAACAAGACAACCGAATAATCAAGAAACTGGAATTATTAATCTCGATAACATCGATGGTCCAGGAACTCACTGCGTTGCTTACGCGATACATCCAATTGGAATTGTTTATTTCGATTCGTATGGGTTAGCACCGCCAGTTGAATTCCTAAAGTACGTGTAAAGTATTCCCATTCCAATTTGGTATTTAACTCTACCAACACAAACATTAACCGATCCACCAATATGTGGCCGTGAAGTAATTAATGTGCTTGCATCGTTATGAAAATCAACCAAAACGCCTCACAAAGTCGTGCACGAGTATACCGCAGACCTATTTAACATTTTAAACAATCCTTAAAGAATAATGGTTGATATTTACGGAAGATCTCTCATCGAAACAACGACAAAAGAATGTGGCGATGTGAATTTATCAAAATATGCGACCAAAGATGAAATCGACAATCTTCTAAGATTATCCGGGATAGATCCAGAGAGGTTGCTATTTTTCAGGATCGATACGGTCAACTCAGAACCAGCAATATCAGATACTCTGATATAATTCGCAGAGTTGTTGGAGATACCGCGGACAACATCCTTGTGTTTACCGACGGCGGCAGAATAAGAGATTCAAATATATCGTGTTAATCATCAGAGGTGAGATCACAAAAAGTGTCGCCGATTTTTCTGATATCAATACGAACATCGACACGATCAAACGAACACATGAAGATGTCGTAAGTGGAATTAATGAGATTGTTAACAAAATTAATCTAATTAAAATCCCACCTGGACTTACTCCTAGGCACATTACCAATATCGTTTACACGGTGTCATCTGGACTTGCAACATGGTCAAAACAAACTAATACTATCAAATATACCGCAACAGACAATGGAGTGTATAGACTGTTATTGTTCAGTGCTGCAAAATTTGAGATATTTGCATTCCACCGACAAGTTTTCCGGGGTTGTGACTATCATATTAAAAAAAGGAACCTAAGAAACATTTATACTGGAAGCAGCTGATAAGAAATTAACCTCAACATCTTACTGGTGGTGTTTAGAATTACATTTGGAACGCTTCAATTGGTTACTGCGTATACTAATAAATGGTGTTGACAAAGTCAATGACAGCGCATAAGTGTTTACCCAGTTTCTAGTCGGCCCAGTTGATCTGGTTATTGATGTATACGGGAAGATAAATAAGATTTTTATTGACACAATCGCAGTTGGATAAGCTACAGCGATAATATATTTCTATGATTACATGTGATAAAGATCAGATTCTAAATTATGCGCACTCTTGTATCAAATCTGATCGATTTAAGGAAATATTATCTAACTCATCAGATTGATACAAGTAAAAAAATAATATCGAATCAAGTTGTCCCACTTAGTTAACTTGGCTGTGTCCAGAGTCAGAAGAATATCTCAACTGCGGAGAATTGTCTTGGACGAGTCAGTGATCGATGACAACGATAAATGTCAAGTCAAAGTTAGAAGAAAAAAAATTAGCCGGTAATAAAAATGTGACAGAAAAAATAATCGCGATTTTGATCTTGACACTGATTTCATCAGCGCGCTGAAACAGCAGCCGAATAATCACTGTGCAAGCTGTAATTGTGTAATGTTTTGGCAGTACTCGGGAAAACAGCCAAGACAATTTACCGTAGACAGAGAGATAATCGTCTTTGTCATGCACGAGAAAATGTGATGCTGACCTGTCTTGAATGTAATCGACGTAGAGGCGCTAGATAAGTTGTCTGGGCGGTAATTGTGTCTTCAGGAGTTATTTGTTATTGTTCACGCGTAAATCCACGTTAAGGATCCAGTCTGTAGATTGTTGGTCTACCAGTAGACCTTGTTATGTTAGATATCTTATGTATGGTAATACATCTAATAAGAATTAGTCGCTCTTTTTTACCGCCTTAAAGTTCAGCGGGTTCATATAAATATTTTACAGTGTCATTGCCCAGCAATGGCTGCGCGAAAAATCACGTCGTTGTAAGGGTATATTCTTTTTGGTAATTGCGTTAATAGGTTTCATGTTGGTTGTTCGAATAATTTCATTATTTAATGCAGTTATCACGCTTGGTAACCTTGCAACCCATACTCGAGATCTCTTGTCTTGAATTAATTCCTTCGCGTACTGATATCCAAATAACCGCTCAGCAAGTGTTCGATTAAATCGTTCAACATTTGCCTGATGACGATGAATCTCAGTATGCCCTCATCTGAAGGTCACGTTATGTTGTTTCATCAACAATGATACTGCACCCTGAAATTCTTTGCTAGGATCAACCTGTAATAGAAGTGGCCATCGTAGACCACCTGGTTCATAAATTCATTCAAAAGCAGAAGCAACCTTAGCAACCGTCTTCGTTGACAACGGTTCTGTATATATTATCAGTACATATTAAATCTGTTTTGCTGTTGCTGCAACTCATAATTACTAAAGTTTTTATGACTTTCCCTCTTTATATTCATATATACAAAAATCTTTGTCGCCTGAAGCGCATGCAATGTAAATAAAACAGCATTTGGTGGCTGACCAGGTCAATTTACCCTGTCGGAACAACTCTAGATTATCGAGGTATTAGCCTGTCTTAGGTATGGTAGCACGTACTTATTTTAATAAACATAAATTGCAACTTACCTATGGGATGGAATGTCCATAAGTCAGTTCGTGATGTGATGTATTAAGAGGTGTATGCATGCATGTATGTATGTATGTATGTAGGTAGGTATGTGTGTGTGTGTGTGTGTGTGTGTGTGTGTGCCCGCCTGTATTTATGTCGATGTATTTAATCATCTAATTAGAAGTCATGTTAAGTACTAACATGTATGTATATGTACATATGCTTGTATGTATGTGAGTATGTCTGCTATTTAATATCGTTGTAAATATTATTAAACGTCGCTAAAAAATACTGATATTTATAACAATGATAATAACAAATTGTATGTATGCATGTATGTATGTATGTATGTATGTATGTATGTATGTATGTATGTATGTATGTACGTACGTACGCACGCACGCACACATGTATGTATGTATGTATGTATGTATGTATGTATGTATGTATGTATGTATGTATGTATGTATGTATGTATGTATGTATGTATGTATTATTATTTATATCTTCACAGATCATTCCAGTTTTTTTTTTTTTAATTTGTCTCTCGATCTTGAATGTCCGACTCGTCCGTCTCTGTCTCTCAAAATTGTTCTGTGACGGGCAGACCTAACCGCAGTTCCGTCCCAAGTATTTTTTTTTTGTCAGTTCCCTCACTAGAAGGATTCCAGACATTGTTCTTACCTTAAGTTGATGCTGCTTTCCACGCATGCATCAGTAATTATAAAATAAGGTCATTAACAGATGTATACATAGGTGTTCTGTTCTGTCAGGCAATATTACTAAACAGTCAGTGGTTTGAATGATTTAAAGCCAGAGGTCTAAAGAAGAGGGATTTTAGTTACCATCCGCATACCAAGGTTAGTCGAAATAAGTTTATTAATTACTAGTGAGCGTCCGATAGTCAGAACTGATGGGGAGGCTAAAGCAGCGTAAAACTTTCGCATGGAATATGGCCCAAACAGCGTTGTTCTTCACTGTCAGAAATAAAAAGCGGAGACCTACTTGTTGGTCTAGATAATTCAGTGTTTTACTGCATTGCCAAAAGTTCTTTAATTAAAGAATATTAAATTGACTGTTGGTGTCACAAAAGCATATGGCCCAAACGCTGCACCCTGTGCAATACAAACATTATACACTTTCTTTACTTGTTAACCCATGACAAGCTTCATCACGTTTTCGTCTTTGAAGATAAATTAAAATAAACATATGATTTAAAAAGGTTTGATCACTCATGAAAATTTAGTACTAGCAAACACATAAATGGAATATACTGAGAAATAAAAAATACTTATGATCTGAGTCGTGATGTGGTTAGCAGCCTAACCATACAACTAGCCTATAGAGTCTAAATATACCAATGGTTTTTGGTGGGGTTTATTTTCTTCTTTTAAAAACAAATATATTTTCCGGACAAATTCCGGCTAGAAAACTATTAGTCTGAGGTAATCTTGTGCGGAGGATCATGGGAGGCCAGGTTTCCAGGCAGGCTAATATATATCTGAAGTCTCTCTCTGAATAGCTTCGTATTTTGAGACATAATTTTTAACGTAGAAGGCATGAACCTAATTATCGTAAGCCTAGCATTTATAAATTCACACAGAAGCTAGATATGTAATGTGGTTTAGATTTACTTTGAATTAGGCTTAAAATTCGGTTGGCTTGTTAGTGATGACTGCCTGTCACAGACGAGCATTGGAAATCAAATGCGTAAATTTTGCTGCAAATGAGTAGCCGACTTTGATTACGTAATTACGTATGTCTGCTACAGAGGTAAATATCTTAAAATCTAGATGGTTGAGGGCAGATGAAAAGTATGCTAATTTGTTATAGTACTAGTGAACTTTATTCATGCAAAAGTCACACACTAATTCTTTTCGCTGCCTTGTCACAGGAAAATATTCAAAGTATCTCTTTGCTGTCAAAAAAGATGTAAAAAAAGAGGGGTTCGTTGCAGTGTTGGTTCAGTATAAAAGGGTTTTGGGTCAAAAAGGACCTGGACGGAAAAGGTCTGGGTCAGAAAGGCCCTTTTCAGAAAGGCCAGTAACGTGTCAGAAAGGGCCTGGACGGAAAAGGTCCGGATCAGAAAGGCTCGGTCCAGAAAGGCCAGTGACGGGTCAGAAAGGACCTGGACGGAAAAGGCCCGGGTTAAAAAGGACCGTTTACAAGAAGAAGAAGAAGAAGAAGAAGAAGACAGCTTTTATACAATACCCATAACTATTCACTTCTAAGTCAATGACATTTTACATATATTGCTAAAACACTGAGTTAGTAATGATTAACACCTAGATAAAATGAAGCACGGTAAGCAATCAGCTGACCTTTACCAATTACGCAAATTGTAGTACCGATATTACGAAAGAATAAGCGAACGCCGTACTTTTCACACTTACTTTACCTGTTTTGTTTGTCTCAGATTTATTTACTATTGTTAGGAAACTTTGATAATCACAATTAAGACGCAAATGCAAGTCTCTACAATCACAACTCTTTCCCATGCCTCCAGTCTCATCAGCGCTTGATGCGTCATACAATTTTAACAGGTTTTTAACGATTACCGAGAAACTCCTTATTAAACTTATGCAATTATCTGTAAACTTCATATATACATAAATACATACTTATTGAATGTCGCCTAATTAATTGTATAACTTCTAACACTGAATAATTGTGAGTCACCGTTCTGATGGTACCAACTGTGATACGGTGTTTTTTGGAAATCAACCACAAATCAATTAAAAATTATATGTATATATCGAATGCGTTGTAAAATACATCTTGCTCGATCTTAATTTGTTACAATAAAATTGGCCCCATTTTGATGGTAAAATTCATATGTTACCGTTTTGTAGGTTTCACAAGAATGTGTGTTGTGTGTGATCTAGACCCTGTATATTCTATTACATTTCCTAATTGGACAAGACTGTTCAAGGACATACATTCATGCAATATTGTCCAGTGACAATACGCCAGCAAGGGAACTTGTTTGTTCAAAGCTATGCTCAGCACACACAACCTGCTGTTCCTGACCGTTAGCTAAAGGCATAGGTGTACGCCAAGGTAACTTTTTGTCAGCATAGCATGTTACATTGGCAATTAATTGTACAATTTATACAAGATCAACGCACATTGGAATTATAAGAACAAAATTTAGATGTAATGAAAATTCATTTCCATTACTGTTTACAAGTTTTGGGGATCAGAATTTCACATTTAGTTTATGATATAGGATGTATTGGTACCTGTAGTTGATATGTGTGGCCACATTTGGCTGTATTCTCTTGCAATATCCAGAATTATTATTTCCCTCATGAATAAGATTGCTTACAGTAATGTATTTTATTTTACTACATTGTCACTTGACTTTCCTGTGTACTGGCATGTACTAATGTTTCCAATAATGATCAAACCTCACCGTTCCAGAATTTTCTTAAATTTTGTGATGCATAGTCTAGCTGATTAGTTATTTAACCTGTAAATGGCCAGATATGCTTATAGAAACCTCAAATACTTTTAGGATGAATTTATTACTTTAATAAATGACTATTACTTCACATTTTTGAGTGTCACTCTGTCAAGTTTAATATCTTTTTCTTATGCTTGCAACCTGAATGTTATTTGGAAATCACTATATCTAACACATTTAAACTTCATTTACATACATCTTACTGTTTTTTTAGATAGAAACATTTTATATCTTTTCAGGTCTAGCCTGGTATCTGGAAAAAAATGTTAGAGTTGGATCAGCTTGGAAGCTCTCCAGTAGTCTGTTGGTGATCGTAAAGTTTCATAAGGCCATATGCAGTGTACTGCCACAAGTGATCATGATATCACCACACTAATATAAAACACCTCAAGGACATAGCTTAGATCTTCATGAGAGATTAGCACCATTGTTCAGTAAGGTAAAGCCTGCCTAAAAACTGTATTTTCCTATCTTATTGTCGCTTTTTGCAGTTATCGACACTGAAATGTAATGCAATTTTCCTATAAAACATGGAAGTGGTCCCATCAGATGTTTCAATCTGATTGCACTATTAGTTATACAAATAACTGCCTAAATACCTGACACAATAAATATGAAAGTTTAAACTGATTTAGTAGAGAACTTGAGTAGATTATAGTATAAAGTTTTCATCACTGTCCTCTCAATAAACACCCTGTAACTATATTTGTTAACAATTACTAAAGGCTATATAAGCAGGTATGTGTTACTCAGGAAGTCACCTCATCATAAACAAATAAATTAACTGCTTGGATCCCTAATAAATAGTTTGAATGATCAATAAAAAATAGAATCTGTCTTCATATATTTTAAATGTATATCTCATTTTGACTTACAATGATATTTCTCTGACAAAATTTGACAAATATCCATCATTTTAGCTTGTATATGGTGTACGAGTATAAACATGCTGATATCATTTGATATCATTTCCAAAAATATTCTCTATGTGCATTTTAACGGGGCAAATATTATTTTTTTAAATTAAAAAAAATCATTAAAATTTTAAAAATAAAATTAATTTTTAATTTCTAATGTCATTTTTATATTTTAAATGTCAATATATATATATATATATATATATATATATATATATATATATATATATATATATATATATATATATATATATATATATATATATATATAACATCTTCAAATTTCGTGTGTTAATCATTAATAATAAAATTTTTATAGCAATTTAAAGTTTAAAAATAACTGCCCTGACAGGACATACACCACAATTAATTTTACTATATGTTCTCTACATATATTTCTCAGTGCTGACCTTTCAACTGTATGACAATCAATACAAATCATATGTTAATCTAAAATACATCCAAAGATGACTTCACGGTGAATTTCTTGTCAGGGGTTCATCGGCATTTTTTTGAGCGGCTGCACTGTAAACAGAACAGCATATACACAGAACATATATTTCACTTCCGGATCAACATCAAGGCGAGTAGGGTTATGTAGCTCACATCCGCGATAGGAACCAAAATATCTCTGCTCAGAACCACTCAATATCTGCGCTGGGAACCAATAGCCATACATAAAACGCGCATCGAAGCAATATTGAGTCCGGTACTTATGACATTTTTCCTGATTATTATTATTATTATTATTATTATTATTATTATTATTGTTGTTGTTCATTACCACATTAAAGATATAGTTATTGCACAACTATTGATATAGCATAACTATTGGCAGCTTGTTATTCATGTTGGCCCCTTAATCATATTTAAAGTTATCATATTTAACATTTAAGAAAATACCCGTTATTCCTTTACTGGTTTTCCTAATGAAATTGAAATTCTTCAGATAAACTTACATCGGCTCAACTGCAATTAGGTCACATTCTGGGAAGCACTGGCAGAAAATCTACTAATTACCTGAATGAGAAGTGAATATATATTTTAATTTATACTGACGGCAACCTTGTAAATTTATGTTTTCATTTTGCATTATTTAAATTAACAATATATTCCATCTTCTTGCTTTTCACAATATAGCAGAATATCATCATCATCAACAACAACAACAACACACAATGTGGCAGTAATTTATTACTTCATGTTGTGTCTTCATGTATATTTTATTTTATCGGTTATTCTCCATATAAATCCTTCATAAGACCGGTGGCTAGGTTGGCATATATATATATATATATATATATATATATATATATATATATATATAAGATAATTTATGTCTCATATGATCCAATATTGTAATGCTTTCGTTTCCTAATTTTGATATCTATATGCGTTTTGCAGTTTAACAAAATTTGTTTTTAGTAAAGTGCTTAAAATTATATCTCTGAGAAAAGTGATATTTAGCAAAATCAGCAAATTACATGAAGGTTTTAATTGATCCATTTTGCTATTGTAACATCCGTGCCTAGAACCAAGATTTCCTGTTGAAAGATAATTATATAAAAAAAATAGACTTACGATACTTAAACATAGTTCAGTACAGATGACAAAATTAATCAGATCTGTATTACAGCATATAAATTCACGTTCTCATCACAATCATGCACCGATAACATGTAAAATACGGACATTTGCTTCATCGATGATAACATCCCCGCTGGGAACCAAACCAACTTCATACATAAAATACCATACTCTAGGTAACATCTTTAATAGCATATTTGAAATTTCGTGTGTTGCGTAAATCAACATATTTTATACTGTTCCTGACTTTCATGTTATTTTACTTACATCATAGATAAATGCACTTGAGCAATACAGTACCGTATCAATGTTTGCATCCGTGCTCAGAAGCAATGCTAATATTTCTCTTTGTGAAAGCCTGGGTCATATATATTTCGTTTCATACATATCTGCACACGTAATATTATCTCCAGTTATATCATGTCACATTTTTTTCATCTTTAGATATTGCAATTTATCGACTTTATTCTTAACACCATGCTCACAAGACTTGTTTCCTAATTAAGGTACCTAAACTCATTTCGTTGAAGCGATGTATCTGCGATCAGAACCACGACCGTTTTATCTCTGCCTGTCACAACACAAGTTGATGCCAGGATAAAAATCAGTATAACTATTGTTTACAATAACCACCTGACGCCAACCACCAGTTAGCGAATGAATTATTCCCTTCATTATAAACACAAATCATATCATGAGGATATATAGGCAATAATCGAACAAAGTCTGTTCGTTACTGCAAGCTGATCTATAACATCCGTGCCTAGAACCATCAAGTCCTGGTGAAAGAAAGTTTATAAAAAGTAGAGTTCCAATACCCACACATCTTTCAGAACAAATGACAATAAGAATCTAATCTTTATTACCGCATATCAATTTCACGTTCTCATCACAATCATACGCCGATAACATGTAGAATACGGATATTTACTTCATCGATGATAACATCCCCGCTGGGAACCAAACCAACTTCATACATAAAATACCATGCTCTAGGTAAAATCTTTAATAGCAAATTTGAAATTTCGTGTGCTGCGTAAATCGACATATTTCATACTGTACCTGATTTTCATATTATTTTACTAACATCATTGATTCACGCACTTGAGCAATACAGTACCGTATCAATGTTTGCATCCGTGCTCAGAACCAATGCTAATATTTCTCTTTGTTAAAGTCTGGGTCATAAATATTTCCTTTCTTACACATCTGCACACGTCACGTTATCTCCATGTATATTTTTTTCATAATTAGATATTCCAGTTTATCAGCTTTATTCTTAACACACTGTTCACAAGAAATTTGTTCCTATTTACCTAAACTCGCTTCTTCCAAACGATGCATCTGCGCTCAGAACCATGACTTTCTTATCTCTACCTGTCACAACACAGGTTGATGCCAAAATAAAAATCAGTATAACTATTGTTTACAATAACCATCTGATACTAACCACCAGAAAACGAATGACTTAATCCTTCTCTTATAGACATAACTCGTATCATGAGGATGTATATAGCAAACAATCGAACAAAGTCTGTTTATTAATGCATGCTGACTTATAACATCCGTGCCTAGAACCAACAATTCTTGGTGAAAGAAAGTTTTTAAAAAGTAGAGTTCCAATAATGGCACATCTTTCAGAACATATGACAATAAGAATCAAATCTTTATTACCGCATATCAATTCGCGTTCTCATCACAATCATACGCCTATAACATGTAGAATACGGATATTTACTTCATCGATGATAACATCCCCGCTGGGAACCAAACCAACTTCATACATAAAATACCATGCTCTAGGTAAAATCTTTAATAGCAAATTTGAAATTTTGTGTGCTGCGTAAATCGACATATTTCATACTGTTCCTGATTTTCATATTATTTTACTTACATCATTGATTCACGCACTTGACCAATACAGTACCGTATCAATGTTTGCATCCGTGCTCAGAAACAATGCTAATATTTCTCTTTGTTAAAGTCTGGGTCATAAATATTTCCTTTCTTACACATCTGCACACGTCACGTTATCTCCATGTATATTTTTTTCATAATTAGATATTCCAGTTTATCAGCTTTATTCTAAACACATTGTTCACAAGAAATTCGTACTTATTTACCTAAACTCGCTTCTTTCAAGCGATGCATCTGCGCTCAGAACCATGACTTTTTTATCTCTGCCTGTCACAACACAGGTTGATTCCAAAATAAAAATCAGTATAACTATTGTTTACAATAACCATCTGATACTAGCCACCAGAAAACGAATGACTTAATCCTTCTCTTATAGACACAACTCGTATCAGGAGGATGTATATAGCAAACAATCGAACAAAGTCTGTTTATTAATGCATGCTGACTTATAACATCCGTGCCTAGAACCAGCAATTCTTGGTGAAAGAAAGTTTATAAAAAGTAGAGTTCCAATAATGGCACATCTTTCAGAACATATGACAATGAGAATCAAATCTTTATTACCGCATATCAATTCACGTTCTCATCACAATCATACGCCGATAACATGTAGAATACGGACATTTACTTCCTCGATGGTAACATCCCCTCTGGGTACCAAACCAGCTTCATACATAAAATACCATGCTCTAGGTAACATCTTAATAGCATATTTGGGGTTTTACGAAACACCCATATCCACCCAAATCCACTAAAATCAACCCCAAATCCACCCAAATCCACTAAAATCAACCTCAAATCCACCCAAATCCACTAACATCAACCCCAAATCCACCCAAATCCCCTAAAATCAACCCCAAATCTACCTAAAATCACCCCAAATCCACCCAAATAACACTAAAATCCACTAAAATCCGAACAAGAATCTTTGCCAATATGGTTTGAAAACTGACAATTGTTATAAATAGGGTTCCAAATTCCGACATCTGTAATCAAATTCCGTATCATCTTAGGCAAATATTATTTGAATTTTTTTTCAAAAAATGATTTGGATTATTCGTTTAGGGGCCAGTACACATGCCCCATTTTCTTGATGATGTCGTCGGACATAGTCATTAATGTGTTCGGTACATAACAAAAATTTTGCCTGCGGTAATTTGACTTTGATGGCGTTCGTCATGCTCTTTTTAGTTGATACTAGTTGAAAGTAGTTCTAAACCGGTTAGAACCGGTTTACTCCTAGTAACATCTGATGAAAGAAGGACTTTTTACTTAGTTTAGTTAGTAAAAACCGGCTTAAACTGGTTCCAACTGGTTCTAAACGGTTTTCACTAGTTGATATTAGTTGAAAGTAGTTCTAAACCGGTTATAACCGGTTTACTCCTAGTACATTTGATGAAAAAAGAGACTTTTTACTTATTTTCGGTTTTTAACCGATGAAGATAAAATGAATGAAAACAGAAAAAAGAGAAAGATGAGGATAAACATTATTTATATATTAAAAAAACATACCGCCACTATTATGATGTCATGGTAGAGATGACGATATGGTCAGATTGAAAGTAGTTCTTTATCACTTGTTTGGACAAGGGTGAACTGCGTGTAACAAATGAAAAAGTTCTGTCTGCACCTGACTAAAAGATAGCAAGAAATCTCTTATAGATGGGAATAAAAGTATGTAACATTTCTTCCAGAATTTCCAGTACTGCACTTGAGAAAATCCAAAATCATAAATATAATATCAGCTTATGAAACAACAGGTCTCATTCATATACTAAGATATATGAGACATGATGATATTGGAAAATACTGCAGTAAATTAGTAACTATCGAGAACATCGAGATAGCCACGCGAAATGTTTGGCGATTGTCAGGAGCTTTGCATATCTCGGTTTTCGTCACGTTCATCAACTCGCTACCAACTAAACATGCAGATGACATAAAAACAATTTATGTGATCAGCAGTTATCCGTCAGCCAGCTTGAACTGAGATGGGGGCAAATGTTGAAAAAATTCATTAAGCAAATATCCACCGAGAATAAAACTTTTCCCTCATATTGATATAATGAGGAATTGTGATGAAATTGTAGCCATCGTCGTTGCTGAACGTCTAGGCGGAAAAGATACAATTTACTTCTGGCCGGTTTGTAATCTTCACTCCCGTTTGCATTCTGAGATGGAGCTTCCAGTTCTGCTGGATTTTACACACGGCTCGATCAATCTCTTGGCAACCGTTGATCTACGTGAGACGATATGTGGCTCCAAAACTACCTGTTCCTTCTTTCTGACTCTTTTTTGGAGCATGCTTCCTATTTCTGTCATCCTCAGCTTTGCTAACTTCCTGCTTGACAGCTAGGTGCCAGATAAGACGGTCAATAACAAAGTTCTCCCATTTGTTGACATCAATGTTGGCCGTCTTTATGTCCCTCTTGCAAACGTCTTTGTAACGTAGGCGTGGGCGTCCAGTTGGTCGTGTACCTTCTGCTAGTTCCCCATATAATATCTCCTTAGGGATGAGGCCCGGGTACATTCTCTTGACATGGCCGAGCCAGCGAAGGCGCCTCTCACTGAGAATGGTGAACATGCTGTTGATGTTGGCGCGTTCTAGAACCTCTTTGTTCGGTACTTTGTCCTGCCACTTGATGTGCATAATGCGCCGCAGACATCTCAGGTGGAAGCTGTTGAATTTTCTCTCGTCACTTGCTTAGATGGTCCATGTTTCGCTGCTGTAGAGGACTGAGCTGAGCACGCAGGCGTGGTAGACACGCAGTTTGGTCTTCTCTGTGAGGTTGGAGTTGTTCCATATCACTGCAGTTGCCTTGGCAATCTTACCATTCACCTTATAATCAATTGAGAGTGAGCTGGAGATGTTGGACCCGAGGTATGTGAAGGTCTCGACAACTTCCAAGTTGTATCTATCGATGGTGACAGAGGGAGGGGAGTCTGCATCTTGCGCCATGAGGGGGTAGGGTTTCCTCTGTACCGGCCGGTCATCCACCAGCTTTAACCCGAACTCGACGAGCG
Organism: Unio pictorum; assembly: GCA_030141615.1. Lineage (NCBI taxonomy): Eukaryota > Metazoa > Mollusca > Bivalvia > Unionida > Unionidae > Unio > Unio pictorum. The sequence goes on from JARLTB010000305.1 coordinate 533,128, forward strand.
AAGTTCTTCCGGGTATTTACGTAAGCACATCAGAATACCCGGGCAGCAACGTCTCAATCTCTTCCCGCTGTGCCGCAGTCAGGATGAGGTCACACTTCATGTCCGAGGGTGTCTCAGCCCTCGTTAACGGACAGCTCGGGACAGTGTTGGCGTCTTCCGTATCGACTTCGGCGTCCTCCGTGACTATCGTGGCGATGACAAAATCGCTGACGGTCTCTCTTTTCCGGTATCTCTTAAGCAGATTGGCATGGTACAATTTCTCCTTCGTTGGCAGCCGTATCCGATATGTTTGACCTCCGACCTTCTCGGTGACAACGTATGAACCTCTCCAGGAAACTTGCAATTTGTTGTGTTCTTGGGGCAACAGCAACAACACCTTATTCCCTATTTCATACTGGATTGGTTTTGCGTGCTTGTTGTAATTCTTCGCCTGACGCGCCTTCGCTCGCTTGAGGTTCTCCTGTGCGAGGGAACAAACTTCCTCCAGTTTGTTACGCAAGTCCGCGAGGTAATGGTAGGTAGTGCGTACCTCCTCTACAGCGTGGTTGTCCGTCCATAGCTGTCATAGTACGGCGATTGGGCCAAGTACAGTCCTCCTGTACAAGGGAGAGAACCCTAAACTCGCTTGTGGTACTTCCCGGTATGCGAAAAGCATAGCAGGCATATACCGATCCCAATCCTTGGGGCGGCCTTCGCACAGCTTTTTGAGTCTGTTCTTTAGGGTCCCGTTGAACCGTTCGACCAGTCCGTTACATTGGGGGTGATACGGTGTAGTCGTAAGGTGCTTAATTGACATTAGTCGGTTCACCTCCGCCATCACACGACTCATGAATTGCGTCCCTTGATCGGTCAGGATCTCGTCGAGTACTCCGACTCTTGAACAATTCCGATTAAATCCATTTGCGACGCGTCGAAAGGGTTCATCGATCAGGGGTGTACTCCCCAAGGGGACGGGTCGATGATCCGTTTCCGGTGCCATTCTTTGACACTTGTCACAGGAGAGACAGAATCGCTTGACATCACCCTGGACCCCTACCTGTAGATCCCCTCCGGCTCTCCCGTCGCCCTGACGGTTACGGACAGCCGGCTCCACCTCAAGCACCCGGCGCGACTCAGTGGGTCGGGGTCGGTCCGCAGCCCCGGAACTTCCACTCTTCGAGTGCGCCTGTTCGTATCGCTCCGCAATGCTAGCGATCTCTTCGAGCGCACGGTGCACCCTCTCTGCTTGGAAAATTGTCAACTCGCGACGGTAAGTACTCAAGACATGTTCTTTGAGTATAACCTCGCGTAACCCGTTGTACTATCGTTCGACTTCGGCCATCTTCATCCACTTCTCAAATAACCCTCGAACAAGGTTGTGGAATTGAGAGTGGATTTCCGTTGCCTTTCTCGTCGAGTCCCGAAAACGTTTACGGTACGTTTCGGCGGTCAGCCGTTAATGGCAAAGAAGGGCCTTCTTGAGCGCATTATAATCGTCTGCATCGTCTGCAGCTAAGCCGTGGTAGACTTCACGAGCAGCACCTTGCAAAAAGGCTGAAACATTAATCGCCCAATGTTGCTCAGGAACTTTATGAGCGTGAGCAAGTTTCTCAAACTGCACGAGAAAATCGTTGATAGACTCCTCCTTATCGTTGAACCGAGGCATGTTTATCTGGACCATTCGTGGTCGATGAAAGGTCGTCGGGTTCTTCCGGAACTCGTACTGGCGTCGTCCCCATCGATGTCCCTAGCTGCTAGCTTTACCTTCTTCATTTCGAGCGTGAAAGTCTAGCTAGCGCTAGTTCTCTCTCTCTCTCTCTCTCTCTCTCTCTCTCTCTCTCTCTCTCTCTCTCTCTCTCTCTCTCTCTCTCTCACTCTCTCTCTCTCTCTCTCTCTCTCTCTCTCTCTCTCTCTCTCTCTCTCTCTCTCTCTCTCTCCGCTGCTTCGGCTGCCATCACTTTCTCTGCTGCTTTTTGCTGATCTTCCGACCCCATGGCAAGGTACTCCTTGATCATTTGCCTTTCTGTAGCCATGGTGTTATACTAATACGAAGTGATACCTTGTCTCGACCCTACTAACAATGGACAGATATTACAAGTTCCTAAACAAATATTTACCTGTTGACAACAACTAATTTCGTTCAGGTAAGATATTTACTCGATATTTGCTTCACAATTCCTGCAGGTAATTAAAGATCTACAAAGCATGCAGATATCAAACATAACAAACACAAGATGAGAAAATCATAAAATTGCAAAATACACAGGATGGAAAATAACTCACAACTGTTTCACACTGTTCACTAATAATCCTAACAAATAAACTTTAGGTCTTTAAAATAATATTTATGTCGAATTCAAATATTCATATTACTAATTTCTCACAGTGCAACCATGTCAAAGACACAATTCAATTCAACAATGGCAAAATCTATTTGCATGGACAAATGTGCTAGTCGACTATAAAACTCTTACGACGGCTAGCAAGCAATATGATTCTTTACAAATATGAACTCATTCTTCAAAATATACAAACATAGTAATATCACAAAATAATTATTCCTGCTACGATTCTTGTAATAATAATAAGTATATATACGATCAACAATTAAATGCAGTCGCATTCAGCAAAGATCGAACAAGTAGCTCACTGAATTTTTGGAAGCTACACTTAAAATCCTATTCTAAGGTTTTTCGCGCCAATAACGTGTGGCTGACCGGAGTCTCTATCTTCTGGCAAAAGTGGCAATCTCTCCAAAGAACTATAGCGCACTAAACTTTGCTTGCAGGTCTAAGGATATCATACTTAGCCCAAATCAGGGTCCCGCCCCTATCTCGATTCGATTGGGTAGCGCTGGGGCCCTGTCCAATCGACTAATTCAACCTGGCTGTCAGTCTGCGTATCAAGAAGATGAGGCACGTCCACTCCTTCTGGCAACTTCTTTGATCTACATAAGCGCGTTCCACCCAAGGTGGGAATTGCACTTCTGACGGCCTTTGTCGGGCTTCCCATCATAGCCAGGCAAACTTACGTAAGGGAAAGTGTTAGCATGCGGTCATGTTTAACAATAAACAGTGGCTTGTCCAATCTGATTAAAATCAGCTATTAGTACTACGACAGATTGTGGCTTGTCCGAATCACTTTGATTACACATGTTTCTAATTTAATTTTGGGTCGGGCAAAGCGCCACACACTACAGATCCTCATGATACGATTTATATTTAATCTAAGGAATATTCCTTTCATTTACTGGTGGTTAGTAGCATTATGTTTATTGAAATTATAGTTTAACTCATGTTTGCATTGGCATCGACTGATGCTGCGAATGGCAGTAGCAAGTAGGTCGTGGTTCTGAGACCAGATGCATCTCTTAAAAGAAGCGAATTTATGTAAAATATGTGGGAAACATGTCTTGGGAACAATGATTTAAGAATAAAGCTGATCAACTGCAATATATAATGTTGGAAAATATGTGAAATCATATAGATGGAGATAACGTGACTTGTGCAGATGTGTAAGAAAGGAAATATTTATGACCCAGACTTTAACAAATAGAAATATTAGCATTGGTTCTGAGTACGGATGCAAACATTGATACGGTACTGTATTGCTCAAGTGCGTTAATCTATGATGTAAGTAAAATAACATGAAAATCAGGAACAGTATGAAATATGTCGATTTACGCAGCACACGAAATTTCAAATTTGCTATTAAAGATTTTACCTAGAGCATGGTATTTTATGTATGAAGTTGGTTTGGTTCCCAGCGGGGATGTAATCATCGATGAAGTGAATATCCGTATTCTACATGTTATAGGCGTATGATTGTGATGAGAACGCGAATTGATATGCGGTAATAAAGATTTGATTCTTATTGTCATATGTTCTGAAAGATGTGCGATTATTGGAACTCTACTCTTTATAAACTTTCTTTCACCAAGAATTGCTGGTTCTAGGCACGGATGTTGTAAGTCAGCATGCAGTAATGAACAGACTTTGTTCGATTGTTTGCTATATACATCCTCATGATACGAGTTGTGTCTATAAGAGAAGGATTAATTCATTCGTTTTCTGGTGGTTAGTATCAGATGGTTATTGTAAACAATAGTTATACTGATTTTTATTTTGGAATCAACCTGTGCTGTGACAGGCAGAGATAAGAAAGTCATGGTTCTGAGCGCAGATGCATCGTTTGAAAGAAGCGAGTTTAGGTAAATAGGATCAAACGTCTTGTGAACAATGTGTTTAGAATAAAGCTGATAAACTGGAATATCTAATTATGAAAAAAATATACATGGATATAACGTGACGTGTGCAGATGTGTAAGAAAGGAAATATTTATGACCCAGACTTTAACAAAGAGAAATATTAGCATTGGTTCTGAGCACGGATGCAAACATTGATACGGTACTGTATTGGTCAAGTGCGTGAATCAATGATGTAAGTAAAATAACATGAAAATCAGGAACAGTATGAAATATGTCGATTTGCGCAGCACACGAAATTTCAAATTTGCTATTAAAGATTTTACCTAGAACATGGTATTTTATGTATGAAGTTGGTTTGGTTCCCAGCGGGGATGTAATCATCGATGAAGTAAATATCCGTATTCTACATGTTATCGGCGTATGATTGTGATGAGAACGCGAATTGATATGCGGTAATAAAGATTTGATTCTTATTGTCATATGTTCTGAAAGATGTGCGATTATTGGAACTCTACTTTTTAAAAACTTTCTTTCACCAAGAATTGTTGGTTCTAGGCACGGATGTTATAAGTCAGCATGCATTAATAAACAGACTTTGTTCGATTGTTTGCTATACATCCTCATGATACGAGTTGTGTCTATAAGAGCAGGATTAATTCATTCGTTTTCTGGTGGTTAGTATCAGATGGTTATTGTAAATAATAGTTATACTGATTTTTATTTTGTCATCAACCTGTGTTGTGACAGGCAGAGATAAAAAAAAGTCATGGTTCTGAGCGCAGATGCATCGTTTGAAAGAAGCGAGTTTAGGTAAATAGGGACAAATTTCTTGTGAACTGTGTGTTAAGAATAAAGCTGATAAACTGGAATATCTAATTATGAAAAAAATATAGATGGAGATAACGTGACGTGTGCAGATGTGTAAGAAAGGAAATATTTATGACCCAGACTTTTACAAAGAGAAATATTAGCATTGGTTCTGAATACGGATGCAAACATTGATACGGTACTGTATTGCTCAAGTGCGTGAATCTATGATGTAAGTAAAATAACATGAAAATCAGGAACAGTATGAAATATGTCGATTTACGCAGCACACGAAATTTCAAATTTGCTATTAAAGATTTTATCTAGAGCATGGTATTTTATGTATGAAGTTGGTTTGGTTCGTTAATTTGAATAGGGCTACAAGGATCAGATATTTCTTCTGAGCTCTGTATGCGAGATTTGTCAATATTTTTAAATATTCTTAACTTTATGCGTTAGTTTGAGGTGAGGATGGTACAAGGAAGCCTGCAATACGAAATATAATTAAGTCCATTGTACTAGGAGTTGTTTGTTGGTTGTCAGACTCAGTTTATCTATATTAATAGAGATTCCAAAATTTCCCTTAATTTCACCTCAGTTTTGTGCAGGCATAATACGCTCCATAAGGTGCGATTACTGGTGCCCTTATTTAATTGCTATCGCGTGCGTATCTGAGAGAGAGAGAGAGAGAGAGAGAGAGAGAGAGAGAGAGAGAGAGAGAGATTTCATATGCCTTTGCTTTAGCCGTGTGAAAAAAAAAATTACTTTATATTACAGGACTCCGTGCACAAAGAAATATTGTTATTTTAATTTACTTGAAGAGACAGAGGTAACATATTTATTATCTTTTTCGTTGTTCTAGTTCTTCTACGCTGCTTAATGTCAATAAAGGGAAATTACTCTTGAACTGGTTCCCAGCGTGGATGTTTGGCAGTGGTTCTAGCTGTGGACTTCCGGTTCTTATTGCGGATGTGCACTGCAATACGCTGTTGATCAAGGCCTTATTACTCCATGTGCACTGTCGCCAAATTACACACTGACAACCACTCTCTCAGCTCATATTCTCAAGAATAAACAATTACCTTTAAATCCCAAATTAAAAATGCATCAATAAAACTCTTCTATCACCACCAAAATGAGAGAGGAAAAACTGTTCTAAAAAAAAAACTAGAACTACATTCGTGTTGTACTCCAAATTTAAATTTGACGGTGTAACTTCTTACACCCAGCTTTTCAGATGTCGTCAACGACGGACATCCGACTTGCAAGTTTTGCAGCTGTTGTGTTCCTATATCTGCAAGTAACAGTGATAGGTAAATATTTATGGTATGCATGCTTTTAAATTGTCAGAAGATTAATAAGCCCGCGATTTGATTATAATTATAGTCGTGTGTCTACATCCCCGTCTGTTTGTACCCCCCTGCCGATTTCAGTAACGAGAAGCATAAACAAGATACAAACTCAATAAATCTTACTCAATTCATTCATTGATTTATAATTTCTATCCCGATTGCGACCTGGGTGTCCATAACACCTTTGCCGTCTGCGCATCTGATGCATAACGGAAGTTTTCATCCTAACACGACACCATCTTTTTTTTCCGCAAATACTATTTGAAATAGTATGACGTCATTGCTCCTATTTGGTTACTCCTGGATACTCCCGTCAATTACAGTAATGTTAAGAGTTATAGACCATTCTTAGAGTATATTTATTTTGATAATTAGCAATATCTATGTCAACACAGCCAAAACGAGGCTAAGATAAGCACCTTCCTTGTACCTCGCAACCATGGCAGTTCACTGCTTCCCAGGTGGAGGACAATCAAAACATTGCAAGCCTGAGGATACATGTGGAAAGACACATTAAGAGAGAATACAAGTTATTACAGTATGGTATATTTGACAATTTTCTATGTCGATGAATCAATTGTGGACAGTTGCAAATGTACTGACTTTGTTCAAATGACCACAAATAAAACAAAAGAAATGATATTTTGTGACATGGAAGTTTCATGTAGAACTTGAGAATGAAAAAAAGATACTGAGGCATTATGAAAGTACCACATATGGTTCATTTTTATTGTCATTTCAGTAGTTTATTTTTAGACCTTAAAATCATGCCACATTTTATTGGCATCTTGTCATGTAAATACCTTTTAGATGTGTGCATCTAGTTATATTTTATTATCATTTCAGTAATGTACAAGTTTTTGTAAACACCTTTGGTAAAATCCTGCCATATTTCATTGACATCTTGAATTTCATGCAAATACCTTTGGTAAAATGTGTGTGTGTGTCTATATATATATATATATATATATATATATATACTCAAAGAGGTCATGTAAAAATGATACACAATTCTATAATGCATCTGTTCCAGCCATTATACTTATATAGTAAAACCAGTTAAGTTGAATTTAAAATTGACAGTTTATATAAGTAGATTTTGAAAGCAGTGGGATAAAGTCCACATTGGCAAATGACTTGCAGCCATTTTGCTTACTGTTACGTATATTTAATATAAGTCATTTAAATTTATTTTTATTGACTGTTAGATTCAAATTTGGCATTTTAAGTTTTAAGATTCGTTCATTGAAGATGAGGGGGTGACCTGGACTTTACAGGGTGAACACCAGGTGTTGACCTCATTTCTGACCTGGTTTCAGAGTTGTAAACAAGCTTTTAAAATGATTGGTTGGTTCCAAGGACAAAATGGAGCTTTTGTATAAACATCTTTCTAATTTAGTTGGGTCATAAGGTGTGTACGTGATTCTTTGAATGTAAATTTGTTCTGATAGTTAATAGAAGATCACGTGACCTTTCCTTGTTTATGTAAAAATAGGTATATAAGTGATGTTTTGGAGCGAGCTATTCAGTAGAAGAAATTTGGCTGTTAGAATATTAAATTGTGTCTTTTTGAGTTATTATAAATTACCTGGTACTGGAAATTGTGTCGATTCGTTTGGATGAAGAGGAATTATTTTATTATTTATCTGGGAAAGAGTTGTGCTCATAGAGATTTTATTAACAAGAACTGATTTCATCAAGTGACATCGTCTTCCATATTGGAATTCGAACTTAGAACTATTTGGACATTTTATTACCAGGACTTTTGCAATTTCTCTAGGGGATAATATTTTGAATTATTTTGGATTAATTTTGGAATTGATTCTTAAAACCGTATGTTTATTTTTCTTTTCTGACAAATATTTTTACTCAGTAAATTGTTTATTAAGTTTTACAAGCTTGTTATTTTCACTCTTTCTATGTTACTGTTTATTAGAGCCTAAGCACGTAACACTTACAACTAAATACATAGCTTGGAGTTGTCAGAATGATTTGATAATGAAAAGGCATAGAAATTTTTTTTTAATATATCTTAACAAAACATTCTTGTGCATAAATACAGACAGGAGAACTTACTAATTGAGGTATAATCTATAATAGTAAAGATCAAGCATGTCCTTGACAGCTTGCCAAAATACCCTGTCAAACAGAATAGTCTAAACATGAAAGTCATTTTCCAATCACACAAAAAAATCATACCATTCCAGTCCTGTAACTGCCAACTGCATTTGAACCTGGTAGTAGTAGTTATGGTTTGTCTTCAGTTTCAAGGCATCATTAGATATGGCAAAGTACTTCAGAGATTGTAAAGTGTCTGCAACTGGACATTTAATCTCCATCAAATCATGGGGGGGAGGGGGTCCTATTGTGGTTGTAGACTTTATGATCAGGAGTTGCAGCAATTGACATTGTCATTCATTCTCTAGAAGAAAAAGAATATTGTTAAGAAAACAAACCAAAATCATACATCACAATAATTTAAAAAAGAAAGATCAAGAAACATCTTTTTCTTCCTCTTGAGAGCTTAATAGACATTTCTGCTGCCACTATCTTGTTGTGAATTGACACCACAATTAAGAGAAAATATCAGTCACTTTTCAATCCAGACAGCTCTTTGTTGAATCTTCAAGTCCATAGACTCGAGACATTGCTATCTCATTGGCTTACCGTAATTACTCTTCCTTGGAGGATTTTGTGAAGACAGCATTTTGGCATTTCCATGTTAATTTCTCCTTCTAGCTCCACTCATTAGCTCAACAAAGTACAGGCACTTTTTCACTGGGACCTATCATTCTGGCATAACATGTGGCCCAGAGAGAGAACAATATTTTCTAATTGAAGGAATGTATCTCCCTCAGTAGTGAGTATATTCATATTCTGTGTTTTAATCAGTTACATTGAGAGCATCAGCCTACCCACCTAACTGACAAATTTAGCTACATAATAACAACGGCCAAGGAATTGCTGCTTTTAAAATCAAGTTTGGGAGTGGGGGGGGGGGGGGGGTTAAACTCATTTTAATTATGCAATACTTACCCATTGCTATTGTCGAATTTCCTTATCCCACCACATTGTGATACTCTGGCGGAATCCTCATCTAAGAACCAGATACTGACAGTTTCCTCTCATAGGGAGCATGTAATCACATGAAATGGAATGTGGATTTTCAGATTGAAAAGCAGAATGCTAAATAGTAGTGATTGATAAGTATTGCATAATTAAGATTAGTTTTACACCCCTACCCCCAATACACACACACACACACACACACACACGTGTACACATAACTACATTTTCCCCACATGAGCTTAAAAGATCTGGAAGAATTGAGATATTGAAGTGAGCAAAGTGTGATTACTGTGATGGCTTGGTTCATCTCAAATTCTGTATGCCTGTGATATATGTTGCTTATTGGGATCATTTTGCTTGTCCGATTTGCAGGTTATTCAGTATAATGAAATGTGTTTTCTCCTTCCATGATTATGTTTAAGATTTATACAACTTGTACTGATTTTTTTCTTTCTTCTGAATTGGCTTAGTCTACTTAACATCTCTTGCCATTTAGTGACATTATGGTGGCTTATCTGAAACAAATTATAATCCTGACCTAGTTATCAGAAACAAATTATAATCCTGACCTAGTTCCTCAGTGGAATTGCTAACGAAAATAGGCAAAGCTGATTCATCTGCCATAGCCAGATGCATAAACATTAATTTTTCTACATTTCAGTGCTTCAGCAAATATTGATTCTTTTGAATTAACTCCATAAACATGCAGTTGTAACGTTTAGCTTACTCATCCTTTACAACAGTGAAGACACCTGAGTATGCACTCTCATGTACATGCTATACAGGTTGTTTAAAACTTGTCAACTTAGTTTTAGATAATAAACTTTAATAAAATTAAAATTCTTATTTAAGTTGACTAATTATTTAATTGCAATACTGTAATCTAGATTCTCTTATCAGTTTAAATTAACCAGAATGTATAGTTTCTGCTGTGCTGTTTTGATGACAGTACATTGCATATATCTTTCCATCCAAATATACACTTTCAACAGTTATAGAGGCCGTCATGTATAGCCTATCATGTGCTGAAATATGGCATTAAACCCTACAACACCATACACTTTCAACAGTTATAGAGACCGTCATGTATAGCCTATCATGTGCTGAAATATGGCATTAAACCCTACAACACCATACACTTTCAAGTATGAATACACTGAACATGAATATGATACATTTGCACTAACAAAACGTGTTTATATTATATATACAACACAATTTTCTACATTAAGATAAGATATTGCTTGAGACAAATGTGAAATGCTAATATGCAGTGAGAAATAGAAGACACAGTTCAAATAAAAGAATATAAACACACACTCATATATTTATATATTATTTCTGGCTTTGTTCCCACCATTCGAATCTTATTTCCCCCATTCTGTTGAAAAGAAGCTGCTTCTCCATTAATTTTAGTCACTCCTGATACCCATCCATAGAATACCTTATTGATCCAGCATTTACTTTTCAATTTAATGAAGATTATAATTAGGCAGGCATGTATTTATTATTCATACCCATCCATAGAATACCTTATTGAATTTCGAATTTAATGAAATTATTATTCATACTGCATTCATTAGCTAGGCAATAAAAATTGCTTTCTATTTACAGTATGCCAGAATGCTGCTATTTCTGGGTGTGCTGATTCACAACTGGTGGATTCTTCGCTGACCCTCAAATGTCGATACATTGGAAAGGGAAAAGTTGAAGCTATCTACTGGTATAATGGTTCTAATTCGAATGTTCTTGTATTAAGACCAGATTCCAATGTACCACACTGTGATGTGTTCTCGAAGATTGATATTTTCTTTGATCCACACCGGATAAACTACACGTGTAATGCATCGAGTAATGTGTACACCTTGACAATTAATCCATTACAGAAGCTAGACAATAATGTAACTTGGTCATGCACATTTTTAGATTCAGCACTTGATCCTGTAAAAGCAGAGTGTATCATACATCTTTCAGGTAAAGGATGAGGAATTGTTTAAAGAAAAATGCATTCATTTGCCTGTAATTAGTCACCTTTTTAGTAACTTTGATAAACACCTCCAATATTTATCATGAAAAAAAAACATCTTATAATTCAATAGCTTCTATTTCATTGTGGTCAGCATTTAAAAATCTGATTGTGTAAGTCTAAAGAATCACAAAGTACTGGAAGTATTCTTTATTGTTTTTCATTGCATTGCAATACAACATGGAGTATACTTATTTTAAAAGGGGTTTGAACCCTTTTTAGGAAAATGTACCCAAAATGCATTCCAGACAAAATACCTGATTGGCCTAAGTGACATGCTGACATACCAGCTGTTTCGAGTTGCTGTAGGCATGATATAAGAATATTTTAGGTGCAGCAGTTTCAGTTGGCTGCAAAGGTATCTGTTGCAGACCAGTGCAGAATCCAATTTGTTTTGCATACATGTTATATTTGTTTGTATATAAATTCTTTATTTTTAGTTATACAGGTTATAGACCAGAAAAGCCTATGTGATGACAATTGTCACATTAGCACAAGTTTGTTATGAATGACCACTAAACTACATGAAAAGTTGCCTTGATGCTTTTCACATATTCAACATAAGATCTAGTTGGTTGTAAATCGAACAGGTGTCACTTGGACAAGGATGAATAGCTTCAGCTTGCCAGACAATATTATCTTTCTCAAGCGAATGTTTCTTTAGAGAAGCAAGAAATCAAAATTCTTTTTGGTGCTATATTTAGTGGAAAATAACTTTTGGTGCTTTGGATTCGTAACAGAATTGTTACCGAGTGGATGGTGGATTAAATGAACAACACAAACACAATGTGAAAGATAATGTAAATTTATGAAATAAATTATTAATGAAAAATAATGATGTATCAACACAATAACTCGTGCATTCAACCCACAATCACGCTACACATATAGCATCAATCATCACTAAACAATATTGTTGTATATTGCATTCATTGTTTCAGCATTTGTTTGGTTAGGGGTCATCCATATAGTACGTATGTAAAAATCTGGCAAATCTTGGCCCCCTCCCCCTCCCCCATAGCATACTTTTTTTACCCACCCCCGGTGTATATACGCTTTATGCACCCCACACCAAATTCTTTGAACAGCCTATATTTAATCCATGCAGAAACCATGAAGGAATAATATTTTTAAAGATAGTCCAGCGATGTTGAATGTCTAGCTGCATAAAAGAAATAAGTTGCATAACTTTAAAGTCTAGTGTCCGTTAAAATTCAAATGCCGTCTGAAACAGGTTACGTATTAAGCAACATATTATCGAGGTTTCACCCACATGTCCTGTGCATATATACATCAGTAGATTCTCCTTTACGCAAGCATATGCATTTGGGTTACCTCAACTCCCCCCCCACCACCACCACCATCCATGCATATATACTAAGTGGACACCCCTTACAAATATCCATTTCCATCTCATCCAGACACTTCCAAAACTCAATCACAACTTTTAGGATTCAAACTTCTTATAAGACTGATCAGAAATCCTTATCTCTTCCTACATGCACTTAAGAACAAAGGACACATTATTTCTGATTGCTACAGATTGAAAAATAAGAAACAGAATTAAGACAGAGCTATCCCAGATGTTCTTGTATCTAAGAGGTCAAGGTCACAGTATGTATTGAAAGTATTACATTTCATGATTCAAATAAATTTGTCTGGCTTGTTATAGAGAACTATGACACATTAATTTTAAAAGGTTCTGTATTGGTGATTCTGCCAAACCTAACCCTATTAAAATATTAGTCTATTTTCATGTACATATACTTAGTCTTTACCTTTATTTGAGAAGTGTTATTCCAGTCAGAGTGTTCTTATTCAGGGAGTAGAGCACAGCTTTGTTAATGTTCTTATCCATTGTGTACATTTGGCATCAGACTTTGTTTTTAGACCTGAGATGGTTGGAACAGTGTCATTTTTATCCATCAAGGGTTTTATTACTAGTCACTGACTTAGCTACAGATAAAATTCTGGTTAATCAACTTGTAACTGATTCATATAAAAAAGAGTAAATCCTCTTGAAACCGAAGTCCTTGATTTATACACTGCTTGTCTGGTACTAGAGCTATGGCAACAAGCAGTTGTGTTCAATCAACTGTTGAAGCATATTTAACTTTCATATTCTAGGGGCTTTCTTTCCACTAGGGTTTCACCTGACTTGACCATAATTTTATCATATTCTGTCCATTGTCACTACTGAATGTCTCCATCTGCAACTTAAGCTGTTCCAGCCGATTACTGTTTGAATCTTTAACATTGCTGCAGCAGTCACAATTTTATGTCTCTTCTATCTTGGCCATAGAGATCCTTCAGTTTTCAAATTTTCCTCCTTAACCTACAAACTTCATCCTCTAATAATGTTACTTTTCTGCTATCTAGTCTGAAGGAAAGAAAGATAAAGTTAATTAATTACAGAAAACCTCTGATCAACATTGTCTTCAGCTTTCAGCATATTTTTATTGTACCCCACAGGAGCCAGATGTTTTAATTTTAAAAAATATGATAAAATTTAAAATAAATATTTATATATCTATATATATATATATATCTATATATATATATATATATATATATATATATATATATATATATATATATATATATATATATATATATATATATATAGTTAGTTAGTTAGTTTGTACAGATAATGGTTATTTTGTGTTTTCAAATTTTTTTGCCATTTTCTATTGATAAAACGTTAGACTTATGTGGTATAGGCCTTAATGTCAGTAATGCACCACTCCGACTGCATATAACTGCTTCTGGTTTAATTATGTTGTTATTTGCACCTGTATTGTGTACATTTTGACACAGTAGTTAGTGTTTTTTTGTTTTAATTTACCAAATTACACCAGATCATAGAAATAGTGATGTCTTGAGAAAGACAACAATATCAAACATCTAAATTCCTATAGTAAATGCAGTACCATGGTCTAAGGGAGGGTATGATAATGCTTAGTCATTTTCAAAACTTCGAAAAGCAAGTTTCAATTAGGTCTGAAAAAACATGTATCATTAGTTTTGTTAAAACTAATATGATCACATATAAAAACCAATAAAATATCCATATAACTTCCATGAATAATCACGAATGACCAAGAAAAAGATGCCGTAATGTTGATGATCCTGGCTGGTACACTCAGCTACAGAAATCTCATGCGTATATTAACCAGTCATATCACATTTTCTTTCAAAGTCATCCAGTCAGGATAATCATTGTTTACATATTTCGGTTTTTATGGCAAATTGGCAACCAGTGACTAAATAACTAGAATATGCTATTTATGACAGTAATGGACTAAAATGTTAGAACAAAGTCATTGAAAGCTTTTATAGCAAATACATTTTGTTCATGCGGGCCAGAAAATATTTACCGATATTAATCCAGAACTACTCAGGTTCAGTAACACAAGTATTGAATAAAGGTCTGTGTGAACATTTCTACAGTATGATATCATTTTTAGAAAAATATTCATCTTTATTTATATTTCACCAATATTGTGGGATGTTTTATGATGAATTTTCATGAACATTTTATGAATATAATGATATAGGTATTTAATACACATTTTATTGATAGAAATATCATGGTGGTGCATCAAAGTACTTGAATTGTACATGAACCAAGTTTATGACATTTCAGGAACTTCAAAGATATTATAATTGCTCATGAACTTCAAGTACATGATTCATCAAAATTCTTGAAGTGTTCTTGAACTTAGTTGGGGAACTTTAATGAACATTTTTTCATGTTCTCAAATGATGAAGTGATCATGAACATTTCAAGAAATTTCGGGGTCCCAATTGGCCGAGTGGTCTAAAGCGCTCTCCATCATGCATCACTGCCATCTCACCTATGCCTGCATGGCTTCGAGTCTTGGGCTTGGCAAATGTGGATATTTGAGAAAGTTTGCCAGTAGCTTCTCGTGGGTCGATGGTTCTCTCTGGGGTTTTCCCGAGTTCTTCCTCCACCATTATTACTGGCTGCCATGTATAGCCTAACTTGTGCTGAAAAATGGTGTTAAACCCTATAACAACAACAACAGCAACAAGAACTTTCATGAACATTCATGATCAGTTCATGATTGTTAATGAAGTCATGAATATGTGTTCATAGGGGCAAACTTGGAAGAATATGATTTAGTCATATTGTTTTGGTACAGGAAAATATTGAGACAAAGGTGTTTGTTTGCTGCTAGGGAGTTTGTTCAAGAATCATTGGGCTTTTAATCCTTTTGAACTAGTATTTGGACATGCTGTTCATGGACCATTGAAGTTTTTAAAAGGGAAACTTCTTGTAACTGAGGATTAAGAAATTATCAGCAATCATTGTGACAGTGTTTATGGTTTCAGATATAAGTTGTCAAAGGCTTGTTATGTAGCAAGAACTAATCTTCACTCTGCTCGTTAAAATTAAATTAAGGTGTGACAAAAATACAAAGAAAGGAGTTTTCATCCTGGTAATAGAGTTCTGACTCTCTTGCCCATACCTAAAAATCCTCTTCTGGCTCAGTAGTGTGGTCCTTGTACAGTTGAAAGAAGGTAGGTGACTTAAATTATGTCATTAATAGTCCTGGGAGGCAAAAACAGAAACAGCTTTGCATTATAAATATGTTCAAGGAGTAATCATTTGATCTGTTTACCTGAACAGAACCTGTCCGACAAAGTGATGATTTAAATGATGGCATGCAATCCAACTTTACTGACTAAGGTTTAACCAATCTTCAGAAGTTTTTAATAATGCCGACAAGAAACTTTCACATCTACAACCACAAGAAAAGAATGAATTAAAACAGCTATTGTTGGAATATGATAACTTGGTTCCAAACATTCCAACGCGAACAAATATAATCTACAATAACAAAATTTTAGATTCTGCTGTTGTGAAACAGCATCCTTACAGGATTTTTTTAAGAAAAGTTCAGTACATGTATTTTCTAAAGAATGATGTCATTGAACCAGTCAAAAATTCACTATTTATTACAGATCCAAAACCTGACAGTACTAGCTTTCAGAATGTGTACAGACTATAGAAAAGTGAACAGTGTCACCAAAATAGATTCATTTGGTATGAAAGGTTCTGCTTCAACTTTCCAGCTCTTAATGAACATGATTACACCTTGTCTAGATAATTGTGATGCATACATTGATAATATCATCATCTACAATGACAAGGGAAAGATAACTTGGAACCCATTTGGAAATTCTTAGATACAGTCACTGATGCAAAGTTTACAATTTAGGTAAAGAGTTTTGCCTTGATTGTGTTACATTTTTAGAACATAATGTTGATCATCATGTCAGGTTAAACATATAGCAGTTAAGGTCAAGGCCATGGATACAAAAAGTCAAACACATGTAATGTAGAAAAAAACGAGGTTTTAAATTTTATGAATATCTAATAGCCCTTTCCATAACATGGTGTACATCACAAAATATTACTTAGGTACATTTGATACCGTTCTGCAGTAAGCAGTAACTTTAGTGGTCTTTCTCAGCAAATGATAATTCATGAAATTAATTGTGTGCAGGTTATTAATTGTTAGAGTTTTAACTTTAATTTCCCTATTAATAAGTAACCCACTTTTAAGAAATTACAATCATTAAACTTTTTCTCTTCAAGGGCCTCTTGTTTACTCATACTATGCACTTACTCTTGATTGTTTTTGGGAGAAATCATATCACTGATATAATTATTAACCACAAGTACTATTTTCAAGATTCTTTTCAATTAATTTTATCTCTGATGGTTATAGACCAGAAGATCCTATGCAATTGCCTTTTCTCTGGCATCTGTTAGAATGATTATGGTATCCATAATACATATAAACTACTGGGAGGATTGATGCAAAACCTTAAACACATTTCTCTTAAGGTTTAATCAGTCCTGAATAAAAATCGTGATCCTCAGACATCTATGTGGCCATCTTCAAAATTTTGTTCTCGCAACTCCATCCGATTAAGTGGTCCTATCAGCATGAGGTTTGATTAAAAGTGTTTTTGTGATGTCTACTTGAAGCAAATGAAAATAGCACCCATAGAACAGTATGGTTACCATGGTTGCCTCCTTGAAAATCTTGTCCTAACTACTTCTCTTGTAATCTGTTTTAGGGAAATACACAATATTTAGTATATAACCTGTAGAGTTTCATCCATAATCTTTCACAGTTGTGTCCAGTGTTTGGGCATATTTAGTCTGGGTCCATTGTTTGGGCATATTTAATCTGGGTCCAGTGTTTGGGCATATTTAGTCTGGGTCCAGTGTTTGGGCATATTTAGTCTGGGTCCAGTGTTTGGGCATATTTAGTCTGGGTCAATTTTTCGGGCATATTTAATCTGGGTCCATTGTTTGGGCATATTTAGTCTGGGTCCATTTATCGGGCATATTTAATCTGGGTCCGTTGTTTGGGCATATTTAGTCTGGGTCCATTTTTCGGGCATATTTAATCTTTGTCCATTGTTTGGGCATATTTAGTCTGGGTCCATTTTTTGGGCATATTTAATCTGGGTCCATTGTTTGGGCATATTTAGTCTGGGTCCATTTTTTGGGCATATTTAATCTGGGTCCGTTGTTTGGGCATATTTAATATGGGTCCATTGTTTGGGCATATTTAATATGGGTCCATTGTTTGGGCATATTGAATCTGGGTCCATTGTTTGGACATATTTAGTAGGTCCTTTGTTTATGCATATTTAATATGGGTCCATTGTTTGGGCATCTTTAATATGGGTCCATTGTTTGGGCATATTTAATCTGGGTCCATTGTTTGGGCATATTTAATCTGGGTCCGTTGTTTGGGCATATTCAATATGGGTCCATTGTTTGGGCATATTTAGTAGTTCCTTTGTTTGGGCATATTTAATCTGGGTCCGTTGTTTGGGCATATTTAATATGGGTCCATTGTTTGGGCTTATTTAGTAGGTCCTTTGTTTGGGCATATTTAATATGGGTCCTTTGTTTGGGCATATTTAATATGGGTCCTTCGGGCATATTTAATATGGGTCCTTTGTTTGGGCATATTTAATATGGGTCCTTTGTTTGGGCATATTTAATCTGGGTCCGTTGTTTGGGCATATTTAATCTGGGTCTATTGTTTGGGTATATTTAATATGGGTCCATTGTTTGGGCATATTTAATCTGGGTCATTTGTTTGGGCATATTTAATCTGGGTCTAATGTTTGGGCATATTTAATCTGGGTCTAATGTTTGGGCATATTTAATCTAGGTCTATTGTTTGGGTATATTTAATATGGGTCCTTTGTTTGGGCGTATTTAATATGGGTCCATTGTTTGGGCATATTTAATCTGGGTCTAATGTTTGGGCATATTTAATCTGGGTCTAATGTTTTGGCATATTTAATCTAGGTCTATTGTTTGGGTATATTTAATATGGGTCCTTTGTTTGGGCATATTTAATATGGGTCCTTTGTTTGGGCATATTTAATATGGGTCCTTTGTTTGGGCATATTTAATCTGGGTCCGTTGTTTGGGCATATTTAATCAGGGTCTATTGTTTGGGTATATTTAATATGGGTCCTTTGTTTGGGCATATTTAATATGGGTCCTTTGTTTGGGCATATTTAATATGGGTCCTTTGTTTGGGTATATTTAATCTGGGTCTATTGTTTGGGTATATTTAATCTGGGCCATTTGTTTGGGTATATTTAATCTGGGTCATTTGTTTGGGCATATTTAATATGGGTCATTGGTTTGGGCATATCATATAAAAATGTAATAAATGAATGATTTACAAGTCACATTTAAGTGTAGTAAGCAAATGCCTAACATTTCATTTGTAGAAGAACATCATTCATAAGTGAAATGCCTAATTTGCATATAAAGTAAAAATCATTGACCTAAATTTGCTTTTATGGTGTTTGAAGTGATGATTATAAATGACTTATAAGTTAAGTTACTAACAGGTAAAATTTTAGAAAGGTATTTATATGCATGGATCACCTCTTTTTTTGAACCCATCCAAATCTTGATGACAAAGGCAATATTTCAAATTTGATCAAATGGGATCAGAAAATATGATTCAAAGAGTAGCAAGCTCAGTTCTCAAAATCCAAGCATTGTTCAACTTACACCATATATCCCAAGTTTGATCAGACAGGTCAGATAAACAGTTTCCCAACTGGTAACAACCATTACAATCAGATGCAACATCACCTCAATAATGTTCATGACTCACTGATTGTTGATATCTTCTGATATCTTGATGATATAAGCATATATGTTTGATCAAGTTCATATCAGATGCATCCCCCATCTGGAATCCTCAGCAAAAAGCATATCAAGTAAATGGAAAAGATCCAGAGGAATGCAGCCAATTTTATATCAAACATAGCTGTAACAATTTCTTCAATAACCATTGAGAGTCCAAATATAAGCAGTAAGCAGTTGCAAAATTTTGATTAAGGGTAACCAATACTCCACCTCACTTCAATGTTTAAAGTATATTTAGTTGAAAGCTGAACAATACAGAAACTAACTAAATAAAAATATGTTCATTCTCATCTTTTTCTTAAAACCCCCCGGTTTAATTGTGAATTGAAACACTTGTGCCCTCAATGTACCCCAATGCTACACATGTACCATTATCGGCCATGTATGTGATTCAGAGCAAGAATACAATTAGTACATTAGAAAGAAGATGTTAGTGAAGTAATGCATGAAATACTAAAACAATTCATTTTAACGAGTAATATCTTCACTTATTATATGACGCAAGTTTGAAGGTCTCTGCTAAAAATGAATCAACGGTAAATTCTGTAGAATGCTGTCTCATCTGTTTACTTGTACAGTACATGATCTCGTCTGTACAGAACATGATCCAAGGTCTCATCATAAACAGTCAGCATGAAGTAGGTGAAGCAGGAACCCTCCCACCATTTTTCATGGTATATGTCTGCAATGTGTGGGTGTCTATTTAATCTCATATCCCCATGGAGCAATTTATACACACATGCACATTGTTTTGTTCTAGACTTGATATTAAAAGCCTATCAAATGTGAAAGTTTTAATTTGGTGCATTTTTTTTCTTCTTCAATACTTATAGCATTTACTTAACTATTTTCTTTATACTCAGTTGATAAAGGCTTAGTGAAATGTAGGTGAAGCATATGATAATATTGTTTTTAATTGTGCTACACTTGTGTAGACTGACATTTCATGATCATAAGTTATTTCTTAAGGGTAATGCTGTTATCTTGGATCTGATTGGCTGAATTTCTTTCCAGTCTTTTGCAACCTATATTTGATCAAACTTGGAATATGGACATATATCATCAAGATCTTGGGCAATTTTGAAAGTAAGCATTATTCACACCTTGTAATTCTTGCATCACATTAACTCACCTTGTTGCCTCATATCCATGAGAAATTTATTCCTGTACCATGTGACCTTATTCTAAAATTCCACTGATCATGGGATGGTGCTTGTATTGTATAAGTTTAATTTCAAGCATTGTCCACATTTAGAAGAGTCATGAATGCCACTCTACCTTTGTTTAATGCCCAATGGAGCAAAATATTATGAGCAGAAACCAGTGTCAGTGTATTCATCGTCATTAGCTTTAGTTTTGGTTATAATGCTAAAACAAATTTTGAGGCCTGTGATGATAGGTACCATACACATATTTGTAAGGGGAAGAATTAATATCAAAGATTACAATTTTTAATTCCAGATATCACAGATGTTACTGCAGGAGATGACAGAATTTCAAGCATTGGTACAATCATCATGGTATTGTGCGTCAGTCTCATTGTAGTTGCTGTGACCATAATTGTCATTATATTATGGACAAGAAAAAGAAACACATGCAAAACATGCTGTAAGTTTTAACTTTTCTTTTGGATGCATCATAGCTTTTTAGCCAGAACTGCCAGTTTTTTTAATATTATTTTGGACATTCACTTGTCACAGATGCTTTTAGTTTTATATGCTAAATGTTAGTGGGACTGTCTAATTTTTGTATGTGTGTCAGCATTTACTCTAGCAACTAAATATTTTTGCTTGTTGGTTTTCTTTTTCAGCAGTACTGGTTATAGACCAGAAGAGCTAATGGGATGGCCTTTTGTCCTCTGTTGATCAAACTTCCATCTGTCCAAGTTTGTTATTTGTACTCCTTCTAATCTACTATTTATACAAACCTTCTCAGGCATCCAATATGGCCACCTCAGCAGCCATTTTGAAAATCATTTTGTTGCTAGTAACTTTTGAATTTAAATGCATATAAAAAACATGAGGTTTTCACCAGTGGACGTATGATGCTTAGTTGATTCTACATGAAAATGTTTCCTCATAGACCACTAAAGAGGCCATTATGAAAATGTGTTAACACTATACCACCTAAATGGCTGGTCATATCTTTTGATGGCTGGTTGGTCTTTAATTAAAATGCTGCAAGCCTAACTTCCAGTATGGCCATCACAGATGCCATCTTGAAAATCATGTTATTAATACTCATCCTGAATGAAAATCCATATCAGCATGGGGCTTTCACCATAAGGTTTCTTGTGGCATACTTGGATATAAATTATGCCATCTTGAAAATTTTATCACTTCTCCTCCTACGTGGAGTGTCTTATCAACTTCTAGTTTTGACCAGAAAACTTTCATGTCTGGTTGGTGCTAAATGAAAATCCTGCCAGTCTGTTAATCCAGTATAGTCACCATATCAGCTATGTTGAAAATCTTGTTATTTTGCTACTCCTCTTAAATTGGAAAATCTTAATAATATGTTTTCTTCACCAGAAGGTTTATTATGATATATGGTCCATAATGGACATACTGCATAGATGATTTAAAATACAGTTGCCAAAATGAAAATGGTGAAAATCTGCACAAATTCTCCTAAATGGATGTTCATATCAACATAGTATTTTTACCAACAGTTTTCTGGTGTCATTTTGTCCTAAATAAAAAATAGCACAATTCTTACATCCAGTATGGCAGCCACAGTGGCTATTTGGAAAATGTTGTAATTCAGGAATATCAGAGATGGTTCCAACACTCAGCCATTAAAAGAAAAAATTGTCTTGCATGCCTGGAAATTATTTTGGACAGTACTGGGACTTGTACCTGGAAATTATTGTGGACAGTACTGGGACTCTTGTTTTGTTTCTGCATTATATTTTGCATAAGCTCAACACACAGTATTGTATTGCACCCAAATTACTAAGCAACATGTTTGGCAAGGCTGTAAAATCAATCTCTATTTCCACATACATTGATTGCTCCAGATATATGCCTTCATTCTACATTGATGGCCTTATATCCCCAGTCCAGATTGAATTTTTTTATCTGCTCTGAAAAGGAGGTAGGAGAGATTTTTGCTTTAACAGTTTTAAGTTCAGATTCTGTCCTGTTTATCTTGAATCTCAGGAGCAGCAAATAGGGTGAGCCTACCTTGTTATTTTACCTAAATAAGCTTTTGTAGATTACATTAAAAATTTTTTTAGGGTTCAACAATTCCTGAATTAATGTAACGCGTGATAATATATGGCGAATATTGGAGAAGCGCAGATTACTAGATT
This sequence comes from Unio pictorum, assembly GCA_030141615.1. Lineage (NCBI taxonomy): Eukaryota > Metazoa > Mollusca > Bivalvia > Unionida > Unionidae > Unio > Unio pictorum. Next base: position 556,114 of record JARLTB010000305.1, read on the forward strand.
GAACAAAAAAAGGTTAGCCGTATATGCAATCTAATCCTATCCGATATCGCATTACCGGATCTGATAAATTTATCGTTATAAATCCATGAGAAGCTGCCTGAGTACTGCTAAAGAAATTTTTTAATTTATTGAAATTGAAATCGGAACACCAAGTTTGCCAAATATTTCGGAGTGTATGAGTATCAACTCCGTTAAACACTGCTAACACGTTGCAGTTATCCTGGATCACTTTTGGAATTTGAGTATATCACTGAGTGACATAGATCACGTCGGTGTTTTTATATCTACCACGGGAAAATATCCTTGCAGGATTCTTTTGTTGTTCCAATATGGTATCATCGTATACTACCAAGTTGTTTATGTCTCCGGAAATATCCTCCATGGAAAGTGCTTCATCAATATGCATGATAAAATCTATGATATTTTCTCTGGTGATCTCTGATATGCTCTCATTATAATCCTTTAAAACCTGATAGCAGTGTTGATTGTCGACACAAGCTGCTACTAAATATAATTTGTCCTATTTAATAATCAAATTAAGTAACAGCTGCGTTTTACCACTTCCAGATGGTCCGATAATTATCATCCTTACAGAGTTAGGTAGCATCGGATGATGTTTGACAAGTGCCCGTCGTTTTAACGCTGAAAAATCGTTAATTTCCATTAGATATAACTTACTAATATTATGGATTTATATTGTGTGAAATGTAAAGCTAAAACTCCAACGATTGATCCGGTTCCTATCATGACAAAAACTAACAGAGATGCAATCACAGGAAAATGTGAACGGTGTGGTATAAAAATATAGGTATCCAGGAGAAAAACACCTTCTGGGATATAATTATTGTGGACCCAGGACACAATTAGATATTAGACTAGATAACCAAGATAATCCTCGTTCGGGTGAATATCGGATAAATGCCATCAGCGATGCTTGTCATGTTCATGATATAGCGTATCGAAGTAAAGATCTCCAACGTCATCTTGCGGATGTAAAATTGATCTACGCGTTGAATTCTATTCCTGACAAGACCTTCAAGGAAAAGTTAGCGTCCTGGATAATAAAAGCTGCCATGAAGGGTAAATTAGTTGCGGGTTTAGGTATTTGATATGGAAAATATTTATTATTCTCTGACCGAATACTACATGGGTAAATCTGCCATTGATAAACTCTATAACGCCACAAAAAGTAAAACGTGATGTAGCCGCGGACTGATTATCCTGACAAGCTATATGGCAAATTTATCTACCGCGTCCAAAAAGGATTCAATACGCGTCATTTGATGTTAATATCCCCAATGAAGTTCATCAGGCTGATATATTATTTCTGCCACATGATACTGTTGTTAAACATGTTTAAAAGTACGTGATAACAGTCTTTGATGTCGCGATTAGATACAAAGATGCCGAGCCGTTATCATCAAATAAATCATCCGAGGTTGCCTCCGCGTTCAAAACGATCTGTCATCGAGGAGCTCTACGATGGCCAAATCTTCTTCAAGTTGGTCCCGGTAAGGAATTTCAAGGTGAAGTATCTTCAACGATGAGTCAATATAATACTAAGATACGAGGTCACACCGCGATTCATTGCGATCAAGCAATTGTTGAGCAGTTTAACAGAACTCTTGGAGATAAATTATTTCATTATCAGTACGCGAAGGAGTTCATCGATGATAAGCGATCACGTGAATGGGTAAAACGATTACCAGAAGTAATCAATCAACAATGAGGTCACTAGGACTACAAATATGAAACCAGCTATTGCGATAACAAAAAAATATATCAAACTCCGAAAAAGAGAATTTTCGTCAGATATTCTACCTAGTAATGTCACGGTGAGATTTTTATACGAACCCGGTGAACTTGAAGGTGGCACAACAAGATGAACTGATCCGATATGGAGTATAACCACGCATAAAATATTTTACACAGTGTCATCTAACAATAGACCAACGCGTTACAAACTCAAACTGACCGCACCACAACGAAGTTTTACCCATGAGCAGTTAACAGGTAATTCCGGATGATACTCAATTGCCACGACTAATCTCTGATGATGGCAATTCTCCAAAGTTTATTTATTTTTCGTACCCGTGATTCCACGAGATATACTAAATTTGACCACTATGAAATCATCTACGATCCATACAATAGTATCTTTGATGGTTAAACCCTGCGATGAATGAATCGTCATCGCAGATCCTAACATCCACGGAGATTTATTAGCGTGTAATGCGTCTTCTACTACGTTAATATTTACCCGTACAATATCATTAAGTACGAGTTCTTGCCGTTGTGACTCTTTGATATTTTGTTGTCACGTATCTTTAGATCGGTAGCATAACGGAACCGGTTCCTTCGGAAATTTCTCTTTATGCACGTTAAATAATTCTACCTGAAGACGATCTCGTACTTTTTTTTTCTGCTAGCGACAACTACATCTGTTGGTTTTCACGTGTTCCAAAACTCGTCAATGGTTTCAGGAATCACCTTATGCGTTATTTCGCATTGTACATAATCCGGCTGTAACCTTATCGTGGATTTCAATGCGGTTAATTCATCGATGATCCATATTAATTTCTTCGTAGTAATCTACGTTATTGTTTAGCCATTTGTGAGTAGATTCTCCGACAAATGGCGGTGGTTGACCATGATCCCCGCACATTATCACCGTGGTATTTTTTTTTAATAACCAACTAAGAAATGTTTTTAACAAATCTAATGAAAACGTATCGATTTCGTCCCACATGATTATCTGAGGAATAAATTTAGTTCCCATGCGATCGGGAGTCCACGTATATCTAAAGAAACTATGAGCAAGACGATGAGTCGGAGTCAACACGATCAACTTCGACGGATTTCCGATGTTTTACATGAAAATAGAATGAATCCGTTGCTGCTCTAGGTGCAATATCAGGGAATATATTTAACATCGAGAGTAAATTCATTGAGACATAACCGAGCATAGATGATCTTAAATGAGTATACTGCGGTGTTTCTCCTTAGAAGTATTCAATGATGGTTCAGAGTTTTTCCTTGTTGGATAAATAAGCCGTTTCTCTTCTTGTAAACACATTCTTCTCGATGGCATCCAAGATGATAAAATCTAGTTCGTTACATTTCACTAATCAAGTGCAAGGTCGTTTATGATCGTCTGTTCCTCCCTGGATAAATTTTCCTATTATTCTTCTTCCAATATCCTTCGCCTCTCTTTCTAAACATCTTTCTATGTCCCAGTCATCGTGATTTTCAGAAGTCGGTAACCAAACATCTTTCTGCGCCCAATATGATATTTTAGCCTCAGACATAGTTAACCGCATCAATATCTCTTTATCTAACATAAACCTTTACAACACTATCGGAGCCCATTTCTTCACAGAAAAGTGCTTTCCGAACCATAAGTAATTTATTGGTTGAAGATTCTCCGCGAGTTTGAATGACGTTATTCTAGGAAATCCTGATAAATCAAAATCTGGTAAACACACGTTAATCGCCACAGTAGTTATTTTATGTGTATGATGAACAAACCTCGTAAAATATTTGTGACACTCTCCCATCCCAAGAAAACTTCCGGGTAGCAAGCTAACATGTCAACGGAAATCATATAACGGATATTATATTTTGTGTTCCATAATCCGCTGTAACCGTATTCTACGCAGCTTGTACATGTTCAAGAAAATCAACCCTGGTCAGTTTCCAAGAATTTTTCTCTCTAGTGAAATGTGCCACAACAGCTGGTATCATAAAACAATTTCTGGTTATTTCATCAGGGGTATCAGTATACTTCATCACGAGATTATTCATCCACGTTTGAAGTTCTTCTGTTTAGTATAAATCGCCATTTGTTCTAACAAACTGATCATATCCACCTTCGCTCTTAAATAACCATACACTAACTGGATCATTTTTAGTTATTTCGTCGACAGCATTGAATATATATCCGCGATAATACTTTACCGTTCGTGATAGGGAAATACTCTTAACGGAGCTACTCCACGCGTGAGAGTTGTGGTCTATGATTTCAATCGGTGTTCCACCATTTTTATAATGACTTATTTCATGTAAAATATACCCCGTGATTGTTTTTATGATAATATGGAATTTTAACTTCTTTTCCAACTCTGCAACATCATTTATCGATGCTCCTGTGGTCTTAACCGATTCCGCCCATGTTAATATCATTTTCTTTCTTAGTTCAGTAAGTCCATTTCCTCGTTTGATATTTTGGAAATGCTCTATAACACGATCAGCAATGCAGTTTTACAACGACAAAAATCTCATCTGAAAGTTTTTTCAAATCCGTATCGTTTACGATGTATAATCCATAAACTAATGCAGTCACCGGGTATGCACAATGATAATATCTATTATCGATTCCGGTTAATATTCCTGGTTTAGATTTCTCTGTCAACGTGACAGGTTTTCCTGTCGAAGTTAGTACGCGTTCTCGATGATTATACACTCGCCATGATTTTCCGGGGTTTTTGTGATAAAGTTTGCTGTATTTATCTTGAATCCAGTATTTAGTATTGTTAAAATTTATCATTGATAATGTATCTTTGGCACGGGAAACTGTCATTCTTTACTTGATGCTAGGAGTTAGAAACGTCGTACTTGGAACTTCGAATACTATTTTGAATCACTTCTTCCGTTGAGTATTTATCTCAATCTCAGGAATCATACACATAATGTTGTTATTAAGATAAATGTATATTTAAATAAAAAATATATTATTTAAATATGAATAACTAACTAGTTACCTATTGGATCAACTGTACGATGTGGTAAATTATGTTGAAAAGAGTTCTGCAGGATAATATCCAACGAGGAAGCTCTGGTCCGCAACCATGTATCAATTGTGGCAAAGGAGTAAAAGGAAAGACAATGTGTACATTGTGAATAAAAAATTAAACCATTGTTTTTGCAGTCTCCTGTTGATTATCTTAACTGAAAAAATTGTAACAATTTAGATAAATAAATTTGTATATAAAAATAATAATAAATCGATCTATGTCAACTACGAGGCTTCACGAGATGGAATAGTCAGACATTGACAATGAAGGGTTCCGCTCGGTTATAATAACCAGGGATATATGATATTTACCATTGTACAAGGAAAACACAAAAAAATGATATCTCGCTCATCGATTTATTGTCGAGTGCTATATCGGAGAGATCGGTAGCGGTCTCGTAGTTGATCATATCAATCAAAATAAACTTGACAACCGCGTAGAAAATTTAAGAGTGATTACTCAGCGTGAAAATGGTCTTAATATGAGTCGATAATATAGAAATTGTAAACCACTACCAGTAAACAGATTTATCGCGCTACTTTATCGTGATGGTAAGTGATGATTAAATTATCTAGTTATTTTTATCTATGTTCAACGAAGACAAAAAATATCCAAGTTGGCTTTACGAGGAGTATATTGTTCCTGAAACCTTCAACGACGGAGAAATTTACGATTTTTATCCAGCCGATGACGAATTTGATTCCGATGATGATTATTTTTACGGTGAGCAGTCCAAAGTGACATGGAAATATTATTTTTACGGGGATAGTCATAATATTTACACGCCTGAAGATTTTAAGAACTTTGAACGCGCTGAAGCAATTGAGTATAGATGACGTAAAAAAGAAATCACCATCATTAACAATTTAAATAAATAAATAAATATATAATAATGAACAACGAATCCATTGCCGAATTAAGAAACGAACTCGATTGTATACGATAGTAGCATAACAGTAATACATTTACCAGTGATTACATCAACGCGGAGTATTCAAAGATAGTATCAGCGCAAAACTTTATTTTCACACAATTTTTAGAAAATCACATATACAGGAGTCCTCTGTACGCATCAATTTCCTGAACCGTAAATTTAGGGACTTGCTAGTCCTGCTTCGACCACCTGTTGATTGGGAAACTGTGTTCATCAACTGATCCTTTTAGCTGTGCTGATATTTACAATCAGAAAACAAAGTGGCTGAAAGACATGTGATTGTAAGAGTACATCTGAAGAACATGACTCACAAGGTAGGCGGCAAGATCAAAGACTTAACTAGCTGCAGAGTGGTAAGAAAATGTGCTGCTTTTTTTTTTTTTTTTTTCCGACCGACATCAAAAGCCTGGCGGCAAGATCAACTAATTCTTGAACAAAGTATGGGTCGGAACTTGCAAGCTGGTCGACGTGAATGATTAGGCGGTGAAATTTAAACTTGGCGGCAAGATCAAAATATTGTTGAAACAAAGTATGGGTTAGAACTGGCAGCTGGTCGACATGAACGATTAGGCGGGAAAATTGTAGTCTGGCGGCAAGATCAAGTAATTGTTGAACAAAGTATTGGTCTTAACTGGCAGCTTGTCAACATAAACGTTTTGAAAACAAAGGATTTGTTCAAGCTGGGACCAAGGACTTCTGTCGACATATACATTTTTCTTTTATCACGACGTCGACATAAGCATGACAATTTGATGATAATAGTAGACCAAGGGACCGGGACTTTGCTTTCTTGTCAACATAGGCGGCTTGTCAAGATAAGCAATTTCGATATAAACGGTAGGACTGTATAATCGTGTACGGCTTTATGAGGTAGATTAGGAGATGTTGAAATCACTGTTCTCTTCCACATATCGGAGGATCTGTTAAGGTCTGTATAGGTAATGTTGAATACCACACCGGTATTTTCAATTGTGATACATATTTTAGAAATTCTTTTGGAGGCGCTAACCCGTACAAGTCAGAATAAATTATTGATTTTGGATATATCGCACAAGTTACCTACTGTGTGTTGTAAGTATTGGTCTTAACTGGCAGCTTGTCAACATATAATTGGTTGTTTAGGTAATTGATCTCTCATGAAAACACCTCTGAAGTACTTCACGGGGAGTTTTTTCACCACGGTGATTAAATCAAAGTTTGACATTGGAGTTATTGATTGATGACCCTTGTAAATCGGCTGCCTGGTAATCAAAACCTCTTCCCTTTTTCTTGTATCCCTTCCCGGTAATTTTTTCTAAATCTTTACTAGCACCCCAACCCACAGCACCGGATAAAGCACCTGTTCCAAGTGCCGCGAGAATAGGAATGAGAGGAAGAATTCCACCGGAATTGATCATATTGGAAATTGCCGTGGATGAAAACTCTTAACTGGACTCCTGTATCAGCCATTTTAGCATTATTAAAATGTTTAAGTTGAGTTTTTGTCAGAGTTTATATGATCCTCCATTAGCTAACATTTCAAAGTCATTTTTGTTCCACACGCAGCAGAGGTTTTCAATTGTAACTTCTTTATCTGACCAGGTGTCAAGGTGACATTAACGTGACTATACCACATTTTTATTTAAGTAATGGAGCATCTAATTGTTACATATTTTCCTCTGGCGCATCAATTACTCTCATTTTTCCATTACCACCTTCAAATATCATTGTCTTATTACTAAGAATTACTGCGATTACCCTGTATGATGTTACAGCAGCAGGAAACAGTCCTACTACACGAGCTTCAAATTTTACATCGACGACGGAGTGCTTAGATAAATCAAATTGTTGTAATGAGAAATAATAGATCGGATACAAATTTTGAAAATCCAATTGTGATATTTGTAATTCGGTATCAATATTTTGTCGCATCCCATATAAGACCATAATTTATGATATACATGACCTATTTGGTTATTACTATAATCGATCAGAAGATTTTCGGCGGGTTCCTGTTGATTACTTATTCGCAGTGAAACTTCGCTGACATTTAATTGATCAAATATCATATGACTATGCAGTTGTTTTATTATCTCCTTCTATTCGTTGTTTATCTTGTAACGCGATAAAAATATGTCTTAGGCGCTGAAACATTTTTTGTTAACACGACTTGCCAAGTAAATATTCCCGGAGAAGAATTTGATGCAGTAGCTGTTGTAGCATCCAACCACGATAATAACGATTTTCCTCCTTGATCCATAAAAGATAATAATCGAGTTTCTATATCGAGCGACAGAGTCATCACCGGCATCCATAATGCTAGCTTAGATAAAACTACCATACCATCAGGGACATCAGCACCGCGCCAGAGCGCATCATCGTCTTTTGGTTTTCTCATAAGTACGACGGTATGGCTAGACCCAAGGATAACTTTTCTAACATCTCTACAGAATCCAAATATATGACATAGAGGAATCGCGCATGAAAATTTTCCATCGTGGTTTAACATCGCTTTTCGATTATAAAATCCTAGATTAAAATTACCATTAACACCCCTGATTATATCAAAAGCATCAGCTGGACTAGCTAGATAACCATCTGGTTGAGGATCAGATGCTGCAGCTCGTGGTGTTCTCAGCATATTAAATTGATTATTTTCGGGATGATCAGTGAGATCTTTAGCAAACATCATTGATCTAATAAAATCATCGGAGTATCTTGTGAGTCGTATTATCATAGTTGTGACATCAACATCATTATCAATAGATTCTATTCTATTAGAATTAATCAAATACTGAGTGCTGCTAAATAACGCCATTATACCATTATTGACAAAACCAATGGGGGTTGTTAAGGGATTATCATATTGATTATTATTATCATATCTTAATAGTTGACATTCAACTTCGAGAAAAGCTTCACACGACAAAAAGTATTTAGAAGTATCATCAAATCGAAGTTCAATTCGAGATCTAATATTAGGATCTGCCACGCTATACGAGAAAAATTGAAAATCAGGTAGAGAATCATAGCTCAGAACAGGTGCATCCATATCAAAAGCATCATCGGAAATCGACTGGAACATTTTATTATTATGCACGCTGATCTAAATCATAATCTTCTAAGACCGGAACCAGTAATCAAACTTGCAACAATATTTCTTTGAGAATCATCATCCGATTGCATCAACGGAGCTAATTTTTGAGCTACTATTTCATTTACCTGCTTATGTACCTGAGGTGGCATCAATTCCATAGATGGTAAATTTACCTTTATTTGATTTCCTCAAAATAACGACATGAGCTTATTTTTGATGGTATCAAACGCGCTACCAGCTAGATCACCAACCTTCCCAATCACCTTACTACCAATAGCACCAATAGCTTTTGACGCTAGTTCTTTTCCAACGGGAATAATCTTTGGAGCAATTCTAGTAAATAATCCCGAGATGACATTACCTAATCCGTCTCCGTGATACACCTTATACACGGGTAATCACGAGTTCATGACATAAACTCTTGTTGGTTTATTATGATACATTTTATTTAGATGTTATCTATCTAATGTAGTGACAATTAGTCACTATGATAATCGTCGATTAATTCATCAGTGAAACCTCGATATAATTTAATATCCATGAAACCTCCTTGAAATAATCGTTGACAGATATCAGCCGCTTCATTAATTATTGCGGAAGAATTATTTCCAGCATGTTTTCCTCTGATGAGAACTTCTAATCGTGATATATCGAGGACACTTCTTGAACAAATATCACCACCGTGAGAATATCCACTACCAGTTACATCTTGTGTATCATCATCTAAAGGTATCAAATACTCTCGTTGAATCGGCGATAATTGTAGTGGTGGTGGTATTTGTGGTAGTGGCGGTTGTCTTCGCATTGATGTTTTACGTTTCCTCTCTAATTGTCGTTGTCGTTCTTCTTCTTGTTTGTTTTTTTTTTGTTGTTGTTTTTCTTCCTCTTTTCATTGTTGTTCTTGTTTTCTTAACTGTTCCTTTACGTCTTCATGTTCATAATATAATTTCTCAACTTTATTGATATACACCATATATTTTGGATCATCTTTGTTAATTTGTTTTATTTGATTTCTAGCTTTATAGACTACATCAACCAATGTGAAATATCCTTAATATATATTTTATGTTCCGGTTTCAAATATTTATTTTTATCGTAATATCCAGTAACAGCAAAATTAATAAAATCATCTAGACCACTTTTATCGATACGAGCTAAAGCTTCCTCTGTAAATCTTATTTTGTAGTTCATCAACTAGCTCCTCATCCTTTTTTTTTTTTTAACAAATCGAGAAATTTCCAGTTTAGATTGTTCTACTATTTTTTTGAGCGGTGGTAACAACTTTTCAGTAGCCGTGGTTACCGGTTTAAATAACTGTTCAGTATCAGCGGCAAAATCAGATCATTGCTGTTGTTTTGCTTAGAGATTATCCATGAAAGAATCTCTCACTGGAAGAAATTTCTTATTAGCGGCTAACCTTTCTCTGTTCAATCTAGTGTGCTTCTCCAATATTCGCCTTATATTAACACGCATTAACATTAATTCAGGGATTGTTGAACCATTAAACATTTTCTTATGTAATCGGCGAAGGTTTTTTAAAAAAAAATTAATAGATGTATTTTATGTAATCTATGAAGGCTTATTTCGGTAAAATAACAAGGTGGGCTCACCCTCTTTGCTGCTTCAGGGATTAATTCTGGGGTCACTGTAAATTCCTGTATAATGCGTGTTTGAAGTATATTTTAGGTCATGCATTTTGGTGCATTACACGGATTTTGGACTCAATACCATAGATATCAATACAAGGAGAAGAAATTCAGTCCATTACATGTGGTGCATATACACTCAGTCTAGGGAAACTCAATCACAGGTTCAGTTGTAGCCAAAGTTGATTTTCTGGCACCCATTAATGATTTTATTGCATTGATTGTATAAATTAACAAACAGAAATAACAATCAAGTGAATTTCATATATCATGTACAACTGTATGGTTGTAGCCTTGCTTGTGGTATTTATCCAGTGGCCTGGTTAGGGATTTGCACAGACAAATATTTGCATAACAGAAAAAGAAAGAAAAAATTAGTTTTTCCGATGTTTTCAACTGCTGTTTTGTGAGTGGTCTTCTTTTTCACTTTTTTCAGTTGCAATAATTCTTTTCTCCAGCGTTAAAATCAGTCTCTTTTTGTTGGAGGTTCTGCCATTTTTATTAAAGTGTTAATGTTTTCATTGTTGGTTGTAATAATGACTAAATAATGATTTTGACCAGGCTTTGGGAAATATGAAGGTATATACATGTACATGTACATTTTATATGTATATGAATGAAATAAAATTACACAATTATCACATCCAGAAAAAGAATAATTTATTCAGAGACAAAAGTGAATGACTTGATTCACAGATGACATAAAGGAATGAACTCTGTAAGCCAATGGTCTAATTGGTCACACTAGCTTGAACAGATGATGGCTTGGTGTTTGTGATGCACTCACTGTAACATTGAGAGTGAGAAAAAAGCTGTAAACAACACAAACTTTTAACAGTATCAATCAAAACATTTCTAACTTGCTGGTTTATTAGACTAAAAGCTGATTCATCTATTGGCAATAATGGATTAACTCCAAAGACAAACAATGTATATGACCACTCACTTGATTTAAGCACTATGATGGCAGTTCATAACAAGTACTTTAACCAGGTTTACAATCTGACAAATGACACTTTTTTGTGTGATCAAAACAGTCTTCACTATTCAAGAAGTCATTGTTACAAAGGATTACATTAAGGTCAATGATGTCTGTCTGTTCTCATGATACTGTCGTTCATAGTGCTGGAACATTTTGCATGTACTTTGGTCTGGTTTACAATCTGCAATATGTGACACTACATGCACCATCTGTAAAGTTTCAGAAATCAGTGTTTTTTTATAACAGTTTTAGTTGTCATAGTTACGAAGGAATAATAGAGGTAGGCAGTGTTTATCCATGTGTTTGTGATGCTGTCATTCATAGTAGACTCAAAATGAATATTTTACCAAGATATTTGTCACTCGGGTTGCATTCTTGACAGTGCTTTTATATATTAAATTGATAAATGCCTTATGATTATAGTCATAATGACAGGTGGTTGCTCATAGTAAAGGTCAGTCAAGACAGGTTTTACTGTATCAGCATGGGGTTTTCAGTAGAATACTTAAGATGTCTAGTTGGTCCTAAAGAAAATAGTGGTTCACAAACATGCAATATGGCTGCCAAAGAGGCCATCATGAACATTTTGTTATTGATACTCCTGAATGGATAATCATATCAATATGACATCTTTGCTAAAGGACTACTTGTTTTCCAGTTTGTCATAAAGGCAAATATTGCCAATTTGATATCCAATATGGCAACCCAACAGCCATCTTGAAAATCTTATTAACACTACTCCTTCTGAATGGAAAATCGGACTGTCATGTGTTTCCACCTTAAGACTTCTTATAATATCAGGTTGGTCATTAGTATAGCCACCAATGTAACTCAGGAATATGTACAAAAATTATCACATTAAGAGAGGAACAGGCCAGCTGAAAACCAGACTGTGCAGTTTAAAACTGGATGAATGGCCATCCTAATGGTTATAAATGAAAATGGCATCAATCTTGCTATCGTTACTAATTCAGAGTGAATGGTCATCAATCTTGCTATCGTTACTAATTCAGAGTGAATGGTCATACTAAGACATGATTTTTACGCAATGTCAGCACACAGTGTAGCTTCCGTTACTTAAAATAGAAAAATATTTTACACAGAATGCATCCTGTTGGAAGGTCTTTAATCTATTATATTATAATGCAGATCAACTGTCGATAATATGGTTGAAGATAGTAAAAATAGTACATGTAAAACTTCATAAGTTTCAAATAACAGTCAGTAGAATTTTGAATGAAGCAAACTACTGGTATATATCGTGCCAAGTGCTCTAGCATTTGAACTCTGCATAGATGTAAGCTAGGTGAGCAGTCTCTTTTACAGCTGGACATCATGTTTTAATTTATATTCTAACCTCCATATTGTTAATGTATACTGTATATTTGTGGTTAGTTCTGAGGCTGATTTGTTAATTGGTTCAGTTATTGATGACACCATGCATGATAACTAGAATGTGGATTTTTATTTGGAATATTTTTAACATAGCTTTAAACAACATTTCAGTCATATATTGCTACAATGTGTGCAATGTGGTAGGTTATAGTGATGTCTAGCACTGGAGCATCATGCTGCAGGCATGTAGCATGATGTCTCACCCAGTCACATTAAGCTGACACCAGGCCGACCAGTCCTAACATTGACCATTCAATGCTGAGCACCAAACAAGGTAGCTGCTAGATTAAGTACCAGTTTTATAAGTCTCTGATCTGACTTAGTCTGGGTTCAAACATATGACCTCCTGCATCCAAGGTGGATGCTCTGACCACTTTGGCCACCATAGTGGTAAATCTGTTTGAATTCAGTTGTTTCATGTACAGTGTTACAACATAATCATCTTTTGAGGCCTTTTTGTCTTTACTTACCTTAGTAGCTAATAATACAATTGCTTGCTTGGGTTGCTGAGTTGACAAGTTATATTACATCAAGATACTGTGATTGAAGAATTATTGATTTTTATTGGGCATGTGCTGGACACTTTTGGCCAAATACATGCTCCTATCCCCAGTGAACAATAAATTGAAAAGAATGCAAAATACTAGATTGTAATGTCTCCTGTAAATTTTATCCCCATTAGTCAAATTCTTTCCTAATATGAAATATACAGTGTGCCCAGTTTACCCCAGAAAAATATCAGAATTATCATATGCATTTACTTTTCCACAGCAGTGTAAATGATTATAAAAAGGAATTTAAACATCCTGTTTTTCTGAATTTAAGATGGACATAACAGAGAGGAATGTACTGAAGTCGGCCATTTTTTGCATCCAGTGCTTGCAGAAAGTCATTGTCGACTGAAAGATGATGGTTTCCAAACAATTACTCAAGCTCTCCATCATGAATAAGAGCCAAACTTTGCTTGCACATGAGATAAGGAAGACCCTCATACATTTTTGGACTGAAAGGTCAACGCCAACTTGACTTAAAAAGAGAAGTGATTTCTGCACAATAGCTTAAGTTCCCTACCATCCAGTTTATCGACTGCACTTGAGGAAAAAAGCTGTTGGCTCTTGGATTGGAAGATAAAAGGTCAAGATACTGAAAAATGGTTTTTGAACAATGATGTTATTTCTTTATCACTTACCAAACTTAATGGATGGGCTTGCACATGGTTTAATGAAATTGTTGTTGCTTTTGGAACCAAAGGCAAAAGGTCTTGGTCACTATGGGTGAAAGAAACAAAATGTATTTTGACATCATGATTTTAGTTCTAGACCATGTATCATGATCAAAATTATGGAGGGCTGGCTGTTGAGGTATAGAAGAGACCTAATAATTTGTGTTTGTGTGTTAAAGGTCTAGATTGTTATGGTTTTTAAATAATAGATTTTGCAGAATAACTTTGCTCTAGAGTAAGTTCCTTGATCAAAGTTGATGGATGGCTTACATTTATAGTAGTAACGACACCTATAGATTCAGGAGTGAAAAAGTCATAGATCATACCATTTTTAAGTGTGATGAAACAATTGTCATTTTGAACATTAATTGAACTGTGTTTATTGCCTAAATAAAGTCCATTCATATAATGTACTATTTGTATTCAGTAAATTATCTATTAGACAGCTTACCTTTCTGAGATGGAAATTTACATTTGTCCATATGATGAGAAATGGTCTTCCAATAGGGTGACTTACAGAAGATTTTGGAAGATGGTCTTTTGACCTGGTGCATGCCCAGTAGACTTCATTCTTTTTACAGATATCTACATGTTTAGTCAAATCTGGAGAGTTGTTCAACAGTTTAGGCTATGTTTATTCATAATTTTGTTTTCTAGATTACACTCTCCCCCCCCCCCCCCTCAGTGAGGGTTAACATTTTTGTTGCGACTTAAAATTCATTTTTTGGACTTCAGGTTAGTATTTAATCTACCTATCCTTCCTCTAATAGTTTATTTCATCATTTCACTCAGATTCGTTGAGATACAAATACCCAAATTTACAACCTATTCTCAATCATTTCATTTGAAGCAGACCAACATTCATATTCGTTTGTGTGCTCAGTTGTTTGCACACTCTTAAATCCAATATAGTCTTTAAAGGGTAGTATTCTGTTTTAGTCGAATTATATTACCTTGTATGTTTTTAACTTTTATCTTCTGTACTCAGAATTAACCCTTAAAGTGTGAGTCACTACATAGTTGCGCTGTCGGTCAATGTCTCGTAGTGCTTGTCGCAACTTAAGTTGTTTTCCAGGTAAGCAACAATGTATGCATCCTTTTACTTCAGCTAGCCGTGATTGTTTGTAAAACTATATTTGATTGGTTTGTTGTGGCATTCCGTTGTACTTTACTATGCATTTAGCGAAGAAGTTTTACAAATACTCGAGAGTTCATGGGGCAGACTTGAAGGAGAACAGTTGCATGAAGAATTGGCAGCCTATCACACCTGAGCAGCTAAAACTCTTTTTCCCATTGTTTATAGAAATGGGTTTGGTACAAAAATCTGATATCGATTCATCCTGGGCTACTGATGATGTGATATCAAGCTCACACTTGAGCAAAGAAATGAGTATGGGATATATTTATAGCTATTCTAAGCAATTTATACCTGTCAGACAATGAGAACAATCAAGGTGCCCCTTTACATAAGATGAGCCAAATGATTGAAAAAAATGAATCATTTGATATTTGAATAAATAACAAATGAAAAATGTTCATTAACATTTATTACTGACTCTGGTGGTCTAAACGTACCCCTGACATTCATGGAGTGGATGTTTACAAAACTTTTACCTTTTCTTTATTTGTGGTTTTCAAAATTTAGATATAATATTGTGACAGACATTACATGTACATGGTTGAACTACTAAATAATATAATAGTTCTTAGATATATTTGAACTTGTCCATTAAAAAACAAACAAAAATACAGATGAAATACAATTGTAACTTGTCATTTTACCTGTATTTACACCTCTGCATGCAAATATGTTAAACTTAAACATGTGCCTTGATGCTAATCTTAAAGTTTATACATCCACCATCATTTTTAATCTAGGGTTTGTGTATCTGTTGTGTATATTCATTGAAATACATGCAATTTAAAAACTGCAGTTTTCTTAAAAAAAATTTCTGAAACAATTTAGCACTGAGGGATCTTGTACTGCAAAACAACATAGCACATTAAGGGTTAAATATATTTGACATCAATGGGATCAAAACATCAGTTTTATTGTTATTTTAATTCATATTAAATAGAGACTAAACACTGAGCAGGTAAAGTATTGGTCTTTTAAATTGTATTCACCTAGTTCCACACAAAAGTTCTGACATATTCATTGTGCAAGGTTATTGTTCTTTTTTCAGAGTTTTTCTATAGCAGCAATGTCTGCAAGACAAACTGGTGTAAATGTGAGCACAACAAATCCCCCTTTGGGATATGCACCCCTCCCAGCTGGCATGTACCAGTTGTAAAGGGACAGATGGTCGTTTTCATTCTTTTCGCTAAATTGATGAGGCCAGAGAGCTTGCTGAAAAGAGGCTGACATGCAGTTGGAGGAAGATGGGGCCATCCACCTCTTTGTTGACATTTTCTAAATTTTCCTGTGCCATTTTCCCACAGGTCTCAATGCAGGAATATTCAAGCACATAAAAGTAGTAAATACAGTATTAATTGCTCAGGTGTTAGAGCAGGGTTGGATCAGTTTCAGTTTCTTTGGAGATGCTTAAGGTATGTGAGGGTGGAATGGCACCTTCTCAACTCCTATATGGCACAGAGAGGGAGAGAGAGAGGCATAACCTCCTACATCCATGAGGGAGATAGCAGCACTCTTACCATTCTCACAGGGCTTTGAATAAAGAGTGAGTAGGATAGTTATTATCCAAGTAAATAAGATATCAGGAAGGATTTCCTGTGAGTTAGAATTGTCTAACCAGTTACTGACCAGGCACAGGTCAACTGTTGGATTTGGGTTTCATCCAATATGAAACTGATTCTTTCCCTTTTATGCAGTGACAGAAATAAAGCTCCCATGTTTAAACCAGAGAAGTTGATGTTGCATTTCATGGACCAACATCATCCTCTTACAAAGTGGAGATCAGAATGAGGGAGAGGAGCAAGGCCTCTGTTTCTTAACAAATCAAGGTCTAAAGCACTCTAACCCTCCGGCTGAATGTGACAAAATGGACAGTCATCTTGCTCTGTGTGATGAGTTGCTATGCAAGGTTCTCTCTACTGCCAGGTCTTCAACAAAACTGTGGCACTCAGCCAAGCATCCTGCCTGCTAAGATTGAAAGCAGGACAAAGAAGTTCTGTTTGGCACAGAATAGGCTGAAGTGGCACTCTTTCCTTTCCTGTCCTTTTCCACTCCCTGTTGTAATCATAGGTGATTCAGGAGGAAGAGATTTGGTTCATCAACAAGGCAATTGCCAAAAGTTTATTGTCTAATACCCCTGTATTTGTCTCAAGTCGAATGGCCTGGAGGACACAAAAGTTTCCCCATTTTAAGAGGCTCCAGGTTGTTCTGTTGCACAGATCTCCTCTTGTCCCCTGAATTGGTAATGGTTAAGGAGCTTTCTCAAAGATTTTGTACGGCTAAGGGTTTACTAGGCAGCATAATAGGTAATCTGGCCTCCCATACCCAGACTTGTATTTCCTCACTGACCTGTGCCCACCTTCCAGTCAGGATACTGGAGGCCTTAGAGCTTAAGTATAGGTCACAAGTCACCAAAAGTGCCTCCTTCAGCATACTGAAAAAGGATGTTGTTGCTGGATGCATTTAAGCACTTTACAATGCTTCCCAGAGGTTCAAGCAACACCTGTCTCATAGATGTGCTCCTGGCTCATTTAAACCAGCAGAGAATGTAAACATGACCATTGAAAAGGGACATCAGCAAAAGTCTAAAAAAAAAACATGTAGCAATGGTTAAAAAAGCAACTCAATTTAAGACCTGCCCATTGGCTCTCTTGCTCGGGGAGAGGGTTGCCAAGAGAGGCCAAGGGAGGAAGTTTGTGGTTTCTTTTATGAGGTGGGGGGGGGGGGGGGAGGGGCGGCAGCCCTAGGGATTTCTGTCCTCTCCAGTGGTATGTCCCTCTTCCATTGATGCCTGTGTATGCTAGACTATCGCTCATTTCAAAGGCTTGATGTGTGAGTTTTCTCAATCATAAAAAGAGAATACTGGTCTTGGTACCAAAACCCCACATGGGTTCACCAGTTGGATCTAGTACGGTTTGTTGTTGTGGGTTTAACACCATTGTTAAATACATAATATATGTGTATGCCAGTATAACTGGTGGAGGAAGAACTACCAATCCACATGAAGCTGCTGGCAAGCTTTCTCACATATCCACTAAAGCCAAGCCTAAGAAACCACAGCCTTAAAGTCCATATTGACCCTGTTAAGAAGATTACATTATTTCTTTAAATGGGGAATTCATCATTCTGTACCTGAAACTAAAGAGATGAACTAGGCTTTTGTAGGATTAGGTGCTGGATCTTGAAATGTGCAGGACCAAGTTACATTATTGTCTAGCATCTGTTATTGATTAATTTGTGAAGGTGTATACATCACTCCCTACACTACAGTGTAAGTTATCATTTGTGGATCAAACTAATTACATGTCTTGAATATTTCATTGTGGTACATTAGAATCTGGTTTTCATAAATGAATATCTATATTATTATACCAGTAAATGACTGTTTAATAGTAATAGTACAAAATTGCTACTGCTGCATTTGCTTAACTTTTGCTGGATACATCACAAAAATCTATTAAATGCCAAAAAAATTGTTCTTTTACTGTAAGTATTTTGTTGTAGTACTTTTAATTTCTTTTTAAATTTCCTTTGTATATCTCTTGTTTATATCATATAGGCAAATCAGTATTCATTTGATCTAAATTTGCATTTATTACTTTAACCAGGTAAATGTAACCTAATAATTTTCTTTTAAAAACAACCTATTGTTTTCATCTAATAAAGTAACTTGACTCATCTGACAGATTATCTTCGGTTGTTTCAAGTTATTTCCTTCTCTCTCAAATTATGTTGACTTTAGCAATTTAATTCTGTTTTTGGGCCAGATATTGTTGGTGTTGGCAAAATTGTTTTGATTACCATTTTATGATTTTATTTGTATATATATATATATATATATATATATATATATATATATATATATATATATATATATATATGATTTATGAATATCCCATACTGCATTTAAATCTTAAGTGTTGTAAAGTATTGATAACACATGCAGTTTTACTGTATTTAAATCTTAAGTGTTGTAAAGTATTGATAACACATGTAGTTTTACTGCATTTAAATCTTAAGTGTTCTAAAGTATTGATAACACATGTAGTTTTACTGCATTTAAATCTTAAGTGTTGTAAAGTATTGATAACACATGTAGTTTTACTGTATTTAAATCTTAAGTGTTGTAAAGTATTGATAACACATGCAGTTTTACTGTATTTAAATCTTAAGTGTTGTAAAGTATTGATAACACATGCAGTTTTACTGTATTTAAATCTTAAGTGTTCTAAAGTATTGATAACACATGTAGTTTTACTGCATTTAAATCTTAAGTGTTCTAAAGTATTGATAACACATGTAGTTTTACTGCATTTAAATCTTAAGTGTTGTAAAGTATTGATAACACATGTAGTTTTACTGTATTTAAATCTTTAAGTGTTGTAAAGTATTGATAACACATGTAGTTTTACTGTATTTAAATCTTAAGTGTTGTAAAGTATTGATAACATGCAGTTTTACTGTATTTAAATCTTAAGTATTGTAAAGTATTGAAAACACATGCAGTTTTACTGTATTTAAATCTTAAGTGTTCTAAAGTATTGATAACACATGTAGTTTTACTGCATTTAAATCTTAAGTGTTCTAAAGTATTGATAACACATGTAGTTTTACTGCATTTAAATCTTAAGTGTTGTAAAGTATTGATAACACATTTACTTTTACTGCATTTAAATCTTAAGTGTTCTAAAGTATTGATAACACATGTAGTTTTACTGCATTTAAATCTTAAGTGTTGTAAAGTATTGATAACACATGTAGTTTTACTGTATTTAAATCTTAAGTGTTGTAAAGTATTGATAACACATGCAGTTTTACTGTATTTAAATCTTAAGTGTTGTAAAGTAATGATAACACATGCAGTTTTACTGTATTTAAATCTTAAGTGTTCTAAAGTATTGATAACACATGTAGTTTTACTGCATTTAAATCTTAAGTGTTCTAAAGTATTGATAACACATGTAGTTTTACTGCATTTAAATCTTAAGTGTTGTAAAGTATTGATAACACATGTAGTTTTACTGTATTTAAATCTTAAGTGTTGTAAAGTATTGATAACATGCAGTTTTACTGTATTTAAATCTTTAAGTGTTGTAAAGTATTGATAACATGCAGTTTTACTGTATTTAAATCTTAAGTGTTGTAAAGTAATGATAACACATGCAGTTTTACTGCATTTAAATCTTAAGTGTTCTAAAGTATTGATAACACATGTAGTTTTACTGCATTTAAATCTTAAGTGTTGTAAAGTATTGATAACACATGTAGTTTTACTGCATTTAAATCTTAAGTGTTCTAAAGTATTGATAACACATGTAGTTTTACTGCATTTAAATCTTAAGTGTTGTAAAGTATTGATAACACATGTAGTTTTACTGTATTTAAATCTTTAAGTGTTGTAAAGTATTGATAACATGCAGTTTTACTGTATTTAAATCTTAAGTGTTGTAAAGTATTGATAACACATGCAGTTTTACTGTTTTTAAATCTTAAGTGTTCTAAAGTATTGATAACACATGTAGTTTTACTGTTTTTAAATCTTTAAGTGTTGTAAAGTATAGATAACATGCAGTTTTATTGTATTTAAATCTTAAGTGTTGTAAAGTATTGATAACACATGTAGTTTTACTGTATTTAAATCTTAAGTGTAATGAAATATTTAGAACACAGATGGTTTATAATCCATTACATCCCAAGTGTAAGAAGGAGTTTGAAAAACATTGTTGGCTTCTCATATTAGGTCTAAAAAAATAAACATTGCTATTGCTATTGTTATGTATATTTGGTTTAATTTATATTTGATTTAATTTATATTTGGTTTAATTTGTGTTTCATTTGATTTGATTGTTTGTGGGTTTTGGAATCTTTTTTTTCTTTACAAGTCAATTGAAAGTAATTTTGTTTACAAGGAATTTTACATTTTCTAGAAATTTCAGTTTGACCCGAATCTTTCCATAAATACTTAATAATATAAACGCTTGTTTCTGTTTTTGACTTAGTTCTTGGCCTTGATTGAGGGTCAAGTAAACAACTTTTACTTGGAATAAAATGGTTGGTTATATCAAGAACATACAGGGGCTACGTGATTTCTGTATGTAAACATGATCATGTGACCATCTATTTTGCAATTAGACATTACAAAAATTGTGAAATACTTAGTATTATTAGTGATGTTTAGAGAGAGATATCTTAGAGGGTGTTTGGTCTTTTTGTCAAGTTTTCTTCTGTTGGACCAGAATTGAAGTTTTGAGTTTTGGGGATTTTTGAAAAATATTATTTTGTTGTTGAGTTTTTTATTTTTTTGTTGAAAAAATTTGGATTCTAAAAGATTAATTTGTTTCTCTGGAAATCTTTTGAGTTCATACAGAATTCTTGAACAAAGACTTTTCTTAAATTTTATTTTGGATTTCCAAAACTGGAGGATTAATTATGGTGTTTCTACAAGGAACTGTAGACGTAAGCACAGTACAGGTTACAGCATACATCATCGCCTTCCATCTTGGATTCTTTGTGAGGACTCAAACTTGGAATCATTAAAACATTTCAATATTAGGACTTCAAAAAGTTCATATAATTTACAGAATTTTCCAGGGAAATAAATTATTTGTTATATTTTCCATGCTTGTTGTTTTCACTCTTTCTTTTGTTACTGTTTATTTGAGATCAAACACGTAACATAAGAATTGGGTGCTCGTCCAGGACATTTTTTTTTATTTTGGCTAGAATATTTTAGATTTTTTTTTTTTTTTAAATTTGAATTCTCCTTGTTTTTGAAATTCTTTTTCTCTAAAATGTCATCAAAAGTATAAATCTTTCTTTTGAATGGTATCCAGGAACAATTAGATCTTTTCAAAAAAAGATGAAATGATTCAACTTGCCAGAAAATACGATCTTTCTGAGGTAAAGGCTTCCTGAACTAAACAAGAAATAAGAAACATTTTGGTTCAGTGTTTGGTAGAAAAGAATGTTTTGGATAAAAGTGCTTTGGTTTCGATCAGTAAGTCTGTATCAGACTCTGACATGAAAGTAAATGAATTAGAATTCAAACTCGGGATGGAATTGGAAAAACAAATGCAAATGACGTTGCAGTTTTAAAAAAAGAAAAACAACTGTTATTACAAAAAGAACAAATAAAGTTACAATTTGAGAAAGAAGAGAGAGAAAGAAAAACATGCAAATGCAGCTAGATATGGAAGAAAAATGCAGTCACAAAAAGAACAAAATAAATGCAAAAGGAAGAATGAGATATGCAAATGCAAAGAGAGAAGGAAGAGAGGGAATATCAGTTTAGAATGAAAGAAATGGAACAGGTATTTAACTGAATTTTCTGTAAAATATAAAATTCCTAGTAAACAAAATTACAATACATTGACATGTAAAGAAAATAAAAAGATTATAAAATTAACAAACAAATCAAATCAAATTAAATCAAATATAAATTAAATGAGATTTACATAACACTATATTCATGTAGTTAAGACACTATTCTAAAATCCAAAATCTGAAGGAAAAATTGCAGATGTGTGATTCTTTTTTCATCATTAAAAGTATTTGCTTTTGTCGGCACAATTCAGTGATTTTATTGTACAACTTCATTTCAGGCAATAGTATCAGTTCACACACTTTTTAAAAAAATATTTATATTTACTAAGTATTTTCCTCATATGAGATTGAAAGCAAACCTAGTTAATTTGCTCGTAAATACATCTGTTTACATAATAATCGTTAAGATATCACTAATCTAAAGCTACGTTGGGGATATCTACTGAGTTGTTTTCTTAAAACAAATAAGTTTCACGGTAATATATATGTTGTCACGTGTTACAAATGTAGTGTCTTAAACTATGCAACATGAAAGAGCAAAACATACAAGTTTTGTAAACTTTAAAATGTTATCTCTTTAAACTACAAAATGAAATGATTAAAGGCATACAACCTAAGATTCTCGACTTTTTTGTTCTTGCAAGTGCATGATATTATGAAAAGTATAGTAGAAATAATGAGTAATTACAGGTCATTCAGTTTCAAAAAATGTACATCTGTAAGTTTAATCAATGAAAATGTAACGATTTTCTGTACGGATTGCTAATTAATTATGCAGAAACGGAATTTACCGATATTCTCCGTAATCGCAGTGTCACGTGAAGTGAGGTAAGCATATGTTTCGCTTTTGAGTAATTATTGCCCTATTCTTTGTCTGTCCTTCTCCTTAGTTCTTTATAGTCACCCACAATATATGTATTGCTTATAGATTTATCATTATATATGATAAATTACAAGAAGTAGGCAAAAGAGTCAATACGATGGAAAATCCTGACAATAAGAGGTTCCTTTAAGGGGCGATTCTTTAAAATGTTTACTTGTCATGTTTGTGAGATTGGGTTACGTTGTAAGATAAACCAACTAAAAATGTGATAGTTTGTATCATTGTAATCAGAACCACTATTAAAAGGCAGCAGAAGATGATAATACCACCGGGGAAAATGGCATACTGCTAATAGGCAATTTATTTTATGGACTTAATGGATACCTAAGTACTGGCAACAGACATGTCATTCCAAGCTGTTGTGTATGGCATATAATGGATAAATAATTTTGGCCAGTACCATTTTGGATTTATTCAAGGAAGACTTGGGTGATCTATCCAATGATATGATGTGTGAATAATGAAATTTATGTTTATTTTAAGTTGTATAAAGCATTTCTTTTGTAGTATGCAATTTTTATTTTGCATGAACAAGTTTTGTTAAACATTGTTTTAGCTACCTACCCACTAAAGAATGATTATATGTATGGCTATGTTTTGAAAGCAACTGTGAGGAGACTGCTTATTAAAAACATGAATTGAAGTTGACTAGCATTGTCTTGGAATGCAAAGGATGTAAACAACAAAAGTACACTGGTGAACATGATTTTAATTCTGCATATACAGTAACACATTAAGTTAAAAGATAAATAACACATAGTCATGAGTTGAGAAAGCAAAACTTGTTGCAGTGTTTCATGAATAAAGATTGGCTTGTAAATATCAACAGAACTACAAACACTAGGATACTATTCTATCCAGATACTGCTCATTAATTTCAATTACATGTGAAAAAAATTGGCTCTGGAAACAGAATAAGGTTTTTAAGACTCAAATACTAGTTCATCAAAAGCAACATTGAATGCTTATATCACATAATATGTGCATCATCAGCCGTCTTATTACATCTAAATCAAATATACTTGACACCAATTAAATGCATCAAATTTTCAGTTTTTTAAATGTGTTCATTTACCATAGAAATAATTATACCCTTTATATAAATACCCAGATGAATGTACACAACTGCATACACTGTAAAACTAACTGTTATATATTATGTAATGTACTAAACTTATATATGTACAAATGTGCATGTACAGACATAACTTTAATTCAAGAGTACAGTCAGGCATAAAAATGAAGGATATCATCTAAGAATAATTATGGCATATCATATATAGAGATTTTCCGTGTTATTTAGGTTGGGTGGGGTGCTCCCAATATTATTTAAATTATTACAAAAGACCTGCCGGCTTGTTTTTATGAGGAATTGAAGTAGTGATAGAGAGATGCAATGCTCAGAGCTCCCAGTCAGTGGTGCCGACAGTTAAATTGATGAATACACAAAATGTGAAAGTCAAATAAACAACAATTTAATATCATTAAATAACAGTCATCTCTCAAATGAAACTCAAATTAAAACCCTATCACTCGTCTTTAACTTGACCAAGTTATGGCCTTTTTTATCATCTGACTGTAATTGATTTTCCTCCTGTCCTGTGTTCCCACTCATCTGTATGATCTTTCTCTGGACTGGTAGTCCAATTGCCTCCGGTCCGTCTAATGTCTGCCTCCATTCTTCCTTTCTCTTTGTCTCTCAGAGACATTTTATATGAAAAACTAGTGTACCATTACTATAACCGATTGATTACAGACATCCCATTCCAAAATACTAGACAGTTCTATAGAAATTACATTTATGTTTTAGTATCTTGTGCTTGTTTTTTTTATACTTTTGACAAAAGTGATTACTGTTTACTCAATGCCAAACTTTAGTACATCACCTTAACAAACTACTGCAGAGAAACAAATATTGAAATTAAACCCATGCCCTCACCTCCCATGTATGTTTCCTATTGCATTTCTTTTAAAATTAGGGTAGCTAGGTACACACACACACACACATATACTGATTAGTATATATAATGTACGAAGTACAATGCAAAACTGGCTCAGATATACATATCAAATTCAGGAATGCAGGGGTCATGCTACCAGTGTTGATACTAATTAGCCTATACAGACAAACAAACTCTTACACATTCACAGGGGTGTTTTAATTGCTAATTGACCATTAACCCTGTTTGCAACAATATATCACTGCTCAAGTTCATGAAATTGGGCCTACTATACAGTGATGGAAATATGCCAAATTCTGTTTCAAAATTGTAACAGTGTGTGTGATTTGGATTTTTAACATACCTTGAACAATTTTTGAGTCATATTGCTATGATGTTTGAAGTGTGGCAGTTTATAGTGATGTCTAGCACTGAGGCATCATGCCGCAGACATGTAGCATGACATCCCACCCAGTTACATTATCCTGACAGTAGGACAACCAGTCCATACACTAACCTCTTAATGCTGAGCACCAAATGAGGCAGCTGTTAATACCATTTTTATGTGTTTGGTATGACTTGGCCAGGGATCAAGGACCCCAACCTCTTGCATATGAGGTGGATGCTCTTAACACTAGGCCACTGGAACGGTCAACACTAGTATGTAAATAGTAATTTGTTAACAAATATAGTCGGTGAATATCATTTCTAATTTATTAATTTTTTTAATTAAAAAAAGAATGAAGTTAACAGCATTATTTTCTTTATAAAATCAGTTTAAAACTGTATGTGAAACTTTAATGGCATGTTTAGCAGGAGCAATTAAATCAAGATGAAAAGTATGGATTGAAGTCATTTGCTCAATGTACATTTTTTTCTTTTTCAAAGTATACTAGAAATCTTTTTGACTGCAATTTTACACAAAACATTTAGAAAATAAAATTATTAAAAAGTACTTTATTATGCAATAATACAGACTTGTAATTACATGATTTAATCTTGTTACTTCTATAAGATTAAATGATTTACAATGTATAGCCTCTGTTGTGCTTTTTTATACATCATATGGCCAAAATACACTGCATTTACCTCAATCTAAACATACATATAAGACAAGTATAAATGCAATGGTATGAAAAGTTAGAAAAGGTCTTGCATCTTGTTGTTCAAATGCATGTTTTTTTAAAAGCTTTAAGAAATACTGCTATTTGGAAATCAAACAGATGCTGGACTTCAGCTCATGGTAGGCACTTCAAGAAAGACTTAGTCAAAGTCTATATGGGTCCATGGTAGGGATCATTTCTTACCATACAATCACTAGAATAGTCTCTCCATAACAATTTGATACCAACAGGTGTTACCTGACTAAAAGGCCTAAATCATTTTAACTTAAAATGAGATTTCTGCTTTGTAACAATCTCTTTTGTAGGTGGTGGTGGTATTGGAGCAAGTACATCAGATATTCACCTAGGACCATTTATGTCCAAAACAACTGGCTGGTTCATGCCAACTCTATCATCTAATCTCATTTCAATATTTTCATATTTATTTCTGGAATATACAGGTATTGTTGATCAGCTTTCTTTGGGTATGCAGACCATTTCTCACTTTTTTGTTGAATGACCTTTGGTATCTGACAAGAAAATGCAAACATTTCACTGCCAATGTCATTTTATATTTTTTAATTCTCAAAAGTCCAAATAAAAACTGTATACAATTACATGTAACAAATCATTTTGCTACAGATGAAAATGTCAAAATAGCAAATCTGTACCTTACCCATATATCATAAAAATGTTTAGATTCTTTACAGAATTTTCTAATTACATTAGACTAATTCTAACCAAAATTGGTTTTTGAAATTTATTTTAAAAAATGTCTTCTGTAAAAGATAAAATTGTACCACAAACAGATGGTTTATCAACTTTCAGGTAAAGCATTAATATTTTAACAAAGATGAATTATTACGTTAACAAGAATAAAGTTTATTACCTTATTGTTCCATCTGTGTTTACAATCACATCTCTGTCAGTATGATTGTTATAATCAAGAGCTGCCAACAGATTCCTAGCTCTGAAAGCTGATGGCTTATATGAATGTCTTTTGGAGGCATACAATAAAATCAAACTTCTGGAAATTCTCCAGTTCTGCTGTACTTCTGAAAGAAAGTAAAATGACTAAATAAATAAATTGATTCAGATGCAGAGAACTATTACCATTTATAAATTCCCATTAATCTGTTTCGATGAAAATGCCAATGTACAGTAGCATCATACAGGCAGAGAAAAATCAACTCATTCCACCCATACTATTTTTTTTTCCTTGTCACCTGGGGTTAGGGAGCGCATTTGTAGGCTAATTTTGAATACATTGAAATACATCTGTTTCCAAGAGATTTGATTAGATATACACCTAGGTGTGCTAGAAACATCATTCGGCATAAGGGTAAAAGTGGGAGTTTTTCCTTCTTCTGACCCATCATTTTCCTCCTGGCCACTTTTTACATCCATCCCCAATTTATCCTACTTTTGCAATTGTTCACCTGTATGTGTATAGCTCAGACCAGTGTGAATTAGATTGCAAGCAAAAAAGTAAAAAGTCCAGAAACAAAATCTGATTCCAACTATGGACATGTGTGCAAAAATCGGGCAAAGCTTGATCCCTCCCTCCCTGTACACATGCATACTTTTTATTTACACACACACCATCTGCATACATGCGATTGCCCTCCCCATTCTGTAGAACAGCCAATATTTAATCCACACAGAAAAGATCAAGGATTAACAAATAATATGTATTTAATGTAACAGATAATCCACTAATGTTGAATGTCTGGCTGCATCAAAGAAATAAGCAGCATAACTTTAAAAAGTTTGTCTATTGTCCACTAAAACTCAAACGCCAACTGAACCCAGTCAAGCAGGTTACATATTAGACAAATTACTATCGAGGTATATGTGTATGTATATTATCAGTAGACCACCCACCCCCATACACAAGCATATGCATTTGGGTAAACCCCCCTGCCCTCTCCATGTGTATTAAAATGACAAACCATAACTATGGCCTCAGTGTGGTTTGTATTTATAATACAATGTATTCATTTTCTTTCTGTGATAACCAGTATATCTTCATTATTTCAATTATGCATTGATACTATATTTAAGATAAATTGTAAATACACAATTTTTACTTTTTTGATAATACACAGAAAAGAAAGCTTTTGTGGGAGCAACTTTCTGTTTTATACACAAATACCATCCACAAATACCAATACAATACTATACATTACTTTTAGTTTAGATACATATATCATGCATGTATCATAATGATTGTTTTTTTTAGGATACTTAACTCAAATATTCTCTTTTATGTATGTATCACAAATTTTTTTGTTAGTATACTTTCTCAAATGGGTTGATAAAACTTTTAGACTTTTCCATCAACTTCAGACAAGACTGAATCCCTTAAAATAAAATTTTGAAATGTGTAAATACTAATGTTGAACTTGGGAATGTTTAGTTTTGTATCAAAAGAAATTATCATTTATCTTGGTTATTATGACCTGAATGATAATGCTTCAAGAAATAATAATAATAACTTATTTAAAGGGGTGACTAATTTAGTCAAAGACTGTTCTCCCTTGAGGCCCTTTAATTAAAATACATACAGCATGATGAGGAACAGATCAATAACAAAAAATAGAGATATGCCAACAAACAATTTACAACAAAAATATTCTAAATAAAACAACCCAGATTTTAACAAAATGTACAATCTTTACCAACTGCAAAATATTAAACTAATATAGAATGATACATTTCCAAGTAAATCCTTAGATGTGCAATTTTGTGCATCTACCAAAATATTTGTAAACAAGTAAATATACATATATTTTTTAAAAAATGTAGTAATACTTACACAGATGCCATATCTGATTATGATGTGGTTATATCAGATACAGCAGGAATTTGTATCCTATGAATTGTTGGCCCAGGTGTAGAAGTTGTGGCCATGTCTTCTGTGACATTTTTCTGATGTTTTCCTTGCACTGCCATTCAATTCATTACCTAATATAGCAAGGGAAAATAAATGTTTTATTAGACACAATAATATTATATACTTTACAAATAATAGTATGCATAATATATACTTAACTGTATTGCATTACTTTCATTTACAGCCATCACCATTTACATTATATATAATTTTTTTTATTATTTAAAAACAAAAAAAAAACAGAAGTGACTGCTTGCCTCTAAATAAAGTCTTATGGTTGCGAGCGAAAATGATGATCATTAATGCCCCTTTCATAGCCTCAAAAATAGCAGCAGTGGTGTACGTACATGCGGTTTTCAGCGATATTGTTGCAGGGCTGTGGCATTTTATTTCAAGCTAAATGGAATAATGCCAGTTTATATAAAATATGTTATTTTAAGAGTTTTGATAATGAGTTAACAATACAGATATAAAATAGCGGTATAAAAACTTGACTGTTCATTCCAAAACTGAGACTCACCAGTATCCAGCAAGAATTTGGCGACCTCTGGATTAGTTTCCAGGCTCAAAGTGGACTTCTTTTTATTCCATCGTTCATGCTGGTCACCAATACATATGCGTGTGCTGCCATAATTTGCCCAAAGAGCTTTTTCTTCCCCCTCCTTTCAGAATCTAAGTTTTGGTTTTCGATCTAGTTGTGAACACGCCATTATTTTTGTAAACACGTGTTTGCGCATGGCTAAAATTCTTAATCTTCGGGAGAGGTCAACACAGAGGTTACATGAATATAGGCGTGGCAAACAGCGAATTTTTGTCTGCAGACAATAATTCAGAATCGCGTTTTTTATCACAAAATTTCCGATACTAGCCTGATTTCGGCCTCAGAAACAGTCTGAATCGTAATTATTCATCTAATTAAGTAATCGTGAACTGAAAAAATAAATATATAATTTCATTCCTTTTTACTTAGGTTATATGCCTTTAAAAAAATAACTTGCAATATCGTGAATGAACTCTTATTATCCGAAATGTTATAACAGTTACAATAGTTCTGAGTAATCCGAATAAGTTCCAAAGGTATTCCAAATGATGTCACTGCTGTACTGATGTGTCAACAGTACAGATGAAATCAGTAATATAATCCCAAAATGTCTTTAATTCAATTCAGGGTAATTCGAACACATCTATTAATCCAAATTATCTTTAAATAAAATTTAGATCACATTAATTCCAATGAATAATTAGTTAAATAAATGATTCAATCCTCTGTGTTACTTATCCAATACCAATAATACTATTAAGAATGTCTAATGCCATGTAATAATTCACATATATAGAAAGATAATACGTAATAGGGAGTACTGTAATTGGAGGCCTTGAATGAGTCATTCTTGGTATTTTGAAGTATTCTGTTGGTAAGCAGATCAGCTGTTTCAGTTTAGGCCAATCAGAATTTAGGTCCAGACCTTTTACTAGAATTAATACCCATATTTCCAACTTAATTCACTTAATTTTCACCAGGTGCTTTAGGGAAATAAGCTGACTTTAAAATTAATATTCTTATTTCGAACTTAATTCACTTAATTTTCACCAGGTGTTTTAGGGAAATAAGCTGCAAATTGATTTTGCTAGACAAAACCTAGACCTAGAGCTTTAACACCCAATTAAGAAAAACAAAGATTTGCAGCTTTTTTTAAATACATATACCACCACTGCAGACCAAAAAAGCTGAAGTCCAGAAGTTCAAAATATTGTAGGGGGGGGGGGGAATTGAAAATGTCATGACATTCTACATATGCATGTCAACATGCTTAACAAGCATGATTTTGTCTACCTCAAATGGTTTTGCTTAAATGCACTCAGAAAGTATTTTCTTTTTTTTCTTAGAAAGCTAAAAATTGTGTAACAAAAGCATTGAAATGAAAAAGTGGCTGTATTGGTCTAAATGTCATCTATATATGAATACATGAATACAAAAATTATGTTTAACCAAAGTCTTCAATCCATCCATCTAGTCATCAATACATACATACATACATACATACATACATACATACATACACACACACACACACATACACACACACACATACATACACCACCAATCACTTTTGCTTAATGGTTCCAACAAGGTTTTCGTTCAGAAAGTAAAAGTTCAAAACTATGTATAAAACAAATGAATGAATTCATGAAAGTTTCTGAATATTAAATTGAATCATCTACCTACTAATAGAAATATGACTATTGAATTTCATTTTTTACCTCCAGTGATTTTCGCTTCATCTCAGTAATGGTTTATTTTTACTCCAAACAGTTCAGACTGTTAAAAATTGCTGTGATGGCCAAAACAACTAATTAGAAATGATTAAAAACAGTCACTTGTATAAGGTGAATGGTTCTTGAACGATGTTGCTAGAAGTCAATAGAGACTGACAGACTTAAAGAATCATAGCCAAGGCTGAATGAACGTGGACATGAAACTGTTGACCTTTATATGTATGTGTGTGTGTGTTTGTATCACATTTCATTGTAGTTTTGTAATTTATAATTAATTGCACAATCTTTTTCATTTTTAAAAGTTGAAGTAACGTTTGCAGAACATGGCGGATGCAATAAAAAGGAAGATGATATGACTCATTATTTGTTTAAAGGATCTGATCCTAATGACTGGAGATATGAATCTAATAATTGAATTCTTTGTTTAATTTATTTTTAAGTAAATATTTTATTTTACACAAATAATGCTTCTATTAATATGGATACATATTGTAATCAGATCTAATGATTGGAACTTAATCCTTGTGTCAAGAGAATCTATAAAGTATGTCTCTGTGTTTTTGTATGCTTAAATCATTTCAAGGTAATCTTTGATGTGGGGAATCGGTCTATATCATGTCCAGCACTTTTCAATGTAAAAGTTTTAATAATTTGATATGCTGATACAACTGGGAGGGAGTTTGAGAGCATTAATCAGTTCTGGATTTTTTTCACTTGGATTTTGATCTCACAATGCAAACAATTGAACATGAAGAAGTTGAAACAAAAGTGAAATTTAAACCCAATCAATACTTTATTTTTTGTATTGCAGTGAATATAAAATGTGTCATGAAGGCTGTAAATAATATAAATAATTGCATAATAGCGTGGTCACATTTATCGTACCATTTTAAATTTGCATGTTTGTCATTGGAATTGATTATTTGTCATTGGCATCTGCAACCTGATGACCTCAAGTACTTTCATGTGTTCAAAGTATATAAAGTAGATAAATGTTGTGAAGTGATTAGATAACCATTGTTTTGAAAGAAGAATGGCTCACCCGTTTTATTCAACTAGTTAATTATGCATATTCATTGACTTGTACCTTGAACAATAATTCTCTCACACACACAAGCATCCTACCTTCTTTAATCAGAAATAATTCCTAGATTGAATTAAATAAGGCCAATGAGTGATGGAATTTTCCCCCAAAATTGTGAATGCATTGTGCTGTGTAGGTATCTTGCATTTGCCTTATTACTAAGTATTTAACTACTTCCTATATAAAAGACAAGTTTATCCAAGATGTTTACAAATATTTTCTGTCATATATGTTTGCAAATCTTGGCTATCAAACAGTGTAAGATTTTCTTATACTTAAAACTGGAGGAAATTCTGTGCATAAAAATCGATTGTTTTGTGATGCGATCCCTTGAAGAGTAATCGCTATATGAGTATATCCGAGATTTATATGTAAATCACTATCTATATATAAGATTATATTGGCGATATCAGTAAATATACAATAGGTATAATCAGCAGACCAACTCATATTAACTATATAATGCTTGCATCCAAAAGTTGTACTAAAATTAACAAACATAACTGGAAACTTGAATGAAAAAATGGGAAAAAATGTGTACATTTGGACTTAGACTAAAAGTATACAAAATTTTATAAATTAATCCAGAATTTTGCAGAGGTTAAAAAAGAATGTCCCATCAAAATGTATCCATTATAGCAAGAATATACATATTTAAATAATTAAGAGTGAGGATTTTATCTTTTTGGAGGGAATTAGAAAAATAAACAATCAGAATTTATAGAGGACTAAAAATGACTAAGTTTCAAAGTTGCATTTTTTAAAATGCATAAATATAAAATTTAACATTTTAATAAAAGAAATTACAAATTGAGAAAGACTCCTATAACAAATTAAAACTTTCATACTGTTTTGAGCAACAGCAAACATACACTAAAGCAATGTGCCGTGGGAGTTTTTAAAAATATTTAAAATTGCTAGCATTTTGAAACCTTGAACGTATCGAAAAATTAAATGGTAAATCAATGTCGCAAAGTAAAAAAGTAACATATATAAAAGTGCAATCTATGCCATGCTGTCTGTCACTTATTGGTTACTTTCGTAATATAAATATGGATGGGTGATCAATCAATTCGGAAACAAAGAAACTATAAATCTTACAAATAAAGAAGAAAAAGCTCATTGATTTAAAAAACGATATTTTTTTTCTCCAGTCAACATTTCACAAAAAGAGCCTGGATGAGTTGGATCTCAATCAAGAAGTCATATCCTGCAATCAGTTCAAAAGCAATCAAAGTAATTCTGCCATTTGTGTCTTCATGATTTTGTGAGTTTGGATTTTCAGCATTGACTGAAATCAAATTATCAAAGAGAGAAAGACTTCTTAAAGTCGACAATGAAATACCCGCTTGTTGGTCGACTTTGGAGCATCGCTTCACTCTGATTTGCTCTCGAAAGCCGGCACATCCATCACATTCAATTTAAAATTAAAGATATATGTAAAAATAAATTAAGTTCTTCACCACAAAATGTTTTAAAATCTTTTCAGTTGTGCCGTCATTTTTTTTTATAGATCTATTTGGTGTGCCTCAGGACAAAAAAGTTTGAGAAACACTGCACTAATGGTACAGTGACTAACAGCCAGTCAAATACTATTAGCACCCCACATTTAATATCAAGTGCACCACTGACCTTACAACACTCATGTTTTGAGTACTATCCATCACCATTTTTAATTATTATCCAGCACAAACATGTTTTAGTAATTATTTAGCACTAACTTAGATCACCATCCAACACCTACTGTTTGAGTTCTATACACTACTTTTGAAGACTCTCCATCACCCATTTTTGATAACTATCCATACTCGCTTTTTATTACTATCTAATAATAATAATAATGAGGACTTTGTGTAGCGCCTAATCTTTCGAAGCTCTAAGCGCTTCACACCATCAGTAATGATATGACTACACTACAGAACAACAAATGACAAAAACAATGAAATTGGAAAACATTAAACATGCTGAAAACATATAAGATATAAAAACATGATTAGGTCGCTAAGTTTGTCCCTGCAGTCGAAACAGGTGAGTCTTAAGAGCACCAATTTTACAAGCACTATCCAACACTGTGTACAAGCTGAAACCCAACTCTTAGTATGCAAAGAAAAAGGTAGGACGTAAAAGAAGGATATGAAATTGCATTAAGATAATGTTACAACACTACAAAAGTTTTCCTTTTTTTTTATTACCTTCCATAGGACCTTTTTCACAAGGTCTTTTGACATTCTGAAGAAAAATGTTTTCTCTCCATCAAATAATTTATTACCTTATGCGTGTGCAATATGGCTTCATCCAGTTTTGCAATTAGTGGTTGTCAAAATTATTGACAAGTCGACAATGGATGGCAAGACTGGCAAATACACTGATGTTCATGTTAGAGGCATGTGAGTAAAGGAACATGTCACAGATTCTTACATGGATGCGAAAGAAAACATACACTTTTCACAAATGTACAGAGACAGATAACAACAGTGTGTGTCAATAAAAACAATTTATTCTATCCATAAAGAAGGAAACAACGCCATTAATTTTTATATAAAAAAGTAACATTTTCTTTAATACAACAAATTAAAACGTCTGAGAAAACTAAGATAAGGAAGGGTTAGGGTTACTTGATTTACAAATACCAAACATAAACATAAACCTAATTACAGAGCTGACAACATTGGAGGAAGAGCAGCAGAGGAGGTGAACAGATCTTTTGCTGTGACGTCGGTTATGAAGAACGAAAATAATAATGTAAATAACGTCAAACCGAAGCCTCTAGCTTACCCAGAGTTGCTCTAATTGGGTTACTTTTTTTGTTAATTGTCTTTATTGCTTGCGTTTTTTTCTTCTAAATTTGCATGTGCATTCGTTTTATTGAAGTCTCAACTCCTCTGCTGCTATAAATGTGTGAGTAATTAAATCATTATTATATCAATAATGAAATCTTTTACTAGTAGATTATCTCGAGAAAGATTAGAAGCAATTAGAATATATCTGCCTGTTTATGATTCACTCTAACAAAAACTGCAAGAACAAGAAGCACACATTGAATATGCAGATGATAAATAAATTGTTTTTTAAACCTGTTACAAATGTTACTGAAGGTCTTCTTCCAGCAATAAAACAAACTGCTGAACAGCAAGAAACAACAAACAGACGAAAAAGATTTTAAGAGATCTTCCAACTGAAATGGCTGCTGCTCAACCTCCACCTGCTTCTCAACTTGAAGAAGAACTTGAAGGTTGTAAAAGAACCAGAACAAAAACAAGCAGGAATTAGAACTAAATCAAATGATACATTTTCCGAGACGCATAATTCCTAAAAAAAAAAATTATTAAAGCAGCAAGATCACCTTGCACTTGCCATGCACAGTTATGATAATAGAAAATTATTGCGGAAATCTGTGTACCCTAATATATATGTAAATCATGGAACCTGGTACAATAGGATTTATAAAGTATAATATGAAACCTATATTGTCAAAAATGATGATCCAGAATATATTGAATTTATTGATGGGATAAATAAACATCTTGAAAGTTTACAAAGACCACATAAACGAAAACAACCACAACAAAAATAAAACCAAAATTCAAAGCAACCAGTCCAAATGACAAGTGAGGAAGAACAATAACCTACAGCAAAAGAAGTAATCGATGAAGCTTGTGCTAAATATTTTGGTCTAAAAGCAGAAAGCAGCCTTATTATATGTCCTGACAGTGTTCTTGCTGATGTTGACCAACTGGAAGTTCTGATCAAAGGAAAACGCGCAAGAAACAATTCTCGAGATGTCATTAATGAAATTTCTGATATTTGCTGAAAATTGTTTACAGGCGGTGTTATGGATCGTAATGCTGACCATTATCTCATTAAAGAAATGGTTGATGATTATTACAGCAACTAAGACCAATTAACATGTAATTTAAAAAATGATTATACACAATGCTCAGTGTGGGCCTGTACTAATTAAGATAGTAAACTCACTATTGCCAATGTACAAAGCGATTTACGGAGATGGAAAGGTGATGTTTTTCAAGGTTTATTTAAAAGAATAGCACCAAAAGCTATACCAATTGCAAAACAACTGGGAATGAAAGGTATTGACGTTCGGGATAAAGGTATTGGTGATGTTGCAAGTAAAGCATTCTTGGCAATCAAGGATAGACTAGCCAATTAAAACAAAAAAAAAATTTTGTAAAATTACCCAGCAATGAAGTTATGCCTGCAAATATCAGTAAAATAAAAAATCAAGCTGCAAATCAAAAGCAAACAGAGTTGGTTAATATACCCCAGTCAGAAAAAGATAAAAAAAAATATAACAGCAAGTTTAATAGCAGGAAGTGGTCTTCATGTTAGACGATAATAATTATAATAAAAATGTTCAAATGTGTATCTGATCCAGCATTTGATATAGACGCACTGGTTCTTAAAGATGAATCTATACACTATTATTATTATTCTTGTGATGCACGTGTACTGAATCAGAGTGGTTGAATCAAATTACAAGTTCAAGATACAAATATTTTTATCTGCTGAAGCGTTTATTGAAGTAGAAAATTAGACTTTCGAAAACATACATACTTTAGATAGACCTGGTTTTATTAATAATGGTGTCACTGCATTATTCAACAGTACTATGTACATGATTGACGGGGAAAAAAAATTGAATCGTGTCTCGAAAATGATGATATATTGCTACGACAATGTTGGGTCTGGCAAGATACAGCGATGATTAGTTGAGGTCAGCTGGTCCGTCAATGATGTTTGCAAAGATATCACTGATCACCCTGATAGTAGCAACGCGAGACTAAATCCAGCCAGCGGGGGAACGCAGTGCATCGCTGAACGAAATTTCATCTTAGGATTTCCGCACGTAGATCAATGTTTTAATGGAGAAGAAAACCTTTCATGTGTGATTCCATTATCACATATATTTGGATTTTGTAGAAATATTATAAAAGTTATATTTGGAGCTAAACCCACTGTGGTACTTGTAAAAAAAATGCCACCGACAATGATGCAAACAGGCTACCCAATGCAGTTGATGCTGGTAAAGTAATACTAACAAAACTGTCACTATAGATGCCGGTTTGTTGAAGAAGACAAACTACTTGCTTTTATGAATTAAGGTGGTACATTATTGTTATTGTGGTTGACAATGACTACGAATAGCATTCAAGGTAATGCGGCTAGGTTATTCACATGGCAGATAGCATCACAGCAAGGAGTTTCTGGACCACGGTATATATTTATTGCTTTTCATGAAAATGCTTGAATAGATTCACAGGAATGGAATCCGATGGTATTTTACACACTTGGAGTTTCTGAAGTTCCTTTGAGTATAAATGGACGTCAAGAACCTTCTGAAGAAGTTTTGTTAATTTTGACCAAAATCATGTTGCACGTGCTTATTATCAGTTCATGACATTTATGGCGCGTGATCATACTGTTGACAGTGGTTTGCAGATATCTTAGCGGTATTTCACAACATATCCAGTCTATTACGTTTTGTTGAAACATTTAGATTTATACAGGCTATGTGCCGTTGGTATACATTTTCAAACTCGTGTAGCTCGACTGCCTGCTGGTCATTACAGAGCAATCAATGTTAAACTCTCAGATAAAGCAATGCTACTTGAAGGTGTTGGAGAACGAATGAGAATAACTGATGCTGCAGTAGAAATATGTAATTAAATCGCTTACAGTATTTATGTCATATCATCATGCAAGCGTCACTCGACTCCTGGTCAGATTAAAAAAAGCTTCAATCAATCTCAGCAAAGTACTCATAATAAATTATCGCTAAGAAAAGGTCAGATCACCAGTGCTCAAAATAAATAAATCATTGTCAGAACGTCAACTCCGACACTTAAATAGCGCCAAACAACCAAAATCAGGCGTTAACTTCAATCTTTCTGCTTGTGCTTTTAAAGATTCGATTAAAACAGATGATATATTTCCTCTTCTTGCAGCTATTCCAGCGTTAATAGCTGCTGCAGCCCCAGCTGTTGCTAAAGCATCTGCATTTGGTCTGTTGGAGCTGCTGCTGGAATGGAATTAAAGAAAGAAACAGGACAAGGATTTGAAAAGTGGAGGAGGTCTTAAGATTACCGGGAACCTTTTATCGATATGAAAAAGGTGTGTGACTTCCAGGAACACTTTGTTAATCTTTCCAATGTCAAATTTTGATTTACTTCATGCTGCTAAAAACAATATTTATGAAAATTGTTTGAGTTATTTTATGCGTGATCAATTACCAAAAACAACCAAACAATATTGAAACAGGCATTATTAATCTCGATAAGAGTTCTGGTCATGGCACTCACTGGGTGGCATATGCGATTGATCCACGTGGCATTATTTATTTTGATTCGTATGGACTGACTTCGCCAAAAGAATTTTTAAATTACGTAAACAAATAAAAGCTCCAGTCTGGTATTCAACATTACCAACACAGACAATAACAGATCCGCCAATATAATAATAATAATAATAATAATAATAATAATAATAATAATGAGGACTTTGTATAGCGCCTAATCTTTCGAAGCTCTAAGCACTTTACACCATCAATAATGATATGACTACACTACAGAACAACAAATGACAAAAACAATGAAATTGAAAAACATACTGAAAACATGTAAGATACAAAACATGATTAGGTCACTAAGTTTGTTCCTGCAGTCGAAAAAGGTGAGTCTTAAGAGCACTCTTAAAAGGGACCAATTTATCTTTGTGTCTAATTTCCATGGGCAATTCGTTCCACGTCACCGGACCCTGGTTTGCAAACGAACGTAGTCCATATGACTTTGTTTTCACCTTGGGAACAATGAGTATACGATTATCAAAAGAAGAGCGTAAGGATCTAGCTGGTGTATACACATGGGTGAGGCTGGTTAGGTATGTTGGACTGGAGTCTGTCATTGAAACATAGCACAGATAACAAATTCTGTGTTTGATTCTGTATCGAATTGATAGCCAGTGTAGGGTACAGTGCAGTGGTGAGGTGTGCTCTGATCGAGGTACTCTAAAGATGATCCGTGCAGCTGTGTTTTGAAGTTTCTGGAGTAAATATTGTGACGAACCAGACAGAATTGAGTTACAATAGTCCAGTCTTGAAAGTACTAATGAACACACAAGTGTTTTAGTGACATCAACTGAAATATATTTACGAATGGAACTGATACGTCTCAATATGGGTGTGTGATGTAATTGCTGTACTCCACGCTGTGTCGAAAATCATTGAAACAATATAATATTTAAATCAAATTGTATGAGATTTTGAGTATGCCAAACAAATTATTATTGAGAAAAAAATATGTCAGTTTTCTGTTAGCAAGCGTGGGAAAAACAATTTATTATAAACAACTATTTACAAATCATATATAAAATAACTGAAGCAGATTTACTAAATTTTATATTACCAGGATTTAATACGGACGAACTGAAATTACGGATCAATGATATTATCAAAGAACATTTTCCACAAATTGTTGAGTTATGGAGTAAAATCACCCTATCATCAAATATCCTCAGACATGGCAATGAGCCATACGGTGGCGGCAGACATACTTCCTCATGAATTGTAAGTATCACATAAATAATCGAAGTCAGTCTTGTATGTGATACAATTGATGGCAGTTATCAAACATATCTTGAAAAATATAGCCAAGCTCAAAATGGATATATTTTATATACATTTACACCTCAAGTACCTCTTGGATATTTGATTGTACATGAACCCATTAAATCACTCTATTTGCGATGTCATAATCCGTTATTATCAATAATAAATTTCAGATTTACTGACCAATCTGGACACATGATTGATTAAAGAGATAAAAATTTGAATATTAATCTCTACGTAATATCTTAACAAATTCATGGGTATATTCATACTATCAAACAATTACAATAAGATGGGTTACATCAATATAATCTAATTTTAAATAATGTATAATAATTATTTAATAACAAATATATATTTGTAACAATTTTTTAACCGATTTTTTTATTAATTTATTGGGGTAAATAGTAATAAAAAATGAAAATCAGTTAGATTTTATAATTTTGATGTGGTGTATAATACTAAAATAATGCAAATCTTGTCAAAAACAAAAAAATATTACACGATATAAAAAAGTAGAATAAAAAGTAAATCTGAATAAATATTAACTGTCACTTTCACAATTACTTGCCACAAGTACTCCAGTTCTTATAACTTTCATTTTTATCAGTAACATTTTCACTTTCACTTTAACTTTCATAATACCCTTTTCTATTTTTGTTAATAACTTTGTCATTGTTATCTGACATAAACATTTTCAAGTACTTCACGCGCGTGTTAATATATTTTTTTTCGTATTCCTGAGCTAATTCTAATCTAATCTTCTCAATAACACTTGAGAGAGATACGAACTTTTTAACTTCTGTATCTTTCACATTACCCACAGATTTGAGCATATATTGTTGGATCTGCTTTAAAAATATATATCTCGCTGGTATTGTATATCTTAAAATTTACGTGCCTGTATTAAATCAAAATCAAATAATTTTACTGGATCAGGCTGATTTTTTTATAGTCTTTATTAAATTGTTAATTGCAGAAATAATATCATTATCATTTTCGTAATTCATTGTATAATATTTATATATTTTAAAACAATATTTACATAACA
Organism: Unio pictorum; assembly: GCA_030141615.1. Classification (NCBI taxonomy): domain Eukaryota; kingdom Metazoa; phylum Mollusca; class Bivalvia; order Unionida; family Unionidae; genus Unio; species Unio pictorum. Next base: position 597,475 of record JARLTB010000305.1, read on the forward strand.
TTAGACAGCACAACTCCCATATGCATCCTAGATTGGCCAACGACATTCTAGCAGGTTCAAAGGGCCCGAAATATTCACACAACACAACTCCCATATGAATCACTAGATTGCCAAACGATATTCGAGTAGGATCAGAGGGCACGAAATACTCAAACATCACAACTACCATTTGAAACCCTATATTGCCAGATGACATTCTAGCAGGTTCAGCCTGCAAGATATATTTACAATCTTAATTTTAAGGACGGCACAACATTACCTTAATTCTAAGGACGGCACAATACATATACGGGAGCCTTCTCTGCGTTCAACAGATTGTTGCGTTCCCCAATAATAACCTCCTGGAGAGGGCAATAGATCACTCACCACGTAGTGACAGTGAAGGCGGGTGTATTTTACCGTTAAAGTACGAGGTTAGGGGAGAACCCCCACTTTTTAAATGAAAAATCGCGATTATCGCCACCATCAACAGTATGTAAAGTCACTAGTTTCGAACGTCAACCCTCGAATAGGAGCATGAGCCACGCGCTACCACTACTGTAACCCCAACACTACATTTCAAGCACGGTTTTGGTCCCAAGAATTTGTTTACGCAAGCATTGTTACAGGGTGTTGTAGAGCCTATCATAAGCCATTTGGAATTATTTTTTGTTTGAATCATTATATATATATAATATATTTCAATTTAAATATATATTTGTTTTAATTATAATATGGATGAATTATTGGTGACTAAGATTGAACCTTCTGAATATAGATTCGATCTTGAAAGAAGAACCCCTGACAAACGAAGAAGAGCTCTGGCTGATTCGACGAAAACTCTGAAAGTATTCGTAATGCTAAAAGAGAATTTCGCAACGATAATGCATCTCATGTGTGTCAACATTTAAAATCATACGCAACACCGATGTTATCGATGCGACAATGAATGACAAAGGAGCGGCGAAGATTATTGATTATCTCGACAATCAAAGATATTTTTCAATCTCGAGTTTATTAAGGAAGTAGGTGATACTTGGGTTATGAGTGACAGGCGTGACCCTGTCTTTCATAAAGATATAAACGCTGTATTAAGTAAAAATTCCAAACCTGGAATGTTGGTTGGTGCTGACAAACTGTATTATGAAAGTACGTATCCTGTAACCGCGGTTTTATTAATGTAATTTATCTGATAAATGATAAACCCAGCGTTCATGATATAAAACCAATGAAATGTTCGTCCTTGATTTTGTCAAGTCTAAATTGTGTAGCCGAACGAGTAACGGAACATTTTACAAACGAGACAAGTTGAAATGGTTTAACGGATCAGCGACGTGAAAAAATAAATGTGTTGAATCAGTCAATGATAAAGAAGCTACAATAAATTATGTTGCTGAATTAGGAAAGAAAAGAAAATTCCAAAAACACTAAGAACTATAACTGCAGAGACTTTTCACTATTCAAAGTATAAATCGAAAGGAGCTTCGATTGAAATTAATTCTAATGTTCATGCGTGGATTAATGAATTAACAAAATTTCCACGAAATCGAATTGTTAAGTTTTACCAAGGAGATATATTTGATTTTATTAGCGAAAAAAGTAAGACTGATCCTGTATCAGTGTGGCTGTTTCAAAGTTCAGATAATGGAAACTGATCAGTTTGTACGACCTGATGGATATATTTATCGCACATAATCTCTGAATGAAGAAATGAACAATCTTGCTTTGTAATATACCCATGACAATACTGAACAATTACTGAGATCTAGATTTGACTAGATTCGCTTGTATCAAGTCATTTGAGTTTGCTGAAAATATCCATCTGATTTGTTATGTCTTGTTTGGCAAACATTTTTCAGAACAAATGTGGGCACCAACTGTATTATTATGATATATGCTTGATGTAAAAATATTATCAACAGCAAGTGAAACAATTTTATCATATCGTCCGCAGAAAGAAGTTTGCTTACCACAACTAAAGAAATATTCTAATGATCAAAATCCTAATGTATCCGATTGTGAAAATAAAATATTAATAGATCTTGTCAGAACAATACTCGACAAATTCACCCGAGGAGGATCATATTATCATAAACGACATTGTACAAGATTGATTATAGATGATTGTAACGATGTCGAGCCGACCCTTTGAGACCGGGCAGGGTTTTAGAGAAACAACAAACAAGTTCGAGGAAAACAATGATTATATTAAACACAAGTACTATTGATGTGACAACACACAGAAAGGCATATAAAATAAATATAAAACATATGAAATACAAGTTGACTACTACATCAAATTCAGGTAGTCAAAAGAAAAATCAAATTCATGTAAACTTAATGCGTACAAATGACTCTAGTATACCTTCATATAAACACTTATGTAGTCAAAACACTACTGTTATAAATTATATGTAGTCAGCACACTACTTGTTGTGTTTCACACGTAGTCAAACACTACTTCACTAAATACAAGTTGTCACAGTCTTCTCTCTCTGGCACGGTCGCTTTCCCCTCCACATTTGTACCTGTACGTCGGCACTATATTGGTGGGTCATAGTAGCATTGGCACGCCAGACGTCATGGAATTCATATGCCCATCTGGCTGCTAATTACCGGCGAGCTGAATATGAAAAAAATAAACACCTTTCCAATAGTCTAATTTAATTGGAATGGGTTTTATCGAAACTACTAAAGGAATATACGATAAGTGTGTCGTAGGAATACTATACAAAATAAATATACGTGATGCAACGACATTAATACATACCTAATATGTTTTTGAAATTAGTCGTGATAGCGACTAGATGAAATAACTCGCTACCACATTAAATATAAACATATACGATAAACGATGTGACAACGAACGTGCTTTCACGAAACTGAATTATTAATATGAATAGTAAAAAAGAGTTGACTGAAAAAAACACATGCGACTCAACCAACTCTTTGGCTCTAAATTACACTGGCATCTGCCCGACAGCTGAATTTGTCTATAGCTTCCCTCTTATATTCACTGTGCCATTTATTATCTCCTACACGATATTTATACAGTAGCGCGCAATTGAAAGATCCGAAATGACTAGTTAAGCTCCGCCCCCTTAGAGACAGTAACTTCAAACCCCAAGCTTCCCATTAAAATGGCTGACTCGTCACAGAATACAGGCACCGTGTCAGATTCTCTCTCGCGTATTCCCGATAACATTATACTTAAATACCTTCCTGATCAGAGAAACTTTCCAGTAAAGTATTGCAGAAGACTTTGATCTACTTTACCCAAGATATATACACGATATCAAAGGTTTGGAGTTTGAAAATAAGATTCGCGTACGGCGAGACGCTGTCCTTCTCTGAAGGGAAGCAACTAACGCACCGTCTGCACATCGAAATTACGGAGGAAAAGTTTTAAGATGCATACTGTTTATGTAAAGCGATGTACATTTAATGTTTTGTATTTTTTATGAACTATTTTTTATATTTGAACTATTTAATACCCTGAAGTAATGGCAACTGTTATAGTACAAGTCATGCAGGTCATGTAGCCAATTGGTACGGACTATTTAATTAATGTGGCTTATTTTTTTTACAATTTGATTTCACATACATTAAATGGCGAGCATTCATCTTATCTGGATCATCATATATCCATATTTCTTTTAGAAATTCATTATATACACACTGTTCAAGAAGTACACACGGCAAAAGCAAATGTTAAATTACGTAAATGGATATATTTGGATGAGGTAAGCTCACATAAGCTGTAATCTCAGACAGCAGCATTAAATAAAAAACAACAGTATTTGACATTTCTTATTTGCATATCTTTTACTAATGAATGTGTATGATATTGAAAAATAAACATGTATTGTTGCAGTGTCAGTGGATTTTGCTCCCATGTAGTAGGGCTAATTAAGTCCCTACAGGGTTTCAAACTACATAACTTCACCACTGTTCCTGTATAAAATGACTATATCCAACCTTTCCGGATATCTCTGATCTGCATTGCATGATCCCCATGCACAAAGAAGCACCATTTTGTAAATATATACAAAATATCATGAAAATCAGTAATACAGCTGTATTTTCACGACACCTTTGTTTGTGGGTAAAACATGGCGGATGTTACCGTAGCACCGGACGCTCTTATCCGATTGGTCAACATCTGTAGATTTGATTGACAGGTCGGATCTATGCATAATGTATTAATTCGCATGTGCCGCGCGAGCAATAAAAAGCTTCACGCGACACGATGAAAAATCACATTTACAGAACCATTACGGCGCGCTACACAAGACTCCCTGTTTATCTGAAAAGTATGGTAGACTGAGTAAACCATATCGGGCATTTCGTAACAATGATACTGAACTCTATTTTATAATTGCTGATACAACGAATAGAAATACGTTTTTAAGTCAAAGTAATGTTAATATAATTTAGGTACAATTGTGAGTTATATTGATAGTGAGCCACAACATTTTGCTCATTAAAGATCTTTCATGCTTCCAATCTATTATCGATGACAAATAGAGTTTCTGAGTTTGTTATCAGAGTCGCTATGGATTCATTTTATATCAATAATGAAATACAGGATTACTAGAACAACTACATATCGGCACTTATGCATGACGCGGTGAATGGAGAATAAAACACAAAAATATACTTAATTATTCTGAATCCGCCAACGTTCAAATCATATTTATTGCCAACAAAATCAGATATCAACATTGACATCAGCACCATCGGTATATGATCCCGTAGCTATACATAAAACAGTTTGTCTCTATAGTCTGGCAAAACAAATAGTGTGATTTATTTATTCTTAAACAGTTGTTTATATAAAGTTATATTATCACATGCACGCAAACTCGCAAGAGAAATGACAGAAAGAAATGTTAAATCATGCACTTGTCACAAATTATGTCGATGAAGGGAGATAAATGAACGAATAGGAGAGAAATATATTCGAAGGATTATTGTTTGGAATGAAATATGCAACGTTTGATTAAAAACGTTAAAAATAATTATTTATTGGTTATTGACAAAAATACTACTGTAATAATGTGCGGCGGTCATGATCAAATACCGCCTTTTGTTGGATTTTCTCCACAAAAATGGCTGAGGAAATAACTGATGATCATAGTGCGCTTGATCAATAATTAGGCGAGCATAAGAAATGCATCAGAATACAACCGAATAAAACTCAATGTGAAATAATGCGAAAAATAATTTCAGAAACTCCTATCATTTTTTTTTTGTATTATGGAGACAAGATGATTTGATAGTTGCAGGTAGAAAGATAGCTCGTGATACACTTCAACAACAATTATTTATGTTACATAAATACATTTTTTTAATCTACCCGTACCATTTTGTTACCGAACAGCTGATACGCGACGACAAAATATCGACTTTGATATACCAGTATCGTCAGAAAAACAAAATCTTGTATTAAATGATATTGTTTTAGCTCCTGTCAGTGCTGTTGAGAGCACGATAACTATAGACAAAACTGCATGGTCGCTGTTAACGATGTCGAGGTGCTAGTTTACAAAAGTCAATGCATTGGTAATAATTTGTGCCTTCAGGAATTACTTTTATTTGCTCGCGTTCAAATCCATGTCGAGAAACAGTTGAATCTAGTCTGTAGATTGCAAATCGACTCGTAAATCTTACCACGCTAGAAATTGTATGTGTCCTAATACTCCGAATAGGACTTTTTTTTAAAAACCCCATTAGTATGTTTCATGGCAGTTGTTCGTGTAATTTCATTATTTAATACAGCTATCACACTTGGTAATTTTGCAACCCATTCGCGAGATCTCATATCCATATGAGTTATTTATTTCGCATACTGATATCTAAATAACCGCTCAGCAAGTGTTCAACAATTACCTGATCATGATGAAGTACTGTATGCCCTCGTCTAATTTTGACATGTTTTCTCATCATAGATGATACTGCACCAAGACATACCTTGCCAGGATCAGTTTTTCTCCTGCATATTTAGCCCATGGAGTTCCTGCTAATTTTCCTAATGAAGCAGCGATATTACCACCGATTTTATTATTATAAACAAATTTATGTTTTTTGTACCACATTTGACACATTTACCTGTAAGTGCAAGCGTTTGATTTTTTTTGTTAATATTGTTGTTAATCTACTTGTGGGAGTGGATGCTCTACATGGAAAACAATATAAATCCATGTTAGTTATTATATTAGTTATGATGGATTTCATTGATTTCTCAGCGACACGAAAGCAAGAACCAATCAAGTTTCATCCCGCACTACACAATTATATCAGAACAATCATCATATGTCCATCTGGGTCTGTTAAGAAGCGATTATTACATAATCTCATAATGAGATGGCTTAAATGGGATAAGTTGTATTTAGTAGCTCCGTCAGTTGATGATCAGAGGTGATATGATGGACTTAAAGATTCAAATACAATGCATAATTGTCGGATGAAGATGTTAATGGTATTATTAATTTTATCACCAATATTGATGAAACACCATCTGCAGATGACCTCGATGGATTTATTAATGATCTCGTGGTATAAGATGGTATAATGCTGGACAAACAATCAAATCCAGGTAGAACATTTTCTTGAGGCAGACATAAAAGCACTGACGTGATTTATGTTTCTCAGCAATATATACAAATACCTAAAGCGATCAGAGATAACTGTAATATTTTAGTTGTGTTTAATGGAGTCGTTACACATACGCTGCGAAATATTCATCAGACTTGGTGTAGTGAGGATATGGACATGATTAAGTTCAAAAGCTTCTTATCAAAAGCACAATCTGCTACACACGGATTTATAAAAATACATTCACATGATCCTCGATCACGATACCGTATAGGTCTTGATACAATCTTTGGTTGAGAGACTAATATAATAATGATTTAATTATTCACACATGTATAGCAGCTGAGGAGGTGCGACCTCAATGAAACACATACAAATTATTTTAAAAAACACGAATGACAAATATAAAGTAACAAAAAGACCTAAACCAATTTGAGAAACTCTTTGTCAGTTAGAGTTTTCGGTTTGGTGTCAGTCAACATTACTGGTTTGGAATTTTTACTTAGCATGACAACTTTTTTTCTTTATGAATGACAGGATCATATTTGTCACAGATAATCAAGTTATACGTTTCTGCTAGTACAACACATTTTACTGTAAAATTATATTTTCGATTGTCGACATAATTATTGATAGTTGTCGCTCTTCGTCGCTTCGACACCATGGGTGACTTTGAAAGTTGACCAGACATGAGATTCCCCAGCTCTGCTAAATGCTTTCTTAGCCTCAGCAATTTTATTAAATCAAACTTTTGTTCTTCGGATCAACCAGAGGGTTTTCTTTTTATTGGTTATGTCAAGGGATATCTTGTCAAGATTAAATTTATTTTTAGAATGCTTGATTTTGGATAATCTCTCAAATTCATCCATATATATATATATATATATATATATATATATATATATATATATATATATATATATATATATATATATATATATATATATATATATATATTAATATATATATATATATATATATATATATATATATATATATATATATATATATATATATATATATATATATATATATATATACTTGTGTTAATGTGATATTGGGGTTGTCGCGCTTATGTACCAGTTGGAGTGCTGTTAGGTTGATGTTAGGTTGGTTATTTCTCCAAGGTGTGGGGTCCTTGATAAGTAGTTGTTCTTCTTGGAGTTCTATTTGATTGAGTTCTTTGCAGAGTGTGTGAATTTTGTTAGCTGCTGGAGGATGTGGTACCAGTCTTGAGCTAAAGGTGGTTTGACATTTACTTATTATTTACTAACCCTGTCTGATTTTTTTTATAATATGAATTAAGGTCGCATGCGCAACTATGTGCTTTCGCGACCAGTTAATGCCCGAGGGTCGGGCTATTTGATTGGTTGGGACCAAAGGTAACTTTGACTACACTAGGCTGTGTTGTCGCAGTCTCCCCGGCACCCGCGTTAAATGGCAGTCTCGCCTTAGAGTAAAATGTCGGGTCACTGTAAAGCAGGAAGGCAGAACAAATACCAATATTGTGTAAGCCACCTGTGCAATTATATCAAATCCATATAGTCATAGAATTTTTCATCTTTCCTATCAATAAATATTTCTAGTACATAGTGTACATGTTGTAGGTCCTTAACAAATTTAATTGCCAAAATGTCTTAGCGACATAAATAAGTGTAGTCACTGTTAGGTACTTTAGCTTGTTAATTTTGAGCGGTGGTCAAAATTGATCAAGTTAGATTTCGAGAAAGAGATTGTTTGAAAAGGGTTCTCGTACCAAATTAGAACCCTAGGGAGAAAAATAAAATAAAATAAATTAAATTTAAAAAAAATTAAAACAAATTAAAAATTAAAAATATTTAAATATATATATATATATATATATATATATATATATATATATATATATATATATATAAATTTAAAAAAAAAAATTAAAAAAAAAAAAAAAAAGAAAATTAAAAATTAAAAAAAAAAAGAGATTAGGGTTTGGTGTTATTTCATTTCTTCCTTCTTCTTTTTCTCTTCTTTTCCTTTTTCTCTTTCCCACTTTCTTCCTACTCCCTTCTTCCCTCTTTCTTTCTTTTTCCTTCTTCCATCCTTCTTTTCCCTTTCCTTTTACTTTTTCTTGTCGGTTTGTTGGTGTTATGTTTCCTTGAGCTATCACTATTTGATCCCGGTGTTCTCATCACACTTATCTTGCCACTTGCCGGTTGACTGGTTTTACTGTACCTACATTGTGCCACTACTTAGTGTAATGTTCTCTTTTTTTTCCCCTTCTCCTTCTTCCCTTTCTCCCGTTTCTTCCATTTTTTCCTCGCATTACAATGTTTATATTATCCCCCCTTTCCCTTCCTTTCCCCTTTTCTATTTTATTTTATATATTTATTTTAGGGTAATGTTAAGTTGTTCTGCTTTTTTAAGCTAGCGGTATTACTATCCGCTCTGGCCTCTTTAACCGATATGGCCTCGTTAATTATTTATCTATTTGGTAGTTATAATATTTTTTTTTTTTTTTTTTGTCCGTTTATTTAAGGCATTATTACGTGGGTCTGTTTTTTGAGCTAGCGATGTTATTATCTGCTCTGGCCCCTTGATTGATAAATATTAACTCTTTGGCTATGTTTATGTTTATTTACTTATTTGATGGTTTTGATATTTATATTTTGTGTTTTATGTCTATTGATTTTAGGTAATTAAGTATATTTATATAGGTAGCATTTACGTTTTTGTTATACCTTTTATCTAGAATTTGGGGGAATGATGTAACTGAGTCAAGTTTTCTTTGTTGTAGTTGGAAGACGGTACGTTGTCGATGGTATTTGTGACATATGTTGAATACATGTTCCAATGTTTCAGTTTCTGGACAGTGTGGACATTTATCCGGCGTGGGTCCTGTACTTATATGTTTCATAAAGCTGCCATTTAGTAGTGTTTACCTGTTCTGATTCTGTTGATTATTTTAATATCAATGGCTGCAAGGCTTTTTGGTAAACGTTGAGTTCTAGTGACCTCTTTTTGTAGTTGGTATAGATGTCTACCCTTTGTGGAGTTTTCCCATTGTTGTTGCCATTTATTATTAATTCTGTCCCTGACTTGACTATATAGTTCCTGAGTGTTGTACTGTACGGGTTCAATTTGGTCTTTCATCAGACTGCTTTTTGCTGCTTTGTCTGCTTTTTCATTTCCAGGCAAATTGATGTGAGATGGCACCCACAAGAAGTGTATGGTTTGGTGTGATTTATCTGCTTCCCTGATGGTCAGCATAGTGTCCTCTAGAAGATTTTGTCTACTTTTGGAATTACCTGTCTCAATACTTTCAAGTACACTAAGCGAGTCTGTTATGATTACGTACTGTTTTTGATTTTGTGTTACTATCCATTTTAGGGCTCGGTTGATGGCCCAGAAAACACCCTTACATTCACTTTTCATAAATATACTATTCACAAACCATATAATTTATTATCCAAAATCACACCATTTACTAACCATACACACGGGAAGCAGCCAAGACAAACCATATCATTTACTATCCAAAATAACACCATTTACTAACCACACACACGGGAAGCAGCCAAAACAAACCATATCATTTACTATCCAAAATTACACCATTTACTAACCACACACACGGGAAGCAGCCAAAACTAAACATATCATTTACAATCCAAACTCACACCATTTACTAACCACACACACGGAAAGCAGCCAAAACAAAACATATCATTTACTATCCAAAGTCACACCATTTACTAACCACACACATCTAAAAAGAGTTAGTGTTTATAATCACACTACTCCTCTTACATACCAATTGGCAATTTTGAACACTATCTTTTCTAGACATTTGGGTAGCCCTGAGAAGGGCTGTTTTCTGTTTTAACTTCAAAAGACACCTGGCTAATGCTGACATCTTCCTTGTGATTGGGAGCGCAGAGGGAGAATGAGTAGCCTCACTCTCCCAGTCTTCACTTTGAGGGATAGTGAAAACTTCCCTCTCTATTCTCCTATTCAACAACCGTGGATGAAGTTGTGGTTGTTGCGGCTGAGGCTGTGGTTGTTGCGGCTGAGATTGTGCCTGTGGTTGACGAGCTGCTTCTGGTGGTGAAGGTGTCCTCACCTCAGGTTTCACCCGACAGGCTTTAGCCATTATGCGGTAAGGCAAGATTGGTCTTCTCTTCTCCTCCTCTTCTTTCTTTTTTCTTTCCTCCTCTTCTTTTTCAATCTTGGCCTGTTCTGCTATGGCCTCCATTGCCAGCTCATCCAGGAGACGTCTAGCATTCTCCAGGTGCATTTGAAGTTCCCTCAATGTTTGCAGTCTACTTATCTTCTTTGGGTTGATACACCAACGATAGGTAGCCAGACTGACGAGTAGCAAGCAAGCAAGTTGGGGTTTTATAGTAGCAACCGATCATTAAGGGTCATTTGTGCTACTTTTATATCCAGCATATCGCTGGACATTTATTTTCCCTTGGGGAAAGGTCGTTACTCCCCCACTCAGGTATTATGTGCACATCAGTGCACTTATTTATTGGGCGTTATACCGAATTACTAATAAGTAACTATCGGTATAGATGTAAGCCCTGGGGTAGGTAGGTAAGGCCCATCCACACCTCCCCTAATAACTTCAAGATGCGGTACCTGCAGGAAGAGGCAAAGGCGGAAAAGGTCCCAGTCAGATTTCTCGTCGTCCCACACGCAGAGGCAGAGCCAAACGCACCACCAGACCCACCCACGAAGAAACACGCGACGCCCCCAAGGCACTCCCGGAGATCACAACCCGCGAAGCAGCAACACACACCGAACACGCAAGGACAAAGACAGCAACAGCCACAGACGCCACACCCTGCCGAATGCTCCCTTGATTTTGTATCAAATTCAGTCCAGTTGTGCTAGTGGATGCCCTATACACCAATGACGTGTTAGCCACCTGTGCAATTATATCGAGATTTATAAGTTACAGAATTTCCTAACACTTATCACTATGCCCCTAATTAAGTACAGAGTGTACTGTACAGTTCTCCACCATCCTACCGGCAAAAACCCTTCTTAAGAGGGAAATTCACCCTAGAAAAAACAAAAAACCTATATACTAGGGTGTCAGAGTGACTATTTGTTTTGTTCAGGTTAGGTTGTTTTAAGTTATGAATTTGGTTGGGTGTGGTCCGAAATGGTCATATTTGAGATTTGATGTTTGGTTAGTCAAATGGAATTCTCATACCAATCGATATTGCGAGAATTCAATGTCTATTCACATGTAACAGAGAAAACCGACAGGACAATACAGACAGACAGACAGATTTAGAAAGGGAGGTGGGAGGGGTCGGTCAGCTTTTGTGCGGGAATGATTGGGTTAAGCACAGAGATGTACCAGGCTGTACACATATGCGGGCCCCAATCCAGGCGATTCCTAGTATAGGAAAGGGCCTGTTTCCTCGCAACTGCATTCACTTTCCCCTATTCCCGAGAAGAGACAAAAGGTTGGGGATAGGTACAGTACAATTACAACAATGAACATTAAGTAGCCCTAAGGGCTGTTCTGTAATCTGGTCCTCCACGTTTCCCTCGATGTCAGTGATAGCATCAGTAGTTCCATTTATTGTCCTTTGAATATTGTCTATGCATTTCTTCCAATCCTCTCTTCCTGTGAAGCCCAGTTCAAGGTCGTTAGAAATTAACCGGATAATTTTGAATATTAAGTGCCATTAGCTTTCTTAATTCTATATATGCAACCCCATAGGACATGTGATGAAGTGATGGTAATGCAACTTTATTGTTGCGACATTGTGTCGCTGGGCCTGATAGTCCTGGATTAAGACTACCTTATGTTTCTATTTGGGGTCATATAAGTATGATTGTAAAGTAAACTTATTGTTTGAGTGTAAAGTAAACTTATTGTTGCAACATTGTGTCGCTGGGCCTGATAGTCCTGGGTTAAGACTACCTTATAATTCTATTTAGGGCCATATAAGGAATAGATGTATAATATGTAAGCGTTTTTAATATTATGTGTTGTGTTGTCCATGAGGCTGCATATAGGAGGGTAAAGATAATAGTATTGTTGACAGGGAAGAGCTTGGAAAAGAGGGTGATATTAATAAGGAGGTTTTTTTCCCAGACTACACTTATTTATTACATGATGTGCCTGTTTGTTGTTTGGCGGGCTGCACATTTAAGTCCAGAGTGTGGGTTGGTATAAACTCGCAAGGTGCGTAGAGTTCTTTGACCCTATATTGACACCCATCCTCACTCTTTTCCCACATGCGCCCCTAGCCGGTGTCACAGAATGTAAATTTGTATTAGATTATTGTTGTTATTGTTGTTGTATGTATTTTTATTTTATTTTATGAATTAAATGAATTTTGCCTAATGACATATATTACATAATGTTTAATGTATATAATTACGATACGGGTTGTATAAGCGGTAGCTTCTGGTAGAACCGTGGCTATGAGTGAGTGTAAACTCGCAAGGTGCGTTAGGTTCAGTATGAATCCAATATCGACACCCACCCTCACCACGACTCTACCAGAGCCACAGGCTATCCTTTACCGTAATTTCTACCTATTCTTAAAATACCAGGGATAAATTATTTTGTTTAAATCTAATTTAGTTTATAATTTCAATACAGGCTAAGTAGCGGTAGTCTCTGCCAGAACCGTGATCATGAGTGAGTGTAAACTCGCAAAGTGCGTAAAGTTCAATATGAACTCAATATCGACACCCACCCGAATCACGACTCCGACAGAGTCACAGGCTAGTCTTAAACATAGTTATTAGTTAACTAGATATTGTTGTTAAAATTATTTTAATATTTATAATGTTATTAATAATTGAGTTATCATGAGGATCAAAAAGGCGTGAAGCTCTGTGGGCTGACAATTATGGGTCAACATTGGCTCGCAAGGTGCGTAAGGTCATGTAGACCAAATACCAAAGCCCCCCCCCCCTCTCACCTCCCCCCAGAGTCTCAGTCCGATCCAATAATCTAACTTATGTTTTACTTTATTGTCAATTTTAGAGAATTTTTTTAGTATATAATATCCTATGATAGTGTTATATTTTGTCAATTAAGTTCGAATTAATAAGAAAATCAATTATGTTTTTTGCAGTTAATTGTATATTGGGTTGTGCTAGATTAAGTATGTTTGGATATGCACTTGTTGATTTCCCTAGTTTTTGTTTATTTTTAAGTGTGTTTCTATGTATAATATTGCTTGTGCATTTGTTGAATATATGATCTAGATCTTCTGGTTGTTTGCATTTAAAACAGTTTATGTTATGGGGGAATGGTCCTAGATATTTACCAAAGCTGTTAGCCAGCTTTGTTTTTCCTATCATTATCCTATTCATTTTAATTTGTTCACGTCTTGTATTGCCTAGTATTATTGTTGTTCTTTTAACAGTTTTTATAATATTATGTAGTCCTCTCCCTTTAGTCGATAAGCTCCAGGTGTTTTGCCATATGTTGTTTATCATGTCATGTATTAGTCTATACATTTCAGTATGGCTATACGGTAATGGTTCATAGTGCAGTTCATTTAGTTTGTCATTAGCTAGTTGGTCAGCTAATTCATTTCCCTTTATATCTATGTGTGAAGGTACCCATAGAAAATCTACTATAATATTTTGGGTTTTGAGTTTAGTTATTTTATATTGTAGTTGATAAAGGAAGTTTTTCCTACTATTGGAGTTATTATTATGAATAGTTTTTAGGACGCTAAGCGAGTCGCTGACAATTAGTGCTTTTGTAGGTTTATGTTGTTGTATCCATATCAGAGCTTGTAGTATAGCCCAAAATTCAACACTGTATATGGAACAATAGTCTGGTAAGCGTTTGCCCTCTTTTATTTGAAAATTAGGTAGAACCCATGCTGCCGCTGTTCGTGCAGGATCGATTTTTTTGGAACCATCCGTATAAATTTTTAGATGATTTTTGTATTTATTATTTATCTTTTCATTTACAAGCATTTTCAAAAAATGTGGGTCCTGTATTTTATTGCCTTGATTTTGTAAGGAGAGATCTACGTGTATATAGTTCATTTTCCAGGGGATTATAATTGGAGGTTTAAGTTTTCCTACTTGAAATATATCAACTGGGAGTTTGGTTTTTATATTATGTATCTGTTTACCAAATGAGTTAGAATATTTACCTCGTTTTATTAGTGGTTTATTGCATTTTTTAATGGCCTGTAATGTGGGGTGTGTTTCATTATGAGTTGACAGACGAGCGACATATCTCAACATGACATCTTGTCTTCTCAAATGAAGTGGAGGTTCACCTGCCAGGACCTGCAACTCCTCTGTCGACGTAGATGGCAATGCCCCAGTTGCTATAAGTAGGGCTTTTCGTTGGATTTGTGTAATTTTATTGAGCAGTGTTGGTGATGCCGTGGCATATATCTGGCATCCGTAATCAATTTTAGATCGAATAAGTGATCTATATAGAGTAATTATTGTTTTTTGACAGGCACCCCAATTCGTACCTTGAATACTTCTAATTAGATTAAGGTCCAAATTACATCTTTTAATTAGGTCTGTAATATGATATGACCATTTCATATGTTGATCAAAATACATTCCTAGAAATTTAACTACCTTTACAAATTTTATGTCTTGATTTTGTAGGTTGAGTTTTGGGTAAAATATATTATTTTTAAAAGGGGTAAATAGGACTGCTACCGTTTTTTGATGTGAAAATTTAAATCCCCATTTATCAGCCCAGTTACCTATATTATCTAAACTATTTTGAATTTCAGCAATATGATTTTGGTTGGATGGGTTGCCCGCTCGCCAGAGGGCACTATCATCAGCAAATTGTGATAGCCCAACTTGTAGAATAGCTAAATTTTGATCTAAGTCATTTATCATAATGTTAAATAAGGTGGGGCTGAGTACACTCCCTTGAGGGGTACCATTTTCTAAAGTGTACTTTTCAGAATATGTTGTTCCTATCCTAGTGATAATTTTACGGTCAATTAAAAAGTTGTTTATAAAGTTATATATATTACCTGCTATGCCATAATGGTTTAATTTGGTTAATAGTCCCTTAGTCCAAACAAGATCAAATGCTTTTTCCATATCTAAAAAGACAGCAATAAGGTTTCTGTTTTTAGGTTGATTATTATCGAAAGCAAGTTTAATGGCAGATTCTAATTTAATTAGTTGATCTATAGTAGATCTATTGTTACGAAAACCACATTGATTTTTAGATATGAGATTATTGGTTTCTAAATGATATTTAAGCCTATTATTAATAATAATTTCCATAATTTTACATATATTATTTGTAAGGGAAATGGGCCTATATGAATTTACATCATTTCTATCTTTATTTGGTTTTAATATGGGAATAACTACTGCTGTTTTCCATTTTTTGGGGAGTTTTCCAGTATTCCAAATCTTGTTATACATATGCAATATTATTTGTAGAAAGTTGATAGGTAATTTTTTATAAATTGAATATCCTATTGTATCTTCTCCAGGTGAGGTGTCTTTTTTAGTTTTAAGGGCTTGATACCATTCATTAAGGGTAATTTTATCATTTAAATAAGAGTTTTTGGTCCCTAGATCTGTAAATATATGTTTATAGTCAGTTTCAATTTTATTTCTATGTTCCTGGAATTTCTTGGTGTGATTTGTATTACTGCTCATAGCTTGGAAATATGTTGCTAATGAGTCAGCTTGCTCTTTATGGTTACTGGTATTATTAATTTTGGGCGTATTATTTGTATGTTTACCTCTAATTATTCTAATTTTATCCCAGACTTGTTTTGAGTTAGTTTTATAATCTAGGTTGCTGCAATATTGTTGCCATGTATTCATTTTAGTCTGTTTTATTGCATATTTTAATTCAGTGTCATATTTTTTATATTCCTTAAAATGCTCAATATTATTTGTACGTTTAAATCTATTTAATGCTTTTCGTTTGTTTTGTCTGATAGTGTTAATTTCATTTGTCCACCATGGCACGCTAAGTTTAGTAGGTTTACAATTAGTTTTTGGAATAGAGGCATTAGCTAACCCTTATTATAGCATTTGTAATATTTTCATAATATTGATCTATGTCTTCACTTTGAATATCCTCAAGTTTTACATTTTTAATATTTTGTTGAAAGTTATCCCAATCTGCTTTTTTATAGTTCCATTTAGGGATTTTGTTGTTAGTTTCTAATTGTGCAGAGTTTTGTAGTGTGGTTATTATAAGAAAATGGTCACTTCCCATCGTGTCTGTTTGCTCTACACTCCATGATGCTATTTGTGCAAGTTGGGGAGTACATAGAGTGAGATCTATGGCTGATAGAGTGCCATCTACCGGGTTAAGTCTGGTTTTTGTGCCATCATTAAGTAATACAAGGTTGGATTCATTAATCCTTTTTTCAATTCTCCTACCTCTACTATTTGTTATTTCACCCCCACCCCCCATATTTCATTATGGGAATTGAAGTCGCCTAACACAATTGCTTGAGTATTGCCTATGTGTAATTTGAGTGCTTGTAGTGCAAGGTTATAGGTTTCTTAAATATCTCCTCCTGGATCATATAAGTTATATAGAGAAAATTTAGTTTTGCCCGTGTTTATTGAAAGTGCCTGTACTTCAATTTGAGAGTTTTTAATCCTGTCTGATTCTATTGGAATTATTGCAGCTGATGGAATATTATTGCTTAAATAAACAACTATTCCCCCCCCCCCCCCTTGTCCTTCTTTCCTATTTTGAAAGTAACCAGGAGCATATCCTTGAATAGATGGAAGCGATTTAGTGTTAGGAGTTATTTTAGTTTCCTGGATACAGATTATATCAGGTTTAATTGATGTATTTATTAATTTTAATTTTAGTTCATTAATATTTACTGTTATCCCTCTAGCATTCCATTGCCATATTATTATATTTGATTTATGTCTGTTTATATTTCTATTGTTATTCTCTACTGTTGTATTATTCATGTTGGGGGTATATCTTTTCAGTTTTAATACCCTCTTCTATGTGTTGTAAAAGGGCACGGAGCCCATTTGTGAGGGTAGTTATGTAGGTAGACTGACGAGTGACTGACAGATTTGCTTAAGGTGACTCGTCCAAAGAGGCTCTTGTCACCGTTTTATCTACCAATAGGTAGTTATTTAATTTTTCCTGAGGGTGGGAATGGTGCCGCGCACCCTGCAGGCGTTTATGTGTTCAGAGAACACTAATTAATTGGGCCGTCACATCGGGGCAGTTATTGAACTGCCACTGTGTGAATGTAAGGCCGTATGGTGGGTAGGAATAGAGCCTACACACACACACCCAATCATTCAATTTGAGTTGCCTACCAATCTGCAATGGCAGAAAAGAAAAGCGAGAGAAAATTAGTTTTCTCATATCGCCTGTGTCTGCGTAGTTTTTGGACGTGCAAGCACGTGAAGTTACTGCAGCAGGTAGCAAGGGAGGCGAAGAGCCAAGCACGCGCTCGTGCGTCAAATCCAGTCCATTTGTACTAATGGACAACCTAACAACCAATAATGTGTAAGCCACCTGTGCAATTTGCCAAATATCTTAGTTAAATTTTGTTATTTATCTCCAATCGTTCGAAAAGGACTAGTACATAAGCGTACATGTGAAAGTCCCTAACAATTTAAGTATTTTAAAATGTCTAAGCGACATATGGTAGTGTAGTCAATGGTAGGTTGTTTTGGTTATGAATTTTGTAGAAGGCAGTGCCAATAAGGTCAAATTAGTCTTTTCAGGGCCACATATAGTGAGTC
The DNA here is from genome assembly GCA_030141615.1 of Unio pictorum. NCBI lineage: Eukaryota > Metazoa > Mollusca > Bivalvia > Unionida > Unionidae > Unio > Unio pictorum. Next base: position 615,769 of record JARLTB010000305.1, read on the forward strand.
AAAGAGGGTTACTCGATGCCAAATGAGTCCCTATTATCATTCAGGCAAATGAAAAAACCTAACTATTTTAGTTATATCATCTATCTCCGGGACTTCTGTTGCTCGTTGCGGTAGGTTAGCCGTGGTAGAGTTCCTCATATCACGGCCGGTTTTCCTCTTAGTCCCACAAGTCTTGAAGTAATATTCCTGTATGGCGTTGCGGAATATTTTCAGGTTAACGGTGTGTGCCATCGTTTTAGTCTTCGTTGGTTCCCTGTCATCGTAAGTGTATCTCCGTTGATGTTAGTGGTACACACAGGTCGCCATCTTGGATTCCACGTGGCCGCCACGCCAATTAATCCTCAGCTCTTCAGTTCTTGTGGGATGTATCTTCACACACAGGTCCGCTGTAAACTGGTCTAGTGGGGTGTAATTTAATGCCCCAGCTCGGTTTCCCGTCACCGCTGGGCAAACACCTAGGTGCTCCTATAGCTGTATTTTTGGTCCGCAGTCTTATGGGCACCTTTTCTCACTGCCGTCTATCATGCTTTCCCCATGTGCAGATCGGTCCGTCTTCTTCGGAGTCCACCGCCTGAATGATCCTGATGAATGATGATGAGACTGACGAGTGCTTCTTTATATATATATATATATATATATATATATATATATATATATATATATAGCACAAATGCGGACGTGAAGGAAAACACCCCCTACGATAAGAAAAACTTACATTATCCCTATCATCACCACAACACGCGGACTTAAAAGAAAACACTCACTCTCTTTTTACTTTGCTCACATAAATTATAAATTTAACAAGTTATTTTGAAAAATAAGCATAGTCGACAGCAAAGAGAGCAGTAATCACGTACAATGACGCTAGCGATGGAAGACATTTTACCCACCCAAGCTATGAACGCACTGAAGGGCCTTGGCCTTTCAGTCGCTACAGGTTGGAGTTTAAGAGCACAGGAAAAAAGATGCACTTTGCTCTTAATCTGGGAAGACAGTCCCAAGGTTATATGGACTTTTCCACCTCACTTCCAAAAGTTTGCCGGATAGTTGATACCAGATCGAACAATTGAAGAGCACTCGATAGTGCATTAATGCGTAGGGGATGAGGCTCGATTCCTTCCCCTCGAAACAATTAATTAGCCTCAAATGGGGCTTTAACTAGTCGTAAATGCCCAACGGGCGCACACGACTTAAATCAAATTGAATTGAATTGAATTGAAAAATACGTTGTGCTTATAGACGCACTTTAAACAAAAGTAAAAAGAGACTGTGATTATAGACTCACTTCTATTTTTTTCTAACTTGCTTACATTCCATTAGCAAATTGAATTATTAATTCTTTTCGAGAATATTGGGTAGCCCTGAAAAGGGCTGTTTTTTGTGTGTACGAGGAGGGATGACAATCTTTTATCGTCTAAGATTGCGTTCTCGTCTGGCAACAGGATAGGGTCTGCTTCTTTGGAAAGAGAAAGAGAACTCTTTCGTGTCCACACGGCAGTCGACAAAACTTCTGTCTGGGTCCTGTTGCTGTTGTTGCTGCTGCTGTTCTCTCTGCTCTCTCTGCTGCTTCTGAAGTCTATACTTCTCAGTCCATTCTTCTTTGTCTTTTTGAATTTCCTCTCTGAAGAGTTCTTCTATGAGGTCTTCCGTTACTTGTAGCATTCTGACATTCTCTGTCTCTTCAGGCTTTGGCATCATATTGTGTCTGATACGATGCAGAGTGACGTAAGCTTCGTTCAGCTTAGCTAGTCTTGAACACATCTTCGTAGGAGGATGAGTCAAACAATGGATGGCCAGACTGGAGACTACCCCTGCTTTAAATGGTTCAAGCGCGGACGCGATAGAAAACACTCCTCAACGGTTTAAGGTTGGAAACGTTTGGATAGTTTGATGTGAGGGATAGAAAGAAGTCAAAGAGCATCTATATTAATAAAAATGTAAAACAAACGACAGACACAACATTTTTATTCAAATAACAAAACAACTCACAAAACACAATTTTGTTTTCAAATAACAAACATTGTTTTCAAATAACAAACATTTTTTCTTCAATAACACCAATACATTATCTTTGACATGGTTGACAACGTTGTGAATTAAACTAAGATTTCCACTGTTGGAAGTCATTGGGCCATTGATGTACACTACGTTTCCTAGCTAAAGACAACAAATAGCCATAATGGTCACAAAACCATCGATCTACTTTGTCATCGTTTCGAGACGAATGACGATTAAAATAAGTCACTAAATTTCCTAAAGAATATTCAGGACTGCGTTGATGCAGATAATAGACACAATATTGTCCACACACCATAGAATCTGTGTCTTGTAATTTTACATTATTGAATCGTTTCGTTTGGGCATTTCTTCTCATAAAGTCAATGATATCATCTTCCAAAGGGGGTAATCCATACAAATAAAAATACTCCACACAACCCTCTTGAGGAAAATAGACATCTACCCAGTGAGATCCTGGAAGATCACTGTCATCTGTGGTGATGACATAAGCTTGATTCTCTTGAGGTTTGCGATGAGGTAGTTCATCTTTAGCACACACGATCGGATTCCAAGAAGCAGTGTATGAACTACGGTTCAAAAGATAATAAAGTTCACAAGTATCTATTTATTGTAGCTTTCCTTTCTTCACAGGTGATGATAAGTCATCAATTCGATCCAGACTTTTTGCTTGAAAAGGTCTGTCAAGTAACTGTTTGTTTGCTTCGTCTCCTTACTCTTGGCCAAGAGAACTTCGATGCGATCAATTTTTCGAGCAAACGTTGGAGAAGAGGAATGATCACGCAAGTCTTTATACCACTGAAGTAACACGGCTTCTTCTGAGATGAGACTCCAAGCTTCGTTCAGATAATCGTCCAATTTTTCTTATTGACTCATCATCATACATTTATCGTGTTGATTTTGACTGGGATGATCGATATGACTTCCATAACAATCTTTTTTAATCATGTCCCTCATTTTATCGTCCAAGTGTTTGGCAAAACAGGTGACTAACTGTTGTTCCTGTTCTGGCCATCTGGACTGCATGATCACTACTTCTTCTTTTTGGTCTTGGGGGTCTGTTTTCTCTGTAACCTCCCATTCCATTTCCATTGATTCTCCACTATTCAAAGAAGGACAAGAGTTTTCAATAGTGTTTAATAGTCTAGAATGACTTCTCTTAAACTGTTGATTTCTATGGTATTATCAAATGCAGGATACAGAATGACATTCACCGTTTCTTCAAGCTCTTTTGCAAACGGAAGTTCCACACTCAGTTGCCCAGATTTTATAGGGTGGAAATGTCCCTCGTCGCTGCCTTGGTCTGGAGTGAAATCAAAACCCCACAAAGTGTAACCTCCTGCATAATCGTCGCAGGAAATACCGTGACTGGTGTTGGTTCCTAACTGTCCTGTGGTTTCGTACAGCGACAAGTACGACCTCAAGTAATTCTTCTGTTCGCCAAAGTCGGGTTCGAAGGGTCGGGTACACAAAGTTTTGCCATCGCGACTGACTTCGATTTTGGATACTTCGCAGTGCTTAAACTCGAAAAGATTTTCTTTGTAGTCACCGTTGAGGGCTGAATTGCTGACAATACCAATGAATAAACGTTTTGGTAACTGTCCTTGGAACAGATGATCTTCGATCTTAGATCGGAGTCCAGTGGCAATTGTGAAAGTTTTTACTTCCACGCGTCGTATCGGATACTTGGCTGTCGTTCTGCTCAAAGTGTGACTGATATCGTTTCCCACTTTAAGTAACACTTCCACAGGTCGCACGTATAACCTGGCTTCTTGGATAATGGTTTTGCAGGCGATGTCATCAGTCATCAGATGGAAAGCAGCACTGCTACGATTCAGTCTCAAGCGAATATCCACTCCGCTCAGCAAATACTTCTCTTGAAACCACATGTCCAAATGCAAACGATCAAACAGTTCTAAACTACGTTCTACAATTTTCTAATGACGTTCGTTAAAACCCACATTGTGAGGATTTGCAGGATTGGGAGCCGCAGCTGCTACGGAGAAGGCTATGTCGCTAAAAGTATTCTCACCTGCTGTGTCATGTTTCCATACCACGCAAGCATCTAAATGAGTGTTCATGGCTTCTTATCCGTACGTCAAGAGATTTTCGAGGTACACTCGGTAAGGGTAAGTATCCATGCTACTGCTGACCAGTTTGTTATTCATGTACAAATCCACATCGCTGAACAAGGAATGCATGAAATTGTTGACGGGATCTACTCGGTCATTGGCTGCTACAACGGCGTTGTCCAACGTTTTGGCCTCTTTCACTTTCAAATACAAGTAACTGCTGTTTAGATCGATGTAATCTTCGGGTTGTCCTTTGATTTCAAACTCGATGGGAGCTGAATCCGTAAAAGAGAAGACGGGATGAAATTCAACCCATTGGACTTCTTGCATGGTCATCATCGTGGGTGGCATGGCAAAGAGATCTAGTTCCGATTTGAAACAGGCACAAGATTCTTGGTGCAACATTTTGTTCTCTTTTAATAATCAAACATGTATAAGTCTCGAGCGGTTCTTTTTTTCTTTGTCTTTCTAGTTTTAGAGGTACGGAAACATTTGATAGGGTGCATTCGTCGACGCTTTCTGCCTTGTCCTTGCTGTGTCCTCAGGGAAGCAGGAATACCAGACTCGGTACCGTTCATGGCATTTATAAAAATTTCTCGTCGACCCAAAATCTCTTTACCCGTCTGAAGCAAGACATTTTTGCCTACTCTCAAAAAAGATTCTTTGGGGTTTTGTTGGTCAATGAGGACATTGTGAAGAAAATCTTTGTCGTGAGTCAATGTGGCATATTTTAAGGCGTGTAGTCCTCGTGTCACCATCGGTTTCAAAACAGGGACCATGGAACGAAAGGCTGATTTAAACATATCTCCTAAACCATGTCCTCGTTGTCGAGTGACTCCTTGGTACACAGGATACATCACTTTTTCAGTTGTTCGAGAATCGTTTTTGAAAATGGAGTTTCACTGTGACTTTCCCTTTGGTAAATGAAATATTTTGTCCCAGTTCTCTTTTATAGTAATGTTGACACTGTCGAAATACGACTTACTGACGGGCAAATAATGAGGATGTACAAATTCGCGGTGAACGTGATAGGTATTTCCACCTTCCTCGTCAGCGGTGACAGAATCCACTTTGAAAGGAATGACACGCAGTAACTGTACAGAGGTGTGTCCTACCACGTTGTACTCCACCACATCGGAGTTCACAAACATCAAGTTGAGTCCTTGGTTCATTTCTACAGGGAATCGAAAATATTTTGCAAAATCCAAGTTACCGTTTATTGCTGGTATTTCATTTTTCTTGATGACCAACCTAGGGGTTCCACCCTAAATATCATACAATTCAAAAAAGGTAATGGCTATCAATTTGCCGTCTGAAAATTTCATCATGAAGCGATGAGCCACTTTATGGTACTCCAAATTTAGAAACGACGTCGACGACACAAAACAAATATTTGTAGCCACGATTTTAGGTGGCTAAATGAGAGACATCAGCTAAATCGGCTTGCCATTGACGATCGATGCCTTCCACTTGAGTGCGACTTCTGTGAAATTTTCGTCGAATGAGTTTGTGTAAAGTGTACGTAGCTTGTTCTTGCAACCATCGTTATACTGCAGGTAAACGGAGCTTTTTCAGGTGTTTTTGCAGCACGATACAATTTCTGAATGCCTCCGTCACCTGCAGGGTGAGCTGGATCGTAATAAATGCTGGCTAATACATTCTCCATGGTTTTGTTAATAAGGTACCCACTCTTCGGTGATACTGCTGATGGTGGGACGAAATGGGGTTGTTTGGAAACGGTTTTACGTGTCCGATGTGCCACAGGAGTTGACGTCGAGAGTACTGGTGGCAGTGGTGGAGTTGGTAATGAGATAGCTTTGGGGTTCTTCTTCCTTGGGTAATGGTGGGGTTACGTCTGTTTTGGGCGCTGTAGATGGTGAGAGTGACGGACTATTCATCAGAGCCTTCAAATCGGACAGAGTGGGTAGAACTGTTTGTTCCACATCTTTTCGATGAAAGAGTTGTATTCGTTGCAAGAATTGACCGTACTTTTGCGATTTTTCGGTTTCGGACAAATCGTGGAGCAGCAGAGGGGGTGAACAGACCAACTTTGTAGAGGCGTCGATTCGGTAAACTGGGGCTTCCTCGAAAATCGTAAAAATAGCGTCGATTCGGTAAATTGAGGCATCCTCGAAAAGCGTAAAAAAAGACACCATGGTCGTTGTCACCAATCCCCTCTGCTGCTATGGGTTAACAATTCTTTATGATGAAAATCATTTAGGATTTTACAAACAAACTAATTTGTAAAACCTCACCTCGTAAATCAATTAGATTATTGGACTGATCAGTGAGTTTGAAATTAATTCTCGTTAACGAATTATTATGACATCACATATAGACTGGATTAGTTGGATCCTAAATAATTAGAAATCCTGGAGGAGCTGTTGGTGCAAATGAATATAAAATATATTCCTGCTGAGCTTGATTTGATTGCTCGAGATTTATTTGATAGCTTCCTTCGATAACATCACATACTAAATTCAATGCAATCACCGAGGATATATTTACATTTAGCGACGCGATATGCCGCCCGCCTCAGTCTGGGTCATTTTTATATGTCAGTATAGTTGTTTGTGGTTGTGGTGCTGTTTTTTTTCATGCGGTCGTCTATCATTCCAATGAAAAAATTCAACTTGGTAAATTCGTAATAGCTTTTTACTGGATTATCTGGTTTTATCCTGTCGGTAACATAATCAGATTTTTGTGGTTCAGGATTAAGTAGTTCCTGTCGAGGTGGTATTTCAGGCCACCCCAGTATTGTTCTTATAGAACTCTGATAGATATCTACGACATAACTGGGCTAGTTTATCTCGATCGCAGATGATAGTGTCGGCTCGTGGACAGTTATAGCGATTTTCGATTCTTTTCCAGTAATGGATTTTATTCTGCGTTGTAATTTGGCATTGATTTGTTCAATTTGGTATGACCCAGATGGTATCGAAACAACGTTCCAGTCTGGAGTCCCGTCTTCGCGATTCTTACTCGCAAATACCAAGGAATTATTCGGTTGTTGACCACCAAATGCTACCGACTTAATATTAGGCCAACTATGGTATACTCGTAGTTTTGCTAGCGCTATTTTTTTCACGGGAATCGGAGTAGGGAAATTCACACTGAATTCAGGATTGGTTGATGTTATTGATATCAATTTTTTCACCGGTGTGGTATTTTCCGTTATTTGTTGAATCGGTTCGGTATTTTTTACTATTCGTTGAAGTAGTTCTTGCGGTGTTGTCATTGTTATTATAATTATGTTGTATTTCTAATTTTGACATCGCGGAATCATAAATACTTGCCATCGCTGAGAACTCACTATCTGATAAAAATGTATCATCGAGTGACGACGATATCAACGAGGATAATTGTGAGTACGCAGTTGATACAACATGAAATTTAACTGAGTAATTTTGTAGTTTACGCTGGCTGCATGATGATATTTTTTTGTTATTATTGAAATAATTCCCGCGATTGTTGTCGCCGCTGATATACAAATTGGAATAGTTATCGGGGCAATCATTGTCACCGAGGAGAGTATAATACCAGCTCCGGTTATTACACCGCCTACAGAGTAAACAGTAACATCAACAGCGGTGATTCTTCGTCGGTATTTTTTATTTTTGTTTGATACTCATCAGTGAGTGTTTTTAGTTTAGTTTGAAATTCTCTGACCTGATCATAGCGGTATTGTTGTGACGTTGCCATTTTATTTTAAAATCGGTTACGATTTCAGTTTAGTTGTTTACTTGAATCCGCTACGAATTCCATATACCACGATACTGAAATCCTAGCCAAATTATTATCAGTGGATGCTATCGTGAACTGTTCAGTTGTATCTTTAGCGATGATCGTTGATATCGTATTGTTGACTCCAGATGAACTTGACGATGATATATTAAATTGAGTCGGTGTCACTAGTGTTAATCGATAAATGCCTTTGACGGTCGCGGTGATACTTAGTATATTATTTGTAGGAGTCCAAACAAATGATCCGTGTTGGATCGCGTACACATTAATTATAATATTTTTTTGTTCGTGAGGAATTTTTGTTTTTTCAATGATTGTTATCATCCTCGGAAAATCATCTGGTAGTCTTAGGCCCTTTCCTCGTTTCTTTTTTTTATACCCGCTCCCGGTTGCTTTATTTAGTGCCATACCTGCCGCGGTACCAACGGCTTCTAACGTCGCCACTTTAGCCACCGCTGGGGCCGCTGCTGCAATCAACGCTGGAATCGCGGCGAACAACGGGAATATACCGCCGGTTTTTCTCATGTCGCTGATCGCTTTCGCAGAGAGTGTAACCTGGACACCTTTTTTTATCGGAAGCATCCTTGAAGTGTTTTGCTTGACGAGACGTCCGCGACAATTTATTCGCCCCGCCAGTCATCTGATTGGGTTTCAGCATTATTGTGGCTCCATATTTTTTAGCCGATTCCGATTGCAATTTTTTAATCTGACCGGGGGTTAACGCAACACTAATATGACTATATGACATTATACAATAACAGATTGATCTAATTGTTACAGATTTTCCACTGGCGCATCTACCACTCTCATTCGCTCACCAACGACTGCGAGTAGCATTGATTTATCACTGAGAATAACAGAACCGCTCTGTATTCGAGGATGGCACTACGAAGCACATTAGCTCTAAAGTGTATATCAACGACAGATTGTCTTGTTAAATCAAGATGTAAATCGAAAAGTAATAGATCGGATATAGATTTTTGAAATCATATTGTGATATTTACAGACCAGTATCGACATTTTGATCGCGTGCCATAAATGATAATAAACGATGATACACGCGGGAAATATTGTTTTGACCGTAATTAAGTTGTATATCTTCAGATGGTTCCAGCTGGCCGTTTATTCTCAGTGAGACGTCTTTAACACCTAATTGATCAAATATCATATGGCTGGAGAGTTGATTGCCAACTCGTGTGTTATCCTGTAACGCAGTAAATATTTGACGTGGCGCAGCAACACCTTGTTTTGATGCTATTTTTCATGTAAATATACCATTAAAAGTTGATTGAATAATATATGTTGTTGTTGTTAGTCAACTTATCAGTGATATTCCTCCTTGATCCATAAATGATAGTAATCGTTCTTCTGCGGTGATTGATGGAGTCAGTACTGGCATCCATAATGATAGTTTTGTTAAAATGACTTTACCGGCATCAGCATCTGGATGTGCAGCATCTGCTGGAATCCTCCAAATTGCGTCATTGTCAGTACCTTTTCGCAAGAGTGCTACTGTGTGCTTTGCTTCATAAATAACTTTTCGAACATTTCTGCACAATCCAAATATATGATGCAGTGGAATCGCGCATGAAAATGATTACGCGTTCCATGCAACATTGATATGCGTGTTGCAGCTCCTATATTGAAATTGGGATCATTGTTTATAATCATATCCTCGATAGCAGCAGCACCACCAGCACGATCATTTGGTCGTCTTATAATAAATTGATTTACTCCAGCGGTAATTTTACCATCCTTTGCAAACATCATAGAAGGGCCCGCCGATCTTGTATAATCGTCGGAATATCTTGCTAACCCTATTATTGTTGTGGCCACATCACCATCACGTTCTATCGACTCGATCTCTTTTCCATCGATGAGATATCTTGCAGTCTCGAATAACGCCATGATACCATTATTGACAAACCAACTTGAGTATTATTTGGATATGTTGCTGTTACAGAAGGAGTATCAGCAGCTGGTACAGCAGGAGTATCAGCAGCTGTTACAAGTTCTCCTTCTACTTCAATAAACGCTTCACACGGTAGAAAGTATTTACTGGTATCATAAACTTGAAGTTCAATTCTCGATCAACTATTTGGCTCTATTGCATGATAAGCGTACAGAATCATCCTTGCGCACTGGGGCGTCCATATCAAACGCTGGATCAGGTGACCTTTTGAACATTTTATTATATATTCTCTTTGAGTTATCAAAGTCTAAATCATCGTCGTCGACCACGTCGTGGGTTTTTTATGCCACTTCCCGCTATCATATTTGCGATGTTGCTTTGGTCGTTGGTCACCAGAGACGCTAGTTTTTGATCTACTGCGTTGTTTATTATTGTACTAACACTTGCAGTCATCACTGTTGTAGATGGTAGTGGCCCCGAAAATCCAAGGGATTTTTGCGCTGATGGTTTCCTTCGCCGTCGAACTAGCGCTGTTAGTTTATCCTTCGCGGCTGAAAATGCTTTCCCGGCAAAGATCTCCAACAGCGCTAATACCCTTATCACGAATAACACCAATAGCCTTCATTGATAATTGTTTTGCTGGCGGCGCCACTTTTAAAGCCATTCTTGCAAATAACCCTGCAATTGTATCACCGAGACCATCACCATAGTACGCTCTATAAACTGGAAACCGCGAGTTTACTACATAGACGCTAGTTGGTTTATCATGGTTGTAGTTTATGATCATCTTCTTTAAATGATATTTATCTAATCGCAAAATCCTACGGATTTTCGACGAAGTCGTCAAATGAAGAATTCGTAGGATTTTCAGTCACTGTGATAATCCGTAGGATTTTCAACTAACTCATCAATGAAATCTCGATATATATCAATATCCATGATACCGCCTTGAAATAACCGCCTACAGATATTAGCTGCTTCATTAACTATTTCCGGTGAGTTATTTCCAGCTCGTTTCCCTGATATGAGAACTTCTAATCGTGCTATATCACTAAGAATATTACCAGGACAACTAACTCATCCACTACCTGAAAAAGCCTTTTGATACCCATCTCCTTTTTACCATTTGCACCTTGCTCACGAGATAATTCATCCAGTGATGTGTCCATTTCTTCTAAATTATTATCATCCAGTGGTCTATCCATTTCTTCTAGATTATCATCATCAAGTGATGTATCCCATTGAGGTTCTTCTTTTCTTTTCTGTCTTCGTAATTGTTTTGGTGTTAGGTACCTTCCTTCTTTTTTTATTTCTTGTTTTCTTTCTTGCTTTTTTAAATTTATCAATTTCTGTTTTGAAGGTTTTATACTCCTTCCTCCTCTTATCTAAAACCCCCATTTTTATTTTATACAACTTATCAGCCCAATCATTGAGTGATATTGGATCATCTTTATACTCACCTGCTAAAAACTCCTTTCTTGAATTATAGCTGTCAATAGCAAAATCGCATAACGCGTAATACTGTTTTTGTTGTATTAGTTTTATAGCCTCCTCGGTAAGTATTATATCCGCTAAAGGATCAATTGGGTTTTTTTATTAGGAGGGGGCTTTGTTAATACCGATGATGTTTTTTCAGTTTCCGTTGCTATTTTTTCAAGTATAGGAAGAAGAGGTGCTTCTTTTCTTGATCCTTCTTTAGGGATATCACCCAGATAGCTCGCTCAATGGCTGATATTACCCCCTTCGTTGCCGTGGTTATTGGTCTAAACAATTCTTCAGATCCTACAGAAAAATCGGTATGAAGATTTTGTCCAGCATGAAGTTTTCCCCGTACGGAATTCCGTACGGTATATAATTTCTAACTGACGCTAATCTCTCACGAGCCAATCTACTTGTTAAAGCCTCATTTACCATTATTAAAACAGTAAAGCAATTTCCAATTAATATACGATGTAGTGATTTTGTCATCACTAATGAGAAATCACCCAAAACATAAAAAACCCAACAACAACAATTTTCAGTTTCACTATAGGCAATTTACGTCCTGGTAGCAAAGTGTTTATTGATAAACACCAGTAATAGAATTTCAAGGCTGGTATTGATTAAACCACATTACAGTTGAGCGCATGTGCCATCTGTCTATGCATTGAAGTATTTATAGCGAGAATTTTACTAACGCTGTATACATGTCAATTGTTAGTTATACAAGAGGTATCCGCAGGGGAATTTTGGTTTTGTTGAATATTATATTTCTAATTTTTTAATTAAGTGTACGTTTCAATTCATATTCCCGGCCCAGTTCCTTTCTTAGTTTTTCCACGATGGTAAATAACTGGACAAACACACTAACATCGTTACAGAATACAAGAGAGTCGTGAATAGAATTATGGATTCTTTTTATCAATGCACACTTTTTTGGCAGGACATATTTATTATTCAAAGAATCGAATTCAATATCCTGGAAATCTGAAATAATTTGATAGCAGTTTAAATTATCAGATAATTGTATCTCTTGGAACTTCAAATTTGACATTTCAGTTATGATTTCATTGATATTTTCAGAGTTCATTTTAAATAATCATTACATATTTCTAATACAAAAATATACACCAAAAATGAACTCTGTCCGTGATAAGTTGTAATAATACATCTTACACACGTCCAGAGATATTATGCGATTATATATTATGATATGTATGAACTCCGTCCGTGGTAAGTTGTAATAATACACACGTCTAGAGATATTATGATATGCATGATAAACCCCATTGGGCGCCTCAGGTGTGATTTCATCAGAGACGCCCAGAGGTTACATATATACGACAACACATCAGGACATAAAGGACGGCACAAACAACCCCAAATCGAGTTATATGGCGGTTGTATAATACATAAAGGACGACACAAACAACCCAAAAACGAGTTATATGGCGGTTGTATAATACATAAAGGACGGCACAAACAACCCCAAAACGAGTTATATGGCGGTTGTATAATACATAAAGGACGACACAAACAACCAAAAAACGAGTTATATGGCGGTTGTATAATGCATAAAGGACGGCACAAACAACCCCAAAACGAGTTATATGGCGGTTGTATAATACATATAGGACGGCACAAACAACCCCAAAACGAGTTATATGGCGGTTGTATAATACATAAAGGACGGCACAAACAACCCCAAAACGAGTTATATGGCGGTTGTATAATACATAAAGGACGACACAAACAACCCAAACACGAGTTATATGGCGGTTGTATAATACATAAAGGACGGCACAAACAACCCCAAAACGAGTTATATGGCGGTTGTATAATACATATAGGACGGCACAAACAACCCCAAAACGAGTTATATGGCGGTTGTATAATACATAAAGGATGACACAAACAACCCCAAAACGAGTTATATGGCGGTTGTATAATACATAAAGGACGGCACAAACAGCCCCAAAACGAGTTATATGGCGGTTGTATAATACATAAAGGACGGCACAAACAACCCCAAATCGAATTATATGGCGGTTGTATAATACATAAAGGACGGCACAAACAACCCCAAAACGAGTTATATGGCGGTTGTATAATACATAAAAGACTATATACAATGAATGATGTCAATGATTGATAATAACATTCTACATTCAAACTGCAACCACATATACCCCAACAAAGTCATTCTGGGTTGAATGAAAAAAGTCATTCACACCACGGCTCGGTGTGGTTGGTATAGTGGTTCCAATTTAAATTTCGGGTGTTCACCCCCCCCCCCCCAATTAAAACCACCTGTCGGTACCGTTGGCAATAATGCCTTTTACGGGATTAGAACCATAGACCTCTGGACGGAACCGCAACTCGTTACGATTGAGCTAACTGTTCGTATATACAGGTATACGCTTTTGAATATAATATATATGTAAGCTAATACAATCAATAGCGAAAAGGTGTGATGTACAATGAATGGATTATAATGAATGACGTCAATGGCGTGGTATTGTTATCGATCACAGGCCACAACTGACTGACTGACTGAATGAATCCATATACCTTTCGTGTATTTTTGACAACATTGGAACAGAACCGAATACTTGAAAAACCCTAAAAAAAGAATACAACTGTTTGTAAATACTGCATGTTTGATTCGTTTTCTTACAAAAATAGATAATTGATAATATCCTCTGAGAATCATGACAGCTAAATCAACCAATGAAATCCATTGTTTCAAAAAAAAACATTGAGATCCATAACTCTTTCATAATCCGTACACATACCCGTACGAGTTATCTCCCTTGGTGTTATATAGAATAATGCAAAACATAATTCAGACATACAAAAATTGAATCCTTTGTCCAGTCCTTTTTTAAATCGTAGATCGATAAATTCCCTCTGCTACTTTTCGTACTGAGGGTATACAAATATCAAAATATTTTCCGGCTTTTCTCATGGATTGGAATACCATCTACTCGTTAGTTATTGTATTAAATGATTTTACAGGTCTCGCTTTTTTCGAGTATTGTCCAGTTTTCCCATATGAAGTATTTTCACTCTGTGTAACAGTTCGTAAATTATCCAATTTGTTATTCTGAGGATTGGAATCAATGTGATCGATAACAAAACCATCCTCGATCAATCCATGATAACACTCGTATATTATTCTGTGATTAAGATATATTTTCCCTCCAGCATCAAACCTCAATTATCCCTGATTATTCACAGCACCAACTGGGTTCTTTAGTCTACAGTGTCTGACAATGCCATCGCGGGATGCCCCATAGTTGGGAATCACGGGATTCGGTCGAAATTCTTGGTTCATTTATATACATAATACTATTTGTCTAATTCATTATTTGGTCTAATGATAACATTACTTGAGAATCTATCAATGTAGTCTTGATGAGTTCTTATGACTCTGTCAAGGGTACAGTCAGAGTCATTGATGGAGTTTTTAGCTCTCTTATCATAATAACGCTTCAACTCGCTGTATCGCGTACCACCACAACCGAGACACAACAGCGATTTTCCTCTCACACCGACCCTACATCGTAAGCAGGGTAAGGACCCATAACAACCTCAACGAAAGCTTTGCATATGATACCCACAGAATTCCTTTCTGCATGATTTGTTACACGGAGTTACTGATCCTATCATAAGCCATTTGCAATGATTCATTATATATAAATTTCTTATTTAAATACTTGTTTTAATTATAATATGAAGGAGTTCGAGAGATTATCAAAAATTGCGTCTTGGAAAAATGCTAAATTCAATCTCGATAGAGTCTCTGATACACCAAAAAGTCTAATAAGTGATAGAACCATGTTAGGTAAAATTCGTGATTGTTTTAATGAATTCAAGCACGATGGAGCATCTCACTGTTGGTCAACATTTCGAATTGATGGTAGCGTTGATGCTACCATGAATGATGAAAACTCAGCAGTGATAATGACACATCTTGGGCGAAAAAAGTATTTTTTTAGAGTGAAATTCATTATCAGTTCAGATAGAGGAGATTGGATTATCAGAGATAAATCCGAACCAATCTTGAAGGATAGAAGAACCGTCGTTGTGAGTCGAGATTCCAAACCAGGAATTCTGACTGGAATTGACAAACCATACTGCGAGAGATCTTATCCTGTAACAGCAGTTGTTTACGGGATATATCCGTTAAATGATAAACCGAGTATTGAAAAACTAAAACCCATGAAACTATCATCGCTGAATTGTGTAGCAAAACGAATAATAGAACACTTTACAAATGCGCTGAGTGGAAATAAATTGACCGATCTAAGACGCAAAAAAATAAATGAATGGGGATTAACAGTAAAGGAACGAGGGGCAACAATTCAAAATGTGGCAGAGTTAGAACGAATACTAAAATTCCCAATATCGGTAACGACGATAACAGGTGAGATAATATACGAACCGAAATATAAATCGATAGGACTTCCAATCAAAATTATTGATCATAACGAACACGCATGGACATCTGCAGTAACAATATTTCCGCGGAATAGAACAATACAATATATACCCCTGGAGTTCTCGGGAGAAAAATTATTTGATTTTATTTACCAGTTGAGTAAAATCGATCCTGTGTCAGTTTGGTTACTTCAGTTTTGAGCACGAAGAAGACAAATTCAATCAATTTGTAAAACCCATTGGAGAATTATACCGAACTAAAGCCCTCCATGACGCGATGAAAAAACTAGCTAGTAGTTTTTCAACAGAACACGACGAACAATTACTAACAAACTGTTTTACAATTCCGTCAGTTGCAGCTCATTTTGCGAGAAAGAGAAACACGTGGAAACCAACAAGGGCTGAATTTCTATCAGATATCAAATCAAGTTGCTTGGAATATGGTCATGGCGGATTATGGAATACAAAATATGACCTCAAAAATGTTATTTCGGTTGATATGGTTGCGTGTTACCCCGGGAGTTTTCTCGGGTACGGAGAATGCGCTGAGTACTTCAAACGATTTGGACATCCCACCCATGAAATGACTCGTGTTGCTATTAATGGGCCGCTGCCCGATTTTGATCTAACCGGATTCGCTCGTGTGGTATCATTTGAATTGGCTACAGGACTTCATCCGTGCTGTTATGTTTGGATTGGTAGACACATATCTGAAAAACACTGGATGCCAATAGTGCTATTACGGTATATGATTGATTGTAGCATGCTGATATCGTTGATTGTCAGTGAAGCAATTTATCATATCACGCGCAGACTGAAGTCTGGTTGCCACAATCTAATCTAGATAGTATAATCAGAGAAAACAAAAAAGACAATTCCCTGATCTCGACGAAGAAGATATCATGAAATGGTCCAAACAGCTATCTGAAGTTAGAAATAAAGATGCAAAAGAACTCGGTAGAAGAATAATCGGTAAATTCACTCAGGGCGTCAAATACGACAATATAAGATATTCATCGCGATTGATTATAGATAGCGTTGAGTACGATTTTATAATCGCGGATGTAACATCTAAGGGTATATATGTAAATCGTAAACACGCTTTCTTGCCCGATGGAACCAAATTGGGTACAATTGTTACTTACAACGATGGATACAGTCTTCAGTATACACATTTGAGGGCGTCTATGCTGGCTTATGCTTCTATTAATTTATTTTCAATAATAAATAGATTTTCGGACACCGCAGTTAGAGTCGGCACTGATTTATTTTACATAGACATGAAACACAGCAGCGTAGTGGCTAAATTCATTAATTCTGACGGGAGTTGGGGATCGTGGAGAATTAAACGGGAAATACCGTGTGATTATTCCAAATCAGCAGATGTTACGATTGAAGATAATAACTTGAAAAATAATCAGATATCAGAACAATCTAACGCACCGAAGATATCTGATCCAATATGCAGATATAAAACCGTTTATTTAAACGGTTGTGGTGGGTCAGGGAAGACGACTCGTGCGATTGAGTTATTTCGTGGGAAATCAAACATGATCGTGCTAACACCGACCCATAGATTTGCCAGAGAGATTAAACAACGAGGAATTAATGAAAGCACTTATCACAGTTTCTTTCGATGGAAAGGCGATGAATGGACTCCTGATCGAATGGGTGAGAAATATATTCCTGAAGTCGTAATTTGGGATGGGATATGCACGGTATCGTTAGATGTATAAAGTTTCTCGAGTGGTTATTGCTATCGAATACAAAAGTATTAATGTGCGGCGATCACGGCCAACCACCACCATTTGTCGGTTTTTCCCCACATGATTGGCTGAAGAATTTTGTAGACTACTATGAAGAAATTAGTACTGATCATAGAGCACTTGATGAACAATTACGAGAGTTCAAGAAACTAATCAGATTACAACCGGATAGAATCCAATGTGAAATAGCGCGTGAAATAATTTCAGAAACACAATTAAATGACTTCTGTGAGGCGTGGAGACCAAACGATTTGTTACTAGCGAGTAGAAAATTAGTCAGAGATATACTTCAGATGAAGTTAATTGCATTGCATAAAAAAAATTTGCAACAGTTCCAACGCCGCTGTGTTATAGACCCAAAGATACACGAAAACAGAATATCGAAGTTGATTTTCCTGGCCAAAGTGAGATGCAGAATTTAGTGTTAAATGATATTGTGCTGGTTGATATCAATGTCGTCGAAGATGCATTGCGTGCTGATAAATCCCCATGGACGCTAGGTTACGCAGCAGCAATACATTCTTCACAGGGATTAACTATATCAGATACGATTGTTTGGATCATAGATAATCACATCGAATGGTCGAATTTAGTTTATCTCGCAGTATCCAGAGTACGAAGAATCAATCAACATCGAAGAGTTGTTTTAGATGATAATAACACTACAATCAATGATATTGTCAGCGATGATATAATCAGAAAAGAACTATCTGGTTATAAACAACAGGATACAAAAAATAACAGAGAATTTGATATTGATGCTGAATTAATAATTACACTGAAACAACAACAGAATAATCACTGCGCGAGTTGCAATTGTATAATGAGTTGGAGTTGGTTGGATAAGGACTCTCGACAATTTACCGTAGACAGAAAAAATTGCAGTATTGGTAATACCAGAGATAATGTGAAGCTGACTTGTCTTGAGTGCAACAGAGGAAGAAGTGCTAGTTAAGACCACGTGGTGGTAATTGAGTATCCTCTGGTATCACTTGTAGTTGTTCACGAGTAAATCCTCGCTGAGGAGCAGTTGAATCCAGTCTATAGATTGCTTGTCTACCCGTAGATCGTGTTATATTAGATATTTTATGTACAGTAACACTCCAAATAGGATCAGTAGCTCTTTTTGTGCCACCTTCAAGCTCTCCTGGTTCATATATATACCTGACAGTGACATTACCGAGTATTGGTTGTTTTGAAAAATCTTTTTGCGGTTGTACTGGTATAAACTTTCTTTTAATCGCGTTGTTAGGTTTCATGTTGATTTTTCTAGTAATCTCATTATTTAGCGCGGTAATTACACCTGGTATAATCTCTTGACCCATTCACGAGATCGTTTATCCTGGATAAATTCCTTCGCGTATTGATATCCAAATACCCGCTCAGCAAGTGTCCAATTAAATCGTTCAACAATTGTCTGATCGCGATGTAGTGCAGTATGCCCTCGTTGTAACGCGGTATTATGATTCTTCATTGTTGATAAAACCGCACCCTGAAATTCCTTGCCAGGATCAACTTGTAATAGATTTGGCCAGCGCAGAGGACCCTTACGATAAATCCTTTCAAACGCAGAAGCCACTACAGTTGATAATTTTGTTTTTAACGGTTCTGCTTGTTTGTATCGACTCGCAATATCAACTACAGTTAGCGCATACTTACAAACACCATCATGTGGCAGAAATAATATATCAGCTTGATGAAGTTCATTAGGAACGGTCACATCAAAATACGAGTAGTTAATTTGCTTAGGCGGCGGTAGATACATTTGCCATATCGCCTGTTTGGATAACCAATCCGCTGGAGTGGTATTTTTCACCTTTGCGGCACTAGCGAGTTTACTGATTGCTGATTTACCCCTCCAGTATCCTCTTGGAGAATAATAAATAGATTCCATGTTGTTATTAATTACCAGCATCCATCATTAAATTACCTTTCATAACCGATTTTATTAACCATGAAGCCAACTTTTCTTTGAAGGATTTATCAGTGATAGAATCCAACACATGAATTAATTTTACATCTGCGAGATGTCTGTGTTGCAGATTACTGCTTTTATAAGCAACATCATGAACATGACATGCCTTATCAATGGCGTTTATTGGATATTCACACGGTCGAGAGTGGTTTTGATGATCGAGTCGGATATCGAGTCTAGTCCCGGGTCTACAATAACTATACCCTGGAAGACGTTTTTCTCCTGGATACTTTGCCCATGGTGTCCCTGTGAGTTTTACTAACTTGTCTGCAATATCACCTCCTCCTTTTTTAAATCCCATTGATTTTTCAAAGGAAACAAATCTAATTTGTTTTGTACTACATTGTACGCATTTACCAGAAAGTGCTGATCTGTTATTACTAGTTGTAATCGTCGTCAAGTTATCTGTGCCATTACGCTTCTTAAACTTCACACATTATAGATCCATAATATATTTATAATAACATTAATGTAATTGATTATTCAGCTACCCGACGACGAGAACCTATTAAACACCATGCGATGTTGCCGAATTCTATTCGCGCGATTATAACCGGACCATCTGGAAGCGGCAAAACACAACTGCTACTTAATTTGATAACGAGATGGATGAAATGGAACAAGTTGTATTTGGTCGCCCCGAGTGTAGACGATCAACGATGCTATGAAGTGTTAAAGGATGTTAACGAGAGAGCAATATAAATCAACGGCGAGGGTATTATTGAATTTATAACCGATATCGAAGAAGCACCGAGCATTGATGATATCGATGGAAGTATTAACAATTTAGTCGTGTATGATTATATCATGTTGGACAATCAAAAGAATCCTGCTAGGACATTTTCAGAGGCAGACATAAAAATACTGATGTGATATATGTCACTCAACGGTACACTCAAATTCCGAAGGTGATCAGAGATAACTGCAATTTATTGTGTGTGTTTAGCGGAGTTGATACTCGTACGCTACGAAATATTTGGCAAACTTGGTGCTGCGGTGATATGGATCATAATCGATTTAGAAATTTCTTTAGTCACGCTCAGTCTATCTAACATGGATTTGTGACGATAAATTTAGCAGATCCTCGGACGCGATATCGTGTCGGACTTGATAACCCATAGCAGCAGAGGGGATAAGTGCCAACGACGTTGGCGTCTTCGAGGAAGCCTCAGTTTGCCAAATCGACGCTTCTATATAACATTTTCGAGGAAGCCTCAGTTTGCCGAATCGACGCCTCTACAAAGTTAGTCTGTTCACCCCCTCTGCTTCTCGTGGCGATGCATCAAGGATTGCAATTTGTGTTGTAATTGGGACATCTCGGTCAAATCAGGATTGGATGGTATTCCATCCATGGTTTGTAAGGGACTAAAGTTAGTTTTCGTCCTTCCATGGGCTTCCAAAGGTTACGTCTGAGATCGTGGTGCTCCATAGGTCCCTTTTATCTTCTGGAAGGATCAACTTTGGGATATTCCTTGTGCCATCCCTTGTACCAAACCTGGGAACATACTCGCGCCGGCTTTCGCTAATCCTGTCAACACAGGAATAAGAAAGGAAAAAAATCCTCCGCGTTGCACCAACATCTTTTTCTTTTGACGGATGGGAATTTTCTTTTGAACCATTTGACGAAGAACGTGTCGATGTTTGGCTAAGCATTTTTTCTGGTGTGGAGACAAAGGTATCGTGCCTTTTAAGACATTCAAACAACATTCGCACACGGTATCGATGACATCTTTGGAGGCCGTTTTAATGATTTGTTTTTGCATGAGTGGAGAGGCTTTGGACAGGACGGACAACACGTCTCCGTGTTTGACTAAACGACGAGGTAGTCATTTCCTTTTCTTTCCCTTGCGGGGTGGAGGTGAATAAGAATGTTTTCTGCGAGGTGACATCTTTGCTTGTTCGTTCCACAATACCACTGACGTCAACGACTTGGAACACGCGACCTTTTATCTTTTGTTTTTGTTGTGCCATCACTTGATTCATAAGTTACATATATTTCTTTCCTTTATAAGGATTCATCAAGGGTAAAAATCCTCCGCGTTGCAACAACATATTTTTCTTTTGACGGACGGATATTTTCTTTTGGGTCTTTTGAAGATGAACGTGTCGATGTTTGGCTAAACGAGAAGGTAGTCCTTTCCTTTACTTTCCTTTGTGGGATGAATAAGAATGTAGTCTGCGATGTGCCATCTTTGCTTGTTCGTTTCACAATGTCACTGACGTCAATGACTTGGTACACACCATCTTTTATCTACTTTTTTGGGAACTACCGCTTCTTCAAAAAGGTAACGATGTGTTTCCCAAAATTGTCAAAGTGACCTCTTTTTTGGTGACTCTTCTTTTTCTTTACAGGACTACGTCTTTTGAGGGGACGACGTCGATGTTTGTTTTTTAATCCTTTTGTAGGTTGACGAGATTGTCTTTTTCATTTTCTTTTTTGGACAGCAGAACGACGAGGGTTGTGGTGCGCACTTTTTTGAGGAAGCATCATTCAGTGTTCAGAAGTGGCGCACATAAAATACTGATTCCCGTTTCCCTCCAGGTTTCAATATGATTTGCTTTTTGGTTTGAGTGTCGATGCGATGATTGACAAGTTTCGTCAAGGCTACTTTGTTTCTGTCAAAAAAGCGTTTGGTTTGATGTAGAATGTGAATGATGCCTTGCGGTCTTTGACGTGCTGTCACCGTAAACCATCGTAAGACTTCTTTGAGACTGGCTTCTAAGACGTGAGCAGGAATTTGTGGGTTTTTTTCGCGACTGATATCCTACAACCCACGAATCAATTTTATGGGAAGATGAGACTGAAGGGACGTCATGTTGACAATGTATGAGACAAAGTCAAAGTGACCAAGTTTTTTTAAAGATTTTTTTGTGGCTAATATTGTTATGTCGACGACGAGGACGTGTACACGACAGGTCCCCCGTCTCGGCACCAGTCGTGAAACAAATCGGTACGAAATCGCAAATAATCGGGGGTGGTGGGTTTTAAATCCATGAGTAAATAGGCGTGTGGTGTTTGAGTGGCATCATCGTACGCATGAATCAGCCAAGGTGTTCCTAACTGTTTGGCTAAGATTTGCACTTGTGATTTATCTCGAGGACTTTTAAACAAGACCACGTAATGAGCATTGAGACTAATGGTACGATGGGGTTTACTTTGTTGAAACAAATTTTGTGTAACGTAAATGACATTGGCATTACGATGATGCCCTTTACGCGTAATCCACAATTTTATTTCTTCTTCGTCTTCTCCTAACATGTCGTCACAAATGACCCAATGAGTTTGACTAGGGTCAGACACGATCCCGTCGTCTTCTCTAGGAATACCTTCCACAAACACAATGGAATCACCTTGACTTTCTTGCAAGAGACTGTATGCCGATTGCCACTCTTTGTAACACCACACGATGCGTTGAGGTGAACGATCAATCAAATGATGTTTATATTCGATCAAACGTTTGACAAATTCAGTTTTGCCTGAGCCGCTCGGTCCAGCAATTAACATGTTAAAAGGATGACGAAGATACAAGGCTTCCCAACTAGCATGATCTAAGTGTTCGTCGATGACTTTGAATGTCGAGGAGGAAGGAGTAGAAATAGCAGAGTTAGCCATAGTAGTGAAGGGTATGACACTATTGACACAAAAACAGACAAAACAAGAGGTTTTTATACTAAGACACGTTTATTTCAATGCATGTTTAAATGAGAAAAATACGAAAAACAAAAATACATAAAAGCCAAATGGATCAATACAGGAATAAAATACACATGGAAACGATCAAAGCAGCATATAAACAAGTCACTGTACAACATTGTTTGGGTACCGAAGATGTCCTAGAGGTAGTGTGTAATGTTCTTATAGTCTCTACATGAGGTACAGTCACATAGGTGTCCTCTCGGAAGGGACTTTGTGGGGGAATGTCCATGACAGTTCTGTCTTGAACACAGGGATTGTTCTCTGACATATTCGTTTTCTTCTTCTGGCACTGTCACTAACACAGGTTTAAAAGTGACTTTTTTCACTCGACGATGGAGTTTACGAACACAACACATGGGCATAAGGGGATGCTTCGTTTGTCAAAACATCAAAATCCCAACTTTTCCAGTCATGTACATCTGTCCAGTGAGGGTGTAAATCACAAGCTACACACACATCCTCGTACACCGCTTCCGTACATAAAAGTTGACGAATTTATTTTTCTGTAGAGATCGAGACATATCCAGATGAAAGCTTAAGGCTTTTAACAGAATGAGACTCGTGGACATTTAAAGGAGTCAACATACTGTCTTTTTTGTAGGCAGTGCTCGTAAAGCGTCCACAAGGAATCAATAGGTAAACGAAATCCCAGAAAGCAAGTCACTAAACCACACACAACAGGTCGACCTCCATTCATGGGACACAGTTCTTGTAATAAGTGTTCGTAATCCTTCACCGTGTGAATATTCTAATTGATATCCTTGCACAGAATCTGTTAGATCACAAGTGATAAAGGTTGTGGCATGGTCGTTCTATTTTATACTTTTTTTAGTCAAAGACCATAAGTGTATATTCTGCACAGAATGATTTAAAATCTTCTCCTCCAAAAGCGAAAGTTATTAATATAACGTGTAATTTCGTCCCACTGCCGTTCAGGGTAACGGTTAGGAAGGATCAAAACATTTTCAGATGTAAACGAACTAAATTCGAATCTGTGGAAGGTAGACTTGATCCAGAGAAATCTGACACGTATGTTGATTTTTGTCATTTTCCGCTTGTGAATTTCACTACACAAAAGTTCTACAGTCACCCATTGAGATTTGTCTTTAGCAAGGCCCCGTTAAACGTCATTGTAGATCTTCTCTTGCAATTCGTGTGGTAATCCTTGAATATTATGTTTTAGAGAGGGTTTATATACTGGTCTAGGTGTGTTAATCGAAATGGTACATAAATTGGCATGACCCAGAGCAATCTCACACGTTGGTTTATTTTTGTCACTTTCCTCTTGCGAATTTCACGACACAAAAGTTCTACAGTCACCCATTGAGATTTTTCTTTAGCAAGACCCTGCCAAACGTCCTTGCAGAACTTCTCTTGCAATTCGTGTGGTAATCCTTGAATATTATGTTTTAGAGAGGGTTCATATATTGGTCTAGGCTTGTCTCCAACCCGAACTGGTTTGTTAAACGACATGGACCAGTATTGTCACTTTCAATCACTAGGTCCCACTAAAGGTAGGTATTGACAATTCGGAGACCATCGAGCATGTTCCAGGTAAGCGGAATCTTTTTTTTTCCACTCGTAAATGGACACACCACAACTGAAGCACTTGATTTTATCCCCTTCGCCCAAGTAGAAAAATCCGGCTCTGGCTAATTCTTCAGGAGTTGGTCCAGGCAGATATTTTGGCCATTTATCTTTGAAGGTTTGGAAAAGACTTTTAAAGTGACAGTATTCTGGCAAACTCGTAGGGAACGAATATTCGACTCTCCTCACTTCAGTTCGATGCAGGTATGGTGAAATTCCGAGGAGTCCACGATAACGTGTGGCACCGCTTTCGCATCCCACAGGCTTGACAAGCACAGCATCACTTTGCTTGATAGATATAGGGGTAGTAGTTATAGCAAAGTTCCCACGATATCCTGCTGAATCGCTAAGGTCGCAGCGTCTGGCATCATTACAATCGCAAGGTTTAGCATCGCACTCCACTTGAAAATTCCCAAATTCCACGCGAACCCACGTTCCTGTCAAGGCACGTTCTTCCTGGCTGTGCTGACAAGGTTGGTCTTGGTTGCACGTTTCGGCACAAGTTCGACACAAAGGAAACATCAGTTTCCCTTGGCAATGGTGAAGTAAAATGGGATGGTACAAGTCCATAGGAGGCAAGACTTTGCACTTGATTAATCCTTCGTATGAATGTGGTCCAGGTCAATGTGTTCTGTCATCAATTATAGATGCCCTACGGGAAAGTGACAATATTTGCAAACGTAAGGATACAGCGAACACACGTCCAAGTATTTGATTTCTTCTTCCTTTTCCTCGTCCGCCTTGTACAGCAAACAGGTGGCATTCGTTTGTCCTCAGTACAAACTATCACGGGGTCTCAGGGGGTCCACCAACTTGTAACTTTCTACGATACGTTTAAACTCGGGATCGGTTTTCAAACGCTGATCGTACTCGTGTTCCCACATTTCCACTACCTGGTATCCTTGCTGTTCGAACTTCATACGTCGCTGACAAGTGGTCTGGTACAAGTCTTCCATGGTTCGTTGTAAAATCTGATTGTTGATGTCACGTTGAAGGTAGCACATGTGACATCCGTGAAATAAGCATCCGTTAAGCTCGTACACGATCTGAGGGTTTTCTAAGTCCCAGCCATTCACCGAATACGTTCCGATGGTCTTTTCGCCTCCTTCGTTGCAAGCGTGTTGGATCCAATTGTCTTCCTTGTCGCACAAGTAATGTAGCCAACGTAGGGCTTTGACCGAGTATTGACGTTTGACAAAGTTCGTCGTTTGAGGACTGATGACAGATAGAGTATTTTCAGGCATGAAGCGTTTTCGGTACACTAAGGAACATGCTTTGGCGATGGTACAAGCTTCTTTCAAATGATCGATCCCTCCGTGTTCCATGAACAATTCTCGAAATTTTCCACAGCAACGTCGTAAAATGTCCACGTCAGATCGACAGTACTTTAACATTTCTTCTTGAAAGTCAAATCGGTCCGAGGCGTGAGTCTGGTACCAAGCACGGAAGGCTTCTCGTTGTTCTGTGCGCATGTTATCGGGGTCGTAGTCGTCAGCCTCAGGCAAATGGAGTAGAACGGCATGTTGATTGGCTTCGGTATTGAAAAAGTGTGGAAAATAATCTTTGACCATTTCTGTCATTCCAAACGTTTTAGGCATGCGACTCAAAGGCATGGCCAAGTAACACATTGAATCTTTAAACTGTACTTGTCCTACTTGCATAGAAATGATTTTGGCTCAATTCAAAGTCACTTGAGGACGTTCGATACTTTCTTCCGTATAGTATCTGAGCAGAAATTGCCCATCGTATCCCAAGAAATTGTGGGCCATGACCGTGGCATGGCGATGACAATCTCCGTAACGATAGATGTCTTCTGGACTTCACGTTTCGTCGATGGGGTTTAGGATCCATTGGGCAAAATCGGCTAGCGTGTTTGACCCTCGAAAGATTTTTTCACGTCCTCCAGGAATCTTGCTGCAGTGAGGGCAATGACTAAAGATAGGTTCTTGGATGCACTTCACGCAGAAATTAGGAATGTGAATACCAGTCTCTAGCATGCATTCGAAATCAAAAAAGATAAAATTCCCTTTCTTCTGGGTATATTCTGGTTGGGGTTGGTATTTTTGAATGAAGCATTCGTGCTCCAAGTCCACGAGTTGGTGACAAATGTGACATCGTTTCTTCCCTCGACAAACGTGAAACTTGGCATTACTGGTATGTATGCCTTGTGCACAAGTAGGGCACAATCTCAGAAGCTGACAAGTAGTTTTCTGATGTGAACCTTGCATGTTCAAATGTTGTTGGTTACAGGTAGGACTGACAAAAGTGCGCTGACAAACAGGGCAATGCACTCGTACTTGTCCTTTGTCCAAACAAGGTTGAAAGGCCAAACATCCGTCACATTTCGATCCACAATGCTTATGTTGTTCTCGATTGTTATAACCATAGTCACATTTTTCACAGTAGTAACCGTATCCCAGAAATGCAGTAATACTGGTAATGGTATCAAAATGACCATCGTGATGATAGACGTGAATGTATTTTCTGTCTTTGAAATCGTGGCCTCGAAACAAAAGAGGACCACGCACTTCTTGAGGGTGTACTTTCAAGGTGTACTGTGGAGCCAAGGCCCCTTGCAATTTTTGCATTTCTGGAATACCGCAAGGGGTGTCTTTTGATATCCCTGCTTGCTGCAACAGGAGTTCTGCTTCTCTTCGCTGTTTGGCTCGGTCCGATTGTCGAATAGTTTTCTAGGTTCTTTTCCATTCTGCCGTGTCGTTCTTGTTGGCATATGTTTGTCCCACGACTATGACATGGGCTAAACACATCTGGTCTTGAGGAATGTTAATTTGGACGAGGCTCCGCTTAATGTTGCGAAGGCTGTTCACCAATAACACTTTTTTGCTTTGTCCGGTCCCCTTGAGGAAGAGACACATGAGTCATGAACAGTTTGGTTTTTCCGTTGGTGATGTGAAACTTGTCGTTGGATTATTGCACATGTTGAATTTTGTCGATGACTTTGGAAGGTGTTAATTCTGATGGACTGCTAAATTCGATCCAAACGGTTAGATTTCAAATTATCGTGGTGAATAGAAAGTCTCAAGCGATCGTGTTCTTTGGCTTGACATTGCTGTTTCAGTGCAGTTAACACAGAACCCCACACCTCGGTAATGAACCCTTCTCCAAAGGTATATTGAACTTGAAATCTTTAAACTTTACTGCATACGTGTAAGCCGTTGTTCTAAATTTTCGAGAGGAACGCTTTTCCGTCTCTCGAATTTGATAGTACTTTTCAGAGTTTACTAAGAGTGGTGAACTTTGCTTGGATGTCGATTGTCTGGGTGTAGATTCGGGCTTACTCATGTCATCTTCAAACTCACTGGCATGAATTTGAGCCAAGACTTCATCTACTGTGCTAGGCAATACATTACGTTTCTGTCTCTTACTGTCTTCTCCTTTCTCCACAACATGATGCGGTCTTTTCATCTTGTCTGCAAAAAGTCAAATGACTACATTTTAAAGACCATAACCCTATATATTCATGTCCGATCCGTGCATATATAAAGGGTCAGTGTCTAATTTTTCAGTATTCATTTTATTCTCACATTGACCAGAACGATGGAAGAACCTACACAAGTTAGACCTCTCATCAGAGCTTTACGTGGAAAGTTTTTTTCAGACAAACCGACGGACTACTCTCCCTCCTTTCGAGATAAAAGTCAAGATACTTGCTATATCTGTAAGAAGAAAGGACATTGGGTTACAGAATGACCAAATCGTGAAAAAAACAAAAAAGGTACCAATAGAGACAAAAGTCAAGATACCTGTTATCATTGTAAAGAGAAAGGACATTGGTCTCCAAACTGCCCTAAGAAACAACAGGAGCAGAGGGAGGAGGGGGAGAGGAATTCTGAACAGGAGGAGGAGGAAGAGGTACCCTCCCCCAAGGAAGAACCCCGCCACGTTCACAAAGACAAGAAAAAAAGATGAAACGAAAGTAAAGAGGAAGAAGAAAAACCTGTGACAGTAAAGAAATTAAAGAAACAGAAAGAGTGAACAGAAGAAACCTATGAACTTTTTAAAGTGGTATTGTGTTATGTTATGTTGTGATATTGGATTGTAACGTTTGTACCAGAATATACCAGAGAGAAAAAACGTATGTGTCTCTTGGTTTTGATTTTATCGAATAAGAACCTACACTGACACATTCATTCACTCACACGTACATCATAGGTTTAAAAAAAATACCAAAGGACTTTTGAGTTTTCATTGAATTAGGCAATTGAAATAGTAATTCGTTTCGAAATAATTTGAGTGGCCCTGAAAAAGACCTTTGGTGTTTTGTTTGTTTAAAACAAAACAAAATCAGAAACGGAACGTAACCATCTTTAGCTGTCTTAAGTCTTTGCCACGGCCAAGGCCTACTTCGGGACTGGTGGTTCCTGTCAATGATTTGGTAGAAATCACTAACGGTGGTGTGGCAGACGTAGTCACAGTGAGATTGGGTTATTTAGCTCGAGAAGGTCTTTTTCTCTTCGGCCGTAATAAAGAAGTCTGATAGATTTGTTTCAGACTCCTTAACTCTGCTAAAATATCTAAAAGTACCGTCGTGACCGCTTGATTTTCACTATTCTCTTTCTGTCTTTGGTCTTCTTTCTTCTCTGTTGCTGCTACTGTTTCTTCCTGGTGTTTCCTTCTTGCTTCTTCTTCTTCCCGCTGTTGAATAAGAAAAGCTTGTTCTTCTACTTTCTGTTATAAAAAATCGCTCCAATTCTTCTTTTTGTCCCTGCTTAAAATCATCATCGTGTACATAAGAACAAGCAGAAGATAACAAAGGTGATGTTAAAAAATCCACAATATCCCAGTTAAAATCAACTTCTTCTGGATGTAAATTTGTCATGACTTTAGTAGTCACTGCTGTCCCATTACTTGCTGTCTCTACTACTGGCTCACCCCAATTCATCGTCTTCATAGCGTCCGACATCATTGACAACTCTGTTGCATCGATTGACTGCGCACAGACGCTAGTACCTCTATATAGGGAAGGTGACGTCACAGACTGCTCTCTTCCGATTGGATGACTGTGACTGACTTTTGTAACGCTTGTTTGGATTGGTGAATACACTCAATCCGTTTCGATCCGCTCTTCCCCTATAAATAACCGCAGTACACGGCATTCTCTTCACCTGTTTCTCATCGCAAGATGTGGACTAACGTATAATCTTCTACCCTTGTTTCTACCGTGCTATTTCGTACTAACTTAACCATGTATGTCAGATCATCGTGGACTATTATTGATATGACGGATACAGCCTTTAGGAAGAGAAGGATATATGTGGAAAGACAAGGTTGTTTAAAGAGAGTTATCCACTATGACAGTGAGGAGAAGTTTAAGGAAGAGCAGTAGATCTGTGAGATGTCCTCTGTGTTAACAAGATACTGTTAACATTACACATAAAGGCCCTTTTCAGGGCCACTCATATGTCTCAAAAAGATATTAGCTTTCTTTGCCTCCATTTTCCCCTTGTCGCTATACAGTCCCATATACAAATACAAATAATATTCCCCATGTTCAATTTCCCTTGAGGCTAGATAGTCCCACCATGTTAAAATCCCCTTGACGCTATACAGGCCCACCATGTTAAATTCCCCTTGACGCTATACAGGCCCACCATGTTAAATTCTCCTTGACGCTATACAGGCCCACCATGCTTTGACGCTATACAGGCCCAAGCTGTTTTTGACTGGATTTCCCATTGACGCTATAAATCTTGACGCTGTACAGGCCCAAGCTGTGTTTGACTGGATTTCCCCTTGACGCTATATCGCCCCATATTACTACTAAGGTAGCACACGTGGTTACATGTACAGTAAACACGGACATGTGCAACAAAGCTATACCACAGAAGTATATATTTTTAAACGCTGCAATTCTCAGTAATGTAGCATAGGTAATTTTATAATAACTTCTGAAAGATATACCAGTAATCTCGGGGGACAGGGTTCAAATCTCGTGACCGGCATACTGTCGAAGGTACCGATTATAGCGGTTTTTCTATATAAGGATGGGGGCGTCAGCATTTCATGTACACCCATCAGAACGTCCAACAACATGGTGAGTACCGTTTTGCACTCTCCCCGGGGTTTGATATTTGGAATGTACATGAAATTGAAAGGCATAGATAACCTTCTGCATATTCTAAAATTTCGTTTCGTTTAGAAAAATTCACTGGGTGAAATGTCTAAGAAATAAAATGGTGGCGCTCCCAAAAGTAAACCGCAGCGTGATGTGAATTCGAAATCTCCCTGAAGGGTACTCCAAAAGACATTCAGAAAGAATGTCGGCCAAAAAGATAGCCTTGAGGGGTGCCTAGAAGGCCATAAGAAAGGTCTCAAAAGAGGACCCTATCGATGGCACAAAGGCCAATGAAGGGAATCCATGAATGATAACCACTCACCATGATACTGTTCATTTTTTGTTGAAAATAATATATATATATATATATATATATATATATATATATATATATATATATATATATATATATATATATATATATATATAATAATAAAATGAACTTTGAAAATATTAATGCTATTATTTCTGCAATTAAAATAATTAGAAAAAGACGGCATACAGATTAAATTTGATCCTGAAAATATTATGTCTGATTGTGAATCATTATAAAATCGTAAATTTCAGGGTGAATACACACTATCATCTGAAGATCGATTGATGAAAAATATACACGAAATTGTGTTACAATCTTTATCAACAGTGGAAGTAGAAAAATTCGTATCTCTTTATATCGCAATTGACAAAATCAAATCAAAATTTTCGGACGAATACGAAACAAAAAAATATTATGACACGCGTGAGACAATTTAAGAAAATTATATCTGATATTGAAAATGAAAATACTGTCACTAGTGAGAGTGATTAGCAAAATTCAGTAAAAAAAATAATTATGTTATACATATATATATTTAAAAAAACAAATATAACAAACTATTGAGAACTAGACAATATTTTTTTAATTGATCTAGTTTGATGTAGAAATGTGCAAAATTTAAAATCTGATCTCTATCACGTGTTATCATAGAAATATGTTGATTTAATTGTTCCTGCGTTAACACAAAGTCTTCGTTGCCGTATTTATCACTAACTATATCAACACTAAATTGTTCTGTGGTTACTGGAGATTGCGTCATTATTGTTCTGATGGCGTTTTCAAGTACCTCCCCCTTGTCATGTGTGAAAACCCTCACATGTTGGTACATTTTATAATGTATTTCTTCATTTAATCAATTGCAAAAAATCTTCAAGATTTTACGCATAGATTTAAATTCAAATATTCATTTTTTAAATCAATTAAGTGTCCAAATTGGTCAGTATGTTTGAAATTTATTCTTGATAATAATCGATGATGACATCGATAATAATTAGAATTAATAGGTTATTGTACAATCAAATATTCTGGAGGTACTTTCGGAGTAAATTTATAAAGAATATATCCTTGTTGAGCCTGATTTGATTTTTCAAGATCTATGTGATAGCTGCCATCAATTACGTCACATATAATATCGACTGCAATAGCATGTTATATTATAAAATTCCTGGTGAAATATGACGACCTTCACCGTACGGATTATTATTGTGTTTAAGAATTCCTGGAGGAGGGGCTATTTTTCTCCATGACTCGAATATTTTAGGAAAGTTTTCGTTGATAGATCGTTGAGTGATTGTTTTAGTTTGTCCGCTCTCAATTCTGGTATAACAAAGTTTGGTATTTCTTCTTCGGTAATTTTATAATGAAGATCTTCATCACAAAAGCTTCTTTAACAACAAGATAGTTAACATATTCAAGATCTGATATAATTTGATTTAAATGTAGCTTTATTTCAATGATATGTTGGTTTACATTGTTACTATAATATTGTATAATATTGGAAAATAAATTTTGTAGATTATTAAGTAAGCCTGATTGTTTAGGGATGATTGACCTAGGATATTGATAAAAAATAATCAGCATCAATAAAATGACTTCCGGTTTCTTTCGTATCATTTATTCTATATATTGTTCTACCAAGTGTTTTAACTTTTGTTACATTCAGTCCTAGTACAAGAGTATCCGGGATCTGGATCCGTAGAAAATAATTTTCCCATTCCCACATAAATCCACAAAATATTTCTTCCTAGATATTTTGTAATTGTTATAAATTTTCTCTCATTTTTGAGGAATTCATTCAATGCTTGGTTCTTGTGGTCCATGAAACTCTGGTGGAACTTCAGGCCAACCTAAAACAGATCTGATTGATGGTTAATAAATATCTACAACGTAATCTGGAGAATTTATCTCTAACGCGGATGATAAAGTTGGTTCGTGAACTGTTATAGTTATTTTTGCTTCTCTTCCAGGAACTGGTTTTATTCTCCGGCGAAATTCATCATTGATTTGCTTGATCTGACTATAACCTGTAGGAATATAAACAACATACCAATAGGGGGTTCCATAATCTTCTTACAAATTTGCAAATACAAGTGAATTATTCGCCTGTAATCCACCAAATGATTTTGATCTGATATTTGGCCAACTATAATATACTCGTAATTGTGTTTGTGCGATTTATTTTACTGAAATTGCAGTTGGAAAGTAAACAATAAATTCTGGATTAATTGAGTTTACTGATATTATTGTTGTTTTTGTTGGAGCCATATTCCTTACTATTTGTTGTGGTAGAACGCTTTGCTATGCAATTGTTATTTAAATCCTGATTTTCTAAATCAATCACTGTCACTTCCTCATTGCAAATTTTGATCATCTCCGTGAACTCAAAATCTTGTATTTTTTCATCACAAAGTCTCGTTGATAATAAGGAGGGTAATTGTGAGCATGCTAATGTCGCTGTATAAAAATTTATTATATAATCAGGCAATTTTGCATTTGTGCAAGTACATATTTTTTTCTTGTTGCAAAATATTGAGAATACCGGCAATCGTTGTTGTAGTTGAAACACAACTTGTTACAAATACTGGTGTCATCATTGTTATTGTTGATAATAACACGCCGGTTCCAGCAATAGCAGCAGACGCTGAATAAACAATTATATCAACAATAACTATACCTCTGCGATATTTTATTATTTAACTACATTCTCCTCACCGATATTTGTCAATTTTGTTTGGCATTCACGTGCTTGATTGTACCTGAATTTTTGAATGTCGATTGAAGTGCTTATTATACTTTATTTAGTAATCAATTGAGGTGTTTCAGCCACAAATCCCAAACACCACTAGTAAGATATTGCGGTTAATTTCTTATCGGACGCTTCCAGTATAAATATTTCTTTGTCTCCTTTTTCAATATGATAGACATCATTCCAGAATACGTGAATGACGCCAGTAAATACACAGTAAATATCTTTAATTTCGCAGCACTGAACACAGAGTCTATACACACCAGTGCTGTGTATACTATATTAATAATCTGCCAGTGTAGGATTTTAATCAGTTCAATTCGTTTAACGGTATCAAGAATCCCACTTATAACATCTATTTTTTTATAATCGTTTCAATATCACCAATTATTTTTCAAATGTCATCCAGTTATTTTTTAAATATCATCCAGTTATACGTCAACTGTCAACGGACTTCCAAAGAAATCGTCAGCGATTTCATTAAGATTTTGAAAGTTTCTACGAACTCTTGTAAGCGCTTACGTGAGAATCATACTCAGATCTAAGCGTGGATATTTAGTATCTATTGTATCTACATCGTTTTTGTTGCAGCATCTTCATCAGATGTTGGATCACTTAAAACATCTATTTTATTTCCGTTCATGCTGAGTTCACCTGTCATTATATCACCGGTGTTATGTAAACGATTAGCAACGCCTTTTGTGGCTGCAGCATTTGGCATAATAGACCATGATATATTACTTCACTGTCTCCAGCATGTATTTGACCTTCATGATACAGCCTTACTGTGGTTCAAGTCATACTTAGTCAACAGGACACAACTTGTATCTGCAGATGGAATACACGTCAGCCCAGTTGATCTCTTCATTCTATACACTCAGCCGCTCTCGAGTGTCAAAGATCATCATCCAGTGTCTCACCAATTGTACGCTGATGACTCAAATATACCAATCTAGCCACCCAACTAAAGTTGATGCTACCATCCAAGGTGTAGAAATGTGCATTTCGCATGTGACAGCATGAATGACATGTAACAAGCTGCAGATGAATGATGATAAAACTGAGGCCATTCTCATCAAATCACAAAGACTTTTTCATTTGCATAATTACATCAAACAATAAATATCAGCAACACCAACATTAAATTCACACCATCAGTACGAAAGCTAGGTGGTATTCTGGACAGTACTTTCACATTGCACCAACATGTCATGAACATATGCAGGTTACATATATTGAGCTGAGACGCATCAGCTCCATTCGCAAATATCTTTCAGTTAATGCCACTGAAACACTTGTATGTTCATTAGTACTTTTAAGACGAGTAATTTAATTCAATTCTGTCTGGTTCATCTCGATATCTGCTCCAGAAACTTCAAAAAGTTCAAAACACAGCTGCTCAGATCATACTTAGAGTACCACGATCATAGCACACACACACACACACACACACACACACACACACACACACACACACACACACACACCACTGATCTGTAACCGACACTAGCTATCCATTCGATCCAGAATCAAACACAACATTTGTTCTCTGTGTTAAATTTCACTGTCGGACTCTAGCCCAGCATACCTATCCGACCTCACCCATGTGTACACACCAGCAAGATACTTACGCTGCTCTTCTGACCATTTTATACTCATTATTCACACTATGAAAACAAAGTCACATGAACAGCGTTCTTTTGCATACCAGGGCCTAGCACTGTGGACTGAATTGCCCACTGAACTTAGACACAAGGACACAGTGATCCAATTCAAGAGTGCTCTCAAAACTCACTTATTTCGACTGCAATAACAAACTTAAAGACCTAATAATGTTTCCTACCTTAAATATTATCATGACTTTTTTGTTTGTTTTCTTATTTCATCGTGTTTGTTTTTGTACTCATATTATTATATATGTTTTTTGTTGTTTTTTTATCTTATACGTGTTGTCTAATTTATAAAGCAATTATAGCTTGTAAAGATTAGGCGCTATACAAAGCCCTCATTATTATTATTATTATTATTATTATTATTATTATTATTATTATTATTATTATCTTTAATCGCGTAATTTTGTAAACAATATCATCTTTTTTTCTTATCCTTCATAGAAGAAGATCTTTCGAAAGTATCAAACATTATACTTTAAGATCTGTTTAAAACGATGTGTTTACTTGTACAATTATGCACGTCTTTATAAGGTAGTAATGCTGATTTTAATATAGTGTCAAGTATATTAATTACTTCACGACCACATAGCGGTGGATCAGTTAGTGTGTGTTGGTAATGTTGAATACCTGACTGGAGTTTTTATTGCGTTTATATATTTTACAAATTCAATTGGTGGAGTCACGTCCCATAAATGTCATTAACCGATAGTATGCACGCGCTACATGATATAATTCAAAATTCAATAATTTATTCTCAGCTGGTTCTTGATGTCCATTTTTCCTCAGTGAAACCTCACTAACTTCAAGTTTGTCAAATACCATTGGAGTTCGTTCTGAGTTTAGTCGTGCAGTATTCTGTAAAACAAAAAATATATGTCGTGGTGCAGAAACACCTTGCTGTGATGCTATATGCCACGTGAACAAAACATTAACGGTACTTTGGACACTGTAATTACTGTCAACCATGATAGTAATGATTTACCACCGTGGCTAGTCATTACCGGCATCCACAACGAACGTTTTGTCAGTATTACTTTACCAGCATCAGCAGCAGGTCGCCAGAGTGCATCATTGTCAGAGGATTTTTTACAAGTACGACTGTATGTTTAGCTCCGAAAATGACTTTTCTAACATTTATACAGAATCCAAAGATGTGGAATACGATTACCAACCAATACTGATAAACGCGATGCAAATCATAGGTTATAATTTGGATTGATAGACAGTAAATCATAAATGCTGCGGTGGGTTGGTTTGTCGCTCCATGTGGTTGTAGATTAGGCACAGTATTTTGTTCTACTTGTACCAAAAGATGAATTTATTGGTCAGGATGGTCATTAATGTCTTTTGAAAACATCATTGATGGACCAGCTGATCTTATATAATCATCTGAATATCTTGCTAGACCTAATAGCCTTGTAGCAATATCAACGTTGTTCTGAATCGTTTCAATATTTCTTCCGTCAATAATATACGTAGCACTGTCAGACAACGCCATAATACCGTTATTAACAAAACCCATTATAATACCATCCGCAAATTCAGTAATATCAGCTGTTATAATTTCACCTTCTAATTCAATAAATGCTTAAGCGGGTAAGAACTATCTGCTTTAATCCTGAACTTGTAATTCGATTCTTCCCTGCTGATTTGCTTCTCATCCGTTATAAGAATAAAATCGATAATCACTTATCGATTCATCTTTGAGAACTGGTGCATCTATATCGAACGCTGGATCGGATACACGTTTGAACATTTTATTATAATTGTTATCGTCTAATACGAAGACCACTACCTGATATTAAATTCACCGTTATATTTCTTTCTGGTTTACCAGCCAACTTTATTGGCGGCTTGATTGATTATTTTACTGACATTTGCAGGCATAACTTCAGTGCTTGGAAATTTCACTAGTTGTGGTTTCTTCTTACTAATCAAGCTATTCTATACTTGACTGTCGAGAACGCTTTACCGGCAAGATTACCAATAGCATTAATACCTTTATCACGAATAACATCAATAGCCTTCATCCCTAATTGTTTTGCAATCGGTATTGCTTTCGTAGCCATTCTTCTGAAAAAAAAACAACAGTATCACCAATTCTATATCCGTAAATCGCTTTGTAAGATGGTAATCGTGAGTTTACTGCCCTGACCATTACAGGTCCACGTTGTGTATTGTGTACAATCACTGTTTTAATTACATACTGATTAATTAGTTGTTTAGTTGCTGTGATATTCATTGCTATTGCGTCGATGAGAGAACGATAAATTTTGCGATCTATAATACCCCCAGTAAATAATCTGTGACAAATATCAGATATTTCATTAATAATTTCCGGTGAATTATTTCCAGCACTTGTTACTCCAATCCGAAGGTCTAATATATCTACGTCGAAAATGATGTTGCTAGGATAAATTACTAGTCCACTTCTGGGTTTTGATTAAGGTAAAGCCTTCACACGGTTCTCCAATACTCGTTTTAGATAATCTAGTTGGTCTTCTGTAATTTCCACATTCCATTACTTCTGGATCAAAGTCAATAAAATCCCGACTAAAAGTATCTAAATAATCTCGATTTTTATGGGCGGCATATAATGTAGCAATCCAGCAGCAGGGGGGGGGGGGGGGCGAATCGGACATTTGTCCGAGACATCATTTGCTCTAAATCTAACAAACATCTCAAGAGAATTAATTCGAATCCTTCTTTTTCAACCAAAAAAAAAATGATTATTTGCTCGAAACATAAGTTTTTCGCAAATCATACTCCAAGACCGTTTTCATCGTTTAGTCAAAATAGGGTCTCGTCGTGATGTCATCGCCCCCCCCCCCACCCCCACCCCCCACCCCTGCTGCTACAGGTTAATAATTTATTTCAACCAAATATTTGATCGAGTCTTTAGGACTTTACAAACAAACTAATCGCTAACACCTCATCTTGTAGATCAATTAAATTATTTGACTGGTCGGTGAGTCGGAAATTAATTCTCGTTGACGAATTATTATGGCATCGCATGTAGACAGGATTAATTGGGTTTTCAATAATTAGGAATCCCGGAGGAGCTGTTGGTGCAAACGAATAAAGAATATAACCCTGCTGAGCTTGATTTGATTGCCCTAGATTAATTTGATAGCTTTCTTCAATTGCATCACATGTTAAATTGAGCGCAATGACCGTTGAAATATTCACATTGTGCGGGGCAATATGCCTACCGCCACCATCTGAATCATTATTATATTTGAGAAGGACAGTTGAATCTAGTGTTTGTAATACCTTGATATTGTTTCTAACAATTTTTGTTAGTTCCTCAGCGTTATATCCGGGAAACTTGAAATTACGCAGATCGGCTTCTGTGATATTGTAATCGGTTAGGAATCGTTGTTTATTGTCGCTGTTGTCATTGGTTATTGTTTGAATAATTCGTTCATTGATATATTCCATGTCAAATACAAGCTGATTTAATATTTCAACGTGTTTTCGCGATTATGTTTGCCGTAGTTGTTCTAGTTGTGTTTCAAGTAATTGATTAATTTCATTAAAATAACTAGTGATGTCAGTTAGCGTAAATGAAATAGTAACAGATAGGTCAGCTGTTCTTTTAATGATAAAATCCCATTGCAACGTGTTTTTGTTGGTAAATATAAATCTATCGGCGATTTTTACTTTTCTTATATCAGATAAATTATCTCGATATATGGGATTGATTTCATGATATGATTGTACGTCCGTGGTTAAGTCGGCGGTGGCTCCTGGTGGTTTTTCAGGCCATCCTAACACTGTTCTTAACGAGCTGTTATAGATATCTACAATGTATCCCTCTGTGCTTATTTCGATCGACGACGAGAGCGTCGGTTCATGAACTTTAATAGCTATTTTTGATTCTTTTCCAGTGATTGATTTTATTCTACGCTGAATTTCAGCATCGATTTGCTCAATTTGGTACAACCCAGTTGATAACGAAACAGTTTCCCACGCTGGAGTACTATCGGGTTTATTCTTATACGAGAACACCAGTGCGTTATTGGGTTGCTGACCGCCAAATGCAACCGATCTGATATTAGGCCAGCTATGATATACTCGTAATTTTGCCAGCGCGATCTCACGAACTGGAATCGAAGAAGGGAAGTTCACACTAAATTCAGGGTTTGTTGATGTTATTGATATCATGCTTGTTCGTATCGGAGTGGTATTCTCCGCGATTCGTTGAAGCAGTTCGAGTGACATTATTGTTAACGCTGTCTTCAATTTCCAATTTCAACATCGCGGAGTTATACAACTGGGTCATCGTGGAAAATTCAACATCGGATATGAACGAATTATCTATCGACAGCGAGATCAACTCGGATAATTTCGAGTATGCGTCAAATACCACCCGATACCGAGCTGTATAATCACTGAGTTTTTTCTGAGAACACGATGATAATTTTTTAGTTATCGCGGTGGCGACTGCCGCAATTGTTGTTGCCGCGGAGATAGAAATTGAAACTGCAATTAGAAGCCATCATGGTCACCGTCGACAAAATAACCCCGGCGCTGGCCATCACACCGGACACCGAGTACACGGTGATGTCGATGATTGTTACGCTGCGTCGGTATTTTTTCATTTTTTCACGATAG
This sequence comes from Unio pictorum, assembly GCA_030141615.1. Taxonomy (NCBI): domain Eukaryota; kingdom Metazoa; phylum Mollusca; class Bivalvia; order Unionida; family Unionidae; genus Unio; species Unio pictorum. The sequence goes on from JARLTB010000305.1 coordinate 655,888, forward strand.
CGCTCAGAAAGTGATTTCAAGTTCGCGGAAAAATTCTTTCACGGTATCATATCGATATCGATGCGATTGTGATACCTCTGGGACTATTATCGGTTCAATTGATTTCATCGATGTCATTGTTATTTTAAACCCGCTAGTGTTTTCAATTATTCGCCATCGTTAAGGGGTCAGGTGGAAGGGGAATTGCGGGCCTATAGGTTATGTTAGCTTCAGCCGGAAAAATCATCTAAAAATTCTAAACACCAAGTTATTTTTGATCTAATGGTGGACCTATCAACCGCGACGACATTAAAGTTTTGTTCGCGACCCTTCATAATTAACGTCGCGGTGCCACCAGAGTAGGTTTTACCGTCCGCGATTATATTAAATTGATGGATAGAGGTCCACGTTAGCCTGTAGATACCATCAACCCACGTCGGCCTGTAGTTATCGCCCCTACTCGCTTCGACCCCCCAGAGAACCATGGACAGTGTAATATGGACGTCTCTTATCCAATCTATGGTTCCATGATCGACCATATACACGATATTTTTAACGCCTACGTCTGGATGTGGAATCTTTACCTTTTCGGATTTTCCTTTTAGTTTAAGAATATCGTCGTAAATATCGAGATAATTTACCGTGATTCTGGTAGGATCTATTACCCTCCTCGGCTCCCTGTTAGAAAAGAATGAAGTCAGAAGGTCTCTGGTTTTAAGCTGTGCTTGGTCTTTAAGATACAGGTCGATGTGAAAAAATTTTGTCGTCATATCTTGGGGGCCATACCCCCCAAAGAACTTATTAACAATTTCGCTGGTGGGTTTTTGTTCGTCAATAGCTTTTTTAACTTCAGCGAGGGTCGGGCCAGTCAGAGATGTGGTTTCAGACACGGGTGTTCTCCCTAAAAATGTATCCACGATGGTATTAAGTGTTGTTTGTCTCACCATAAACATATTAATATCTTTGAGAGTCATCGTAGATGTAGCCGGGACACCAAAGAAACTATTAGCGACGTAGGCATTGTGAGTATGCTTGCCAATAAACTCGCTAATTTCAGTGAGAGTTATGCCTGCTACAAGCGGGGTTCCAAAAAACTTACTAACGACATCGTTAGTGGGTTTTTGTACCTTTTCAAGATTTTCTATTAGCTTAGAAATATCATCGTAAATATTGAGATAATTTGCCTTGATTTCATTTTCATTCATCATCCTCCCCGCCTCCTTGTTAAAAAAGAATAAATCCAGAAGTTTTTTAATTTCACCAAGAGTTATGTCTGCCACAAGTGGGGTTCCAAAAAACTTATCAACGACGTCGTTAGTGGGTTTTTGTACCTTTTCAAAATTTTCTATTAGTTTAGAAATATCCGTGTAAATATCGAGATAATTTGCCTTGATTTCGGCAGCCGTCATTATCCTCCCCTTCTCCGTGTTAAAAAAGAATAAATTCAGAAGGTCTTTAATTTCAGCGAGAGTCATGCCAACCACAAGCGGGGTTCCAAAGAATTTATGTACGACATTTTTGCGAAAATTATTATAACCTCGTATATAATCATCCAGCTCACAGCAGTGGGCGGCAATCGCGTCGGTGATCGTAAACACAAGTGCGCCTGGTTTAAGTCGTCCACCGCTGGAATACAGCGCAATAGAGTTTTCAGCGGCATCGCACTGCCTTATCAAAATGTCATCCGCGGATATATTACTGCTTTTCAATTTACCCTGGCGATCTTGAAATACAACTATTTAGTTCGGGTCAACACTTGCTAAATTTAACGTCTCAGCGATTTCATCTTCAAATATTTTTTTTACATCCTCGATATAACCCGCAGATGTTTCCGCGGTGGGTTTCAGCATTGACAGAGATCGTCCCCAAATATCAATCATTATTGTACAGACTCTAGTATTTTCAATTTATTGAGTCTCTAAAATTACCTTGTAATTTCCCACTCGTGTATTTATTTACAACCAGATAAGGTGGTTTCTGTGACGATGAAATCTCCACGAGGACATTTAATACTTTACGGCCGCATATCGGTGGATCATTTAATTGTTGTGTTGGAATAAAAAATCGGAAACTCTTTGAGTTTCATCGAAGAATTTATATACCGCATAAACTCGCTTGGCGGAGCTAACCCATATGAATCAAAATAGATAATTCCACGTGGATCGATCGCGTATGAAACCCAGTGAGTTCCCGATCCGTTACTGTTATCAAGATTGATGATACCGGTTTCAACGCGTTTAGGTTTTCTCGGTAATTGATCTCTCATAAAAAACCCTCTGAAGTTTTTTATCGCTAGTATTTTAGCAGCATCAATTAAATCAAAATTGGACATAGGGAGAATTGGGCTTTCAACTAATAAACCGTTCCTGGTATTCTCAAACCGGATCCGTGAACGGATCTCCCGCTGTACCATGAATACGGGGTTCCTGGTAGTCTTAGACCCTTTCCCTTTTTTTTATATCCTTTCCCAGTTGCCTTTTTCAACGCCATCCCTGCCGCGGTCCCAACGGCTCCCAACGCCGCCGCCTTCGCCACCGCTTGGGCAGCCGCTGCAATCAATTCTGGTATTGCGGCTAACAATGAAAATATACCACCTGATTTTATCATGTTGGCGACTGTAGCCTTTGAAAATACAATTTGAACCCCTCTCTTATTCTTTAGCGCATCAGTGAAATGTTTTATTTGACGATCCGTCAGTGATATTTTATGTGTACCGCCGGACATCTGCGCTGATTTTAACGTTATTGTTGTTCCACATTCTTTAGCGGATTTTGATCGCAATTTCTTGACCTGACCATCAGTCAGCTTGACACTAACAACACTATATGTCATTTTATTGTAAAACACATTTATGCTTTCAATTGATCTAATTGTGAATCGTTTACATATTTTCCACTGGTGCATCAACGCTTCTCATTCGTCCGCCAGCCCCTTCTAACAACATTAATTTGTCGCTGAGAATAACAGCAACGGCTCTATAATTAACACCACCAGGAGCTATACGAGCCCTAAAATGTATGTCAACGACGGATTGCCTTGTTAAATCAAGATGCTCCAGCGAAAAGTAATAAATCGGATATAGGTTTTTAAAATCAAGTTGCGATATTTGTAAACCAGTATCAACATTTTGATCACGGCCCATAAATGACAGCATCCGATGATACACACGTGCTATATGGTTGTTTTCGTAATTCAGCTGTATATCCTCAGATAGTTCTTGTTGTCCATTTATTCTCAGTTAAACCTCCTTGACTCCTAACCGATCAAATATCATATGACTGTGTTCTTGGGAGCCTAATCGATTCCGATTCTGCAGCGCTATAAATATATGACGTGGAGCTGAAACGCCTTGTTTTGATGCCAGGTGCCATGTAAATGTATCAGCAACATTATCCTCTTTGGCATCAGTTGTTGTTGTTAGCCAACTTATGAATGATTTGTCACCTGTGTCCATAAATGAAAGTAGCCGCTCTTCCGTGGTAATTGATGGGGTCATTACTGGCATCCACAATACTATTTTACTCAAAACAACTTTACAATCAGCGGCACCAGTACACCAAATTGCATCATTGTCATTGCCTTTTCGCACTAACGCGATTGTGTGTTTGCCTCCATAGATGACTTTTCTGACATTTCTGCAGAATCCAAATATGTGATGGAGTGAAATCGCACATAAAAATATCGTTGTGGTCCGTGCAATGCTCCTTTTGTGTTGCAAATCCTAAATTGTAATTACCATTAACGCCTCCGAGAATATCAAACGCAGCTCCGGGTCTAGCTCGACGTTCTGGATTAGCTGCTTCTTGTTGATTATCAACTGAAGTGTCTTGCGGTGTTAACACTTTAATGTATTGAAGGTGGTCGGCGTTATCAGAGGTATCCTTTGCAAACATCATAGATGGACCAGCCGACCTTGTATAATCATCGGAGTATCTTGCTAGCCTGATTATTGTTGTTGCAACATCAACTTCACGGTCTATTGATTCAATTTCTTTTCCATCAATGAGATATCTTGCACTTTCAAATAACGCCATTATGCCATTATTAACAAAACCAACTCGGACATTATCTGCATATGAGGTATCAGCTGCAACATTTGTTACGAGTTTCCCCTCGATTTCAATAAATGCTTCACATGGCAAAAAGTATTTACTGGTATCTTGAACTTGAAGTTCAATTCGCGATCGTAGGTCGGGTTGTATTGCATGATAGGAATAGTATTGATAATCGCGGACGGAATTGTCCTTGGGTACTGGGGCTTCTATATCGAAGGCCGGATCAGCTGTTCGTTTAAACATTATACTATTCACACTATTGTTTTCAATTGTGAAACTCTTTGCAATCATCGTCGTTTTTGTTTTCGTTTCAAACCACTTCCTGCTATCGCGTTCATGATAGCGCTATCTGTTACCGGTGAAGCCGTCAATGGCGACCGAGTCACCGAAGCAGCCAACGACGCTAGTTTTTCTTCCACTGCGCTATTTATTGCTTTGCTGATTTTTGCAGGCATCACTGTAGTTGATGGCAGCACCGTTGGTTTCTTTCGCACCAATGATGCTATTTTATCTTTTGCGGCAGAAAATGCCTTTCCGGCAAGATTTCCAACAGCGCTGATTCCCTTATCACAAATAACATCAATGACCTTCATTGATAATTGTTTAGCTAACGGCGCCACTTTTGGGGCCATTCTTGTAAATAGCCCCGCAATGGTACTGCCGAAACCATCTCCGTAATATGCTCTATAAACAGGCAATCGTGAGTTCACCACGTAGACGCTTACGGGTTTATCATGGTTGTAGTGTATGATCATCTTGTTATAAAACTAGTAGTTTTTCAATTAGTGATCAATCGCTAAAATCCATAGGATTTTCATCATAACCATGGGCATCTCTGTGATTTTCAACTAATTCAGCAATGAGTTCTCGATATACATCAATGCCCATGATACCGCCGGCAAATAATCGTCTACAGATATCAGCTGTTTCATTAATTACTTCCGGTGAGTTATTTCCGGCTCGTTTGCCTCCGATGAGAAACTCTAACCGTGATATATCACCGAGGATGTTACCAGGGCATGTCACGGTTGCGTTGAAATCCTTTGGATTTTTAATCGAATATCTTTTTCCGCTTGTTTTCTTTGAACCGGCTTGTGCTCTTATGTCTATTTGTTCCGGGATTGGATCCTCCGTATAACGTGGTGGTTGTGGACCGCCTTTAACCGCAGCTAGAAAGTCATCATAACCAGGGTGCTGCAACGCCGAGATTTTATTCCCGCCGCGTTTCGCTAGATATATTTTTGATGCCCAAGTGTCTTTGTTTTTTATAAAACCTTTAAACTCGTCTTTTAATAAATTCTCTATTTTACCCTTTGGGAAATTGTCTCTAGCAAAATCAACTAATTCGGAATCCGTATGGTTTTCTCTAATTTCATTTAATGATGCGACTGTAAATATATTCTCAGGTGAATAGGCTTTTCCTCCAGCTGCACCTTGTTGTTCTTCTTCGCGTTCTTCAATTTCGCGTTGAGTTTTTATATCACTGGATAGCTGTTGTATCCCTGCGCGTGTTTGTTCGGTCTTTGCTGCTATCTTTTCAAGCGTATCAAGCAGCGGCGCCTTCTTTGCTCGTTCTCGTTCAGGAATATCTCAGTATATCGCTGCTTCAGTTAACTTTTTCACATCTTTGGTCGCACTTGTTATCGGAGTAAACAGTTGTTCACTTGACACAGAAAAGTCAGTCTGCGCTTGTTGTCGTTGTTGAAGTTTCTCGCGAAGTCTGTCTCGAACCGATATAAACTTTTTAATTGCTGCTAGCCCCGCTCTCGGGCTAATCTAGTTGTAAGCGATTCACCTACCATATATTGTTTTTGAACTGAGTTTTCAAATGTGAAACTATCACAATTAAAAGCTGAGTTATTAAATAATGTACCATCAAGCTAACGTATCCATCTCCGACAAGGTTAAACTGTACGACGCTATCCGCGAGTGTTTCAGAAATAACATCGCTGGGGGTTTCAGAATTGTAATATCTGAGAACGGCGATGAACGATTTTTGTTAACGATGCGGCAACATTAACAACTACGTGAAAATGGAGGCGTCGCGGTGATTACTTGCTACCACAACCAGATCATCCAGAACGCAATAACTGCATGAGCAAGCCCAAACTGATGAGTATTCTTTCAGGAGAAAATCCTATGTGACAAGAGTAACAAGTGTTACAAAAAACGCTAAAAAAAGATAATTTTTTACTGAAAATTTACTGAAAGCCTATTTTTTATAGTAACGCTCACGTGGTTAGGATACTGGTTTTTCCTCGTTTAATATTTTTCTAAGATCACGAACCTTAGAACTAATTTCAGCTTGTGTTTGATACTCTTGGCCGAGCTTTTGACGTATTGCTTCAACGGTGCTAAATAGCGTTATAAATACATTAATGTCGTTACCGTACAAACATGCATTGATGGACTTTTGAATTCCTTTCACGAACCTGTACATCTTAGGTAAAACATAACGACCCTTACTAAACTGATACTCAATATCTTCATATTCCGAGGCAATCCTGTCACAGTCGAGATCTTCAGATAATACTATCCCTCGATTCTTCAAATTTGAAATTTCAGCAATTATAGAATTTACATCTTTGATATCCATTATTTATATAATACATTTTACCTCTAATTATTAAGAAATATTGGGGGTCTTTTTGACCCGTTTTGTTTTATGGACAGTACAATGCCGTATATATCTCCACTCGAGTGTTGTGGCAGATTTTAGGCATACATATACTTAATTAAGTTAATTAATGGACGGTACAATGCCGTATACATCTCCACTCGAGTGTTGTGGCAGATTTTAGGCATACATATACTTAATTAAGTTAATTATTCAATGAAACGATGATGGAATTTGTGATGCGATGGTGGGCGTGCCATGCAAGCCCGAGGGAACACCAAAGCATACATCTCCGAAAGGGAGGTCTAAGGTGACAAACATCATCTTAGACCGCCCAGAAGATATGCTTGGGGGACATCACAACATATACTTAATTAACTTAATTAATGGACGGTACAATGCCGTATATATCTCCACACGAGTGTTGCGGCAGATTTTAGGCATAACATATACTTAATTAACTTAATTAATGGACGGTACAATGCCGTATATATCTCCACTCGAGTGTTGCGGCAGATTTTAGGCATAACATATACTTAATTAACTTAATTAATGGACAGTACAATGCCGTATATATTTCCACTCGAGTGTTGTGGCAGATTTTAGGCATAACATATACTTAATTAACTTAATTAAGGATGAATTTCAATGAAACGATGATGGAATTTGTGATGTAATGATGTGGGACGGCACACGACAGCATAAACATGAAACGACGGGGCAGATTTTCTACGGCCAATCCGACCAATCAAAAGCAACCAACTTAAATTAACCCGGTTGCATGATTGACAAAAGACAACCACACGCCCGGGTTAATGGCGTTGGTTAGTTTTGATCGGTCGGATTTGGCTTTCGAAAGCCCCAAGCTTATTACGAGTCATAACAAATATAAGGTGACTAATACAGCAGCGTTGATTCACGGGTGTGTTATTTTATTTCCTTGAATTACTTATTAATGCTGTTTCGCAACATTTAAATGAGACAAAATATTTAAATAAAACATTAAACAAAACAATACAGTTGTTAGATAACAGCGTATATTCTCCCTGTTCTAATTCTCTAGACAAAATGCATTATCGATTAGATCACAAAGAGCTGTAAGAGGAATTTTAATCACGCCCACCTACTTCAATGAATGGGAAACACTAGTGTTTCATGCTCGTTCCGGCTGAGCGAACATAGGTAGCGGGCTGGATTATAAAGAACGTCTGTACTAAAAGTGTATTATAGATGGTCTAAATAAATACAACTGTTTAAATGATGCGGTTTTAGCCAAGCGACAATAAAAAGTTTTAAAAAAATGTTAAAAGTTGATAAATACAACTCTATGGAAACTATGTATTATACTCCATTACAGTCACGTGTGCGAGCGCCTATGTTAATTATACCTCTCTCTCTACAGGTGCAGCAAACGACACAAATTCCTTTGACGTCATAATACAAGGGAACTTAGTAAGTAGAGTGGTATGAGTGGCGGCGGACTTATCCATAAAGGAGTTATCCCCCTTGAATCGTTTCAGATGTATACGAATTTTATTTTATGACCATTTTTCTTTGACAGAGTTAATTTAGTTCTATTCGCTGCAACAAATCGTATTGAAGGCCTACAAATATCAAAATATGTACTGGCTTCATTTATTGATTGAAATATTTTTTCTTCGTTGGTTTCTGTATCAAATGCTTTGACGTGTTTTGCCCTTTTTGCGTGTTTGCCGGTTCCACCTAATTTTGCATTCTCACTTTGAGTAACAACTCGTAAGTTATCCAATTTGTTATTTTGAGGGAATCCATCAACGTGGTCAATCACAAATCCGTTTTCGATTAATCCGTAAAATGCTTCATAGATTATTCTGTGACAGAGATATGTCTTCCTCCCAGCTGTAAACATCAAGTATCCTATATTATTTACCCGTCCAACCGGTTTTTTTAGTCTGCGATGCCTGACAACACCGTCACGGGATGCTTCATAATTAACAAGCACTGGGTGCGGTCTGAAATCTTGGCTCATTTGTATAATAATACTATTTATCTAATTTATTATTTGCTTTAATTATAAGTCTATCAATGTAGTCTTGAAGGGTTTTTATGATTTTGTCGCTGACGGAGTCATCAGTAGGATCAATGACTGCTTTTTTTATTCGTTTGTCATAATAGCGTTTTAGTTACCTGTAACGTTTGCCGCCACAACTGAGACACAACTGCTATTTTCCCCTTACCCCCACCCCACATCGGAGGCACGGAAGGGGGCCAAAGGAACCGTTGCGAACGCTTTGTAAATGATACCCACAGAATTCGCTTCTGCATGATTTGTTACACGGGGATGTTGATCCAATCATTAGCCACTTGCAGTGATTCATTATACTATATTTTTCTATTTAAATACTTGTTTTAATTATAACATGGAGGAGTTCGAGAGATTATCAGCAATTAAGCCTTTCAAAAACGTTAAATTTAATCTCGATAGAACCATCAAAGATGTGCCAAAACGGGCAATAACTGATAGAGCCCTGATAAATAAAATACGCGATTGTATTAATGAATTCAAGCACGACGGTGCATCTCATAGCTGGTCAACATTTCGAATTGATGGCGTTGTTGATGCCACCATGAACGACAGCAACGCAGCGTTGATGTTATCACAACTTGGCAATAAAAAGTATTTTTTTAGAGTGAAATTCATTATCCGTGTAGAATCAGGCGGTTGGATTATACGAGACAAATTTGAACCGATTCTCAAAGACAAGAAAACAGTCGTTGTTAGCCGTGATTCTAACCCGGGTTTGTTAACTGGAATTGACAAACCATACTATGAACAAGCATATCCTGAAACAGCAGTTGTGTATGGGATATATCCGTTAAATGAAAAACCTGATATAAGAAAACTTAAACCAATGAAACAGTCGTCGCCGGCGACTTCATCGCTGAATTGTGTAGCAGCACGAATAACAGAACATTTTACAAATGCATCCCGAGGGAACAAACTTACCGATCTACGGCGTAGCAAAATAGCTCAATGGGAGTTAACGGTGAAAGACTGCGGAGCAACTATTAGCGATATAGCGAAATTAGAAACATCACTGAGATTTCCAATAACAGTTATGACGATAACAGGAGAAGTTTTATACGAATCAAAATATAAATCAAAGGGAGCCCCAATTAAAATTATTGATCATAACGAACACGCGTGGACGCCCGCGGTCACAATATTTCCACGAAACAGAACAATAAAGTATATACCCGACGAATTCTTACGAGAAGAATTTTCCAGGGACGGTTTTCTCGCTGAAAAGAAACTATTCGATGCTATTGCGCATTTGAGTAAAAACGACCTCGAGTCGGTGTGGTTACTTTGCAGCACTGAAAACGACCCGGATACGTTTGATCAGTTTGTAAGACCAAACGGTGAATTATACCGCACTGAAGCATTTCACAACAAAATGAAAAACACAGCTAGTGGGTTTTTAACGGCGTGTGGCGAAGCCACCGATTTAATCATCAACGACGAACAATTATTGACAAACTGTTTTACAATCCCGTCGGTTGCAGCTCATTTTGCAAGAATCAAAAACGCATGGAAACCAACACGCGTAGAATTCTTGCCAGACATTGAGGCTAGTTGTTTAGAATTTAATCATGGCTGTTTATGGAATAACAAATACGACCATGATAATATCATTTCAGTTGATATGGTTGCTTGTTATCCAGCGAGTTTTCTTGGTTATGGAGAGTGTACGGAGTATTTTAAACGATTTAGACACCCCGTTCATGAAATGACTCGTGTTGCAATTAATGGGCCGCTGCCTGATTTTGATTTAACTGGATTCGCTCGTGTAGTATCATTTGAGTTCGCAGCAGGACTTCATCGCTGTTGTTATGTTTGGATTGGTAAACACATGTCTGAAAAGAAGTGGCTGCCAATAGCGTTATTACGGTTCATGATTAATACAAAAATGTTAATTTCGCTGACGGTCAGTGAAGCAATTATATCATATCGGAAACAAACCAATGTCTGGTTACCAACACCGGAACGTCTTGATAGTATAATTGAGGAATCCAGAAAACATATTGATGCCGGCGAAGAATTTATCATTGAGTGGTCCAAACGGATATTTAATCAACGAAACATCGAAGCAAAAGATCTCGGTAGAAGAATAATCTGAAAATTCACTCAGGGAGGAAAAAAATGCGACTATATACGATATTGTTCACGGCTGATTATGGATAACACAGAATATGACTTTGTAATTGCGGATGCAGTATCTAAAAACATATATGTAGATCGTAAAGATGCTTTTTTGTCCGATGCAACAAAATTGGGTACAGTTGTTACTTATAGCGACGGTTACAGATCCCCGTATACACATTTGAGGTCGTCGATGCTGGGTTATGCTTGTATTAATTTATTTTCAATGATAAATAGATTTCCTGACACTGCGGTTAGAGTTGCCGTTGATTCATTTTACATTAACAGCAAGTACAGTTGCGCAGTTGCTGAATTCACTAATTCGGATGAAAGCTGGGGATCAATGAGAATTAAAAAAGAAATGCTGCGCAAGTATTCTGAATCAGCAGACGTTGAAATTAAAAATAATTACTTACACGGCGATAATTTATCAAAGCGTTCTAATGCACCATCGATATCAGATCCAATTTGTAGATATAAAACAGTTTATTTAAACGGCTGTGGCGGGTCAGGAAAGACGACTCGCGCGATTGAGTTATTTCGTGGGAAATATCTTACGGATTTCACAAACATGATTGTGCTGACGCCAACACATAGATTATCCAGAGAGATAAAACAACGAGGCGTTTCAGCGTGTACGTATCATAGTTTTTTCAGATACAGTGGTGACAAATGGACACATGAACGAATGGGAGATAAATTCATCCCCGAGGTTATAATTTGGGATGAAGTATGCACAGTATCAACAGAAATATTAAAGATGTTCTTGGATTGGCTGCTGCAAAAGAATACAGCGGTGATAATGTGCGGAGATCATGGACAGCCACCACCATTTGTCGGCGCGGGTCCACATAAGTGGCTGAAAGAATTCGTGGACTATTATGAAGAAATTGATAGCGATTATAGGGCACTTGATGAACAATTAAGTGAGGTCAAAAAATTAATCAGATTACAACCCGATAAAATACAATGTGAAATAATTCGGGAGGTGATTTCTGAAACTCCAATGGAGGAATTTTATAACACATGGAGACCAAACGATTTTGTAGTTGCTAGCAGAAAAATAGTCAGAGACACACTTCAGAAAAAGTTGTTTGAGCTTCACAAAGAAAAATATCCCCTGATAAAAGTTCCATTGTGTTATAGACCCGCTGACACACGGCGACAGAATATTGAAGTTGAAATTCCAGGACAGCGCGAAAGACAAACACTAGTATTAATTGATATTGTGCTGGTTGATATCAGTGTTGTCGAAGACGCATTGCGTGCTAATAAATCGCCATGGACACTGGGTTACATAACAACAATACATTCCTCGCAGGGATTAACCATCGCGGATACTATTGTTTGGATAGTCGATAATCGCATTGAGTGGTCAAATTTAGTCTATCTTGCAGTGTCTAGAGTACGGCGAATAAATCAACTTCGAAGGATTGTATTTGATGACGACACCACAATGGATGATATAGATGTTAGCATCATTAATAAAAAAAACTCTCCGGTTACAAACAACAAGACAAAAAAAAAACAACGAGAATTTGATATTGATGCTGAATTAATAATTACGCTGAAGCAACAACAGAATAATCACTGCGCGAGTTGCAATTGTATAATGCGTTGGCAGTATTCGGATAAAGATCCTCGCCAATTTACCGTAGACAGAAAAAATAACAGTCTCGGTCATGTCAGAAACAATGTAATGTTGACTTGTCTTGAGTGCAACAGACGCAACGGCGCTAGTTAAGACCATGCGGTGGCAATTGAGTATCGTCAGGAATAACTTGTAGTTGTTCGCGTGTAAAACCCCGCTGAGGGGCAGTTGAATCCAATTTATAGATTGGAGGTCTACCAGTTGATCGTGTTATAGTAGATATGCTATGCGTAGTGACACTCCAATAGGATCAGTAGCCCTTTTTTAACCACCTTCGAGTTCTCCTGGTTCATATAAATATCTCACGGTGACATTGCCAAGAATTGGCTGAGAAACGCTATCCCGCTGTGGTTGTGGTACATACTTTTTTTTATTGCGTTGTTAGGTTTCATATTGATTGCTCTGGTAATCTCGTTCTTTAGCGCTGCAACTACCCCTGGTAACCTTTTGACCCATTCACGGGATCGCTTTTCTTGGATGAATTCTTTTGCGTATTGATATCCAAATAACCGCTCAGCAAGAGTCCGATTAAATCGTTCTACAATTGCCTGATCGCGATGTAGTGCAGTATGCCCCCGTCTGATGGTGACATCGTGATCTTTCATCGCTGATAAAACAGCGCCTTGAAATTCCTTGCCAGGATCAACTTGTAACATATTTGGCCAGCGTAGTGGGCCTCATCGATAAATCTTTTCAAATGCAGAAGCAACTTCAGGTGATGATTTTGTTTTTAGCGGTTCTGCTTGTTTGTATCGACTCGCAACGTCAACTACGGTTAGCGCGTATTTGTAACCTTTGTCATGTGGTAAAAACAATAAATCAGCTTGATGAACTTCATTAGGTCCGGTAACATCAAAATGCGAGAAATTGATTTGTTTAGGACGCGGTAGATAAATTTGCCATATAGCCTGTTTGGATAACCAATTAGCCGCAGTAGCCTTTTTCACTTTTGCGGCGTTGGCGAGTTTATTGATTGCAGCGTTACCCCTCCAGTATCCTTTTGGAGAATAATAAATAGATTCCATATTATTTATTACCAGCGCCCATCATCAATTTGCCTTTCATAGCCGATTTTACCAACCACGAAGCCAATTTTTCTTTGAAAGATTTATCAGGAATAGCATTTAACGCATGAATTAATTTCACATCCGCGAGATGTCTGTGTTGCAAATTGCTGCTTTTATATGCAACATCATGAACATGACACGGCTTATCAATAGCGTTTTTCGGATACTCGCCGGGTCGGGGCTGATTTTGATCATCAAGTCTGATATCTAATCATGTTCCGGGGCCACAATAGCTATATCCTGGAAGGTGCTTTTCTCCGGGGTACTTTGCCCATGGGGTTCCAGGGAGCTTTGCCAATTTGGCTGCAATATCACCTCCTCGTTTTTTTTAAAACATCTCCGGATTTCATAGAAACAAATCTAAATTTTTTGTACCACATGTTGCACATCTACCAGTAAGTGCAGATCTGTTATTGCTAGTTGTAATCGTCGTCACATCATTTGTGTTAGTACGCGTTTTACACTTCACACAATATAGATCCATAATTTATGTATAGAGATATGAATATAATTGATTTTTCAGCGACTAAAACAAGAGAACCAGTTAAGCATCATGCAGCGCTACCAAACTCTATCCGCGCAATTATAATCGGGCCGTCTGGATCCGGCAAGACGCAATTGTTGCTCAATTTAATAGTGAGATGGATGAAGTGGGATAAGTTGTATTTAGTTGCTCCTAGCGTAGATGATCAACGATGCTATGAAGTGTTAAAGGATTTTAACGAGAATGCATCAGAAATTAAGGGTGAGAACGTCATTGAATTTATACCTGATATTGACGAGGCACCATCCGTGGATGACCTTGATGGGAGCATTAACAATTATACGACGATGTGATGTTAGACAATCAAAAAAAACCCAGCTAGAATATTTTCCCGAGGCAGGCACAAAAACACCGACGTGATATATGTCACTCAACGCTACACTCAGATTCCAAAAGTGATCAGAGATAACTGTAATATTCTTGCTGTGTTTAACGGTGTTGATACACATACGCTACAAAATATTTGGCAGACATGGTGTTCCGATATGGACTTCAATCAATTTAAAAATTTCTTTAGTAACGCTCAGTCAACCCCGCATGGATTTATAACAATAAATTTACATGATCCTCGGACACGATATCGTATCGGACTCGATCAAATATTCGGTTGAAATAAATTATTAACCTGTAGCAGCAAGGGGGGGGGGGGGGCGATGACATCACGACGAGACCGTATTTTGACTAAACGATGAAAACGGTCTTGGAGTATGATTTGCGAAAAACTTATGTTTCGAGCAAGTAACCCTTTTTTTTGGTTGAAAAAGAAGGATTCGAATTAATTCTCTCGAGATGTTTGTTAGATTTAGAGCAAATGATGTCTCGGACAAATGTCCGATTCGCCCCCCCCCCCCTCCCCCTGCTGCTAATCCATTTTTCAGATTCTACCACTTTAATAAATTCGTTTATCAAATAAATTATGCCGTTAATAAAATTAGAAGCAGTTAGTTCATACATTGCATAAGGCAAATTTTCCTTTTCAACTTTAATAAGTTCTTCAACAACACCTTCTCTAACTTTTCAA
Organism: Unio pictorum; assembly: GCA_030141615.1. Classification (NCBI taxonomy): domain Eukaryota; kingdom Metazoa; phylum Mollusca; class Bivalvia; order Unionida; family Unionidae; genus Unio; species Unio pictorum. Next base: position 671,005 of record JARLTB010000305.1, read on the forward strand.
TCAATTCAGTATTTCCTTTTATTATTGTAGGTCTAGGTCGAAAATCTTTATTATTTCACTAATACCTTCAAATATTTTTTCAGCTACAGGAGGAGGCTGAGCAGCAGCTATATTAGTTAGAAGTGTTTTCAAAATCTCTCTTGTATGGCTCGTTCTTGATATGATTTTAGTTCGCCTAGCAGCCTGTCTTTCTAATGGAAGAATATCCTTAGTTGCTCTTGCAACTCTTTCGGTAACCTTTTTAATAGTTTTATATAATTATTATGTACCCTCTGCAAATTTTGCTTGTGCTTCTCGACGTTCTTGAAGTTTTTGTTTACGAGAATCACGAACGGACAAACACTTGATGATTGCTTTTAATCATTCTCGAGCTAACCTAGCAGTATAAGATTCAGCATCAGGTGCCATTATTGATATAATAATGATCTATTTATAGCAGCAAAAGTGGCGCAAGCTTAAATAAGTGTCCCGACGGGTAAAAAAAAAGACGGTTTGACGTTACGGACTTTTCTTTTCTCGTAGGAAGCCTCAGTTTTCAAAAATTGACCTTCCAGCAAGGGATCTGTTCGCCTCCTCTGCTCATGTCTGTCTGTCTGCTTGTCTGTCTGTCTGTCTGTCTCTGTGTGTGTGTGTATGTATGTATGTATGTATGTATGTATGTATGTATGTATGTATGTATGTATGTATGTATGTATGTATGTATGTATGTATGTATGTATGTATGTATGTATGTATGTATGTATGTATGTATGTATGTATGTATTTATGTATGTATGTATGTTGATTTTCACTTGACTATAAATCTGTACTATGTTCATATGATGCATATTTACAAGAATTGATTCAAAAGTCTATGTGTATGTGTGTGCGTTACTGTGTAGTCTCTTGACGACTCCTGTTTGTTTGAAAAACAAGAACAGTCTATGTAAATTACGCACAGTCATACAATTTATTTACTCCTTAAGGAGACTCATGATGTAATGTAAACGTATGTTAATTAGGAGGTAATAATGGCGTGCTAAAAAGTATAAATATTTCAATTGCACTCCATTAGAAACCAATTGTTATTGATTCTGTTTCTGACCGTACTAATGTAATACTTTGTAATACTAATTACTAATGTAATACATTGACTTTTTAAAATACGTCATCATTATATGTGTCCCATTCAACTTACATGTTTCATTATGTAAATGTTTTCTAGCAGTAATGACGTATAATTAACATTCAGACCATATACTTGTAACGAAGGTCACATTTTGTTAACAGCTGCATAAGTTTAAAGGCACAGTCTGGTAAATTTTTAACATAACATTTTTAGCGCAGGGATTAATGCTTTTTTTACTGTGAACCTGTTGATTTGCACCAGTGTTCCTGCATAATCCAATCAAATGTTGACCGTATTCGGGTAATATGATTTGAGCAAATGGGTATATAAACAGATTATTTAAGCATTTATGTTATGTTGATGATGGCTGTTAAGGACGAAACGCGCGCGCGCGCACGTGTGTGTGTGTGTGTGTATGATTTGGATTTTTAATAGTGATGTCTAGCACTGGGGCATCATACCGCAGACATGTATCATGATGTCCCACCTAGTCACATTACCCTGACACTAGAGCCGAGACGTCCTTACACTAACATCCTAATGCTGAGCGCCAAGCGAGGCTGCTGTTAGTATCATTTTTGGTATGCCTCGGCTAGAGGATCGAACCAACGACCTCCCGCATTCGTAGCAGATGTTCTAGCGGTCAACCGGTCAACCGTTCCGGTTGACCTAACTTGCGTAAGATAAGAAGGCTTGCATAGTAGTCACAGAAAATAAGGCCATCAGTCAAACATTTCCACACAACAACACGAACACGTCACAGTTACATGTGCTGGCAAATGTGAATCTATAATATGCATATCATATAGGCACTCAGCTTAAGAAACGTGTTTGCCTGTCTCCCTCCCCCCCCCTCTGTTTTTCCTCTGCAACAAAATAAATATTTTCGCTTCCCCTAACCTAGTATTTATTGTTCTTTGTGGATGTCTGCTTTAAAATGAGAGCATATCAAGATAACATTTGTGTTTGTCTTGCATATCGCGCATCAAGATTAAAGATCATTCAATTCCCACCCCAACAGTTCTATGCTTTACATATTAATGTTGGGACCAGCCTGTGTGTTTATTCTGGACTAACCTTCAGTACAAATGAACATATCGGCCACCTATAAAAAAAATTGAAAGAAAAATAATCATAATAGATATGACTGCAATAGGATGACCCGGGATGGGATTTGGATTTGGCAAAGACAATAAAAACAATTTCGTGAATGAGATGTTTACTTATGATATGAATATTGAATAATTCTCACAACAAAAAATCGTGCGCATAAAGTCTAACAATGGGTTTAACAGAATGATGCGCAACGGGATACACAACTGATACAAGGAAATGATATCGTCCCTACCTGAAACATTTAACTTTAACGAGTAATCAAAAAAGAATCAAAGTATAGAACTCATAAACAAATATGATTGATACATGGATCTGTCTCTATGGGTGATCCATCTTTCAAACTTTAAACTCAAAAGTAAGCAATGTTTCATTTACCACCAAGGGTATCAAAGCAATTGATTTACACAGCTATGAATACGGTTTGGTTCTGTCACCAATGGTAATTAAAGCTTATCAACAACATTATGAATATTGTTTCTTGCAAACGTAGGATATAGTGGTCCCTAAACGCGAGAAAACTACTATCTTCATCTGAGCCATATTCACCATCGACAACAGCACACGGGTTATACGAATCCCGTAGAAGTTTTACGAATCCCCGTCGAATTTCAGTGTGTATGTGTGTGTGATTTTGGTTTCTTAACAATGTTTTCAGTCATATCGCTACTGCAATGTGGTAGTTTATAGTGATGCATAAAACTGGGACATCATACCGCAGAAATGTAGCATGATGTCCCACCCAGTCACATTATCCTGGCACCAGGCCGAACAGTAATTACACTAACCTCTTAATGCTGAGCGCCAAGCGAGGCAGCTGTTAGTACCATGTTTATAAGTCTTTGGTATGACTCGGCAGGGGATCGAACCCACGACCTCCCGCATCTGAGGCGAACACTCTAACCACTAGGCCACCGGAGCGGTCTCGAATTTCAGCTAAACCTGTAATGACTACTAGAGCCGCATAGTATGATCGAAGTTAGGCATAAGCACAAGTAATGTTGCTTGATTATTTATTAAATAATTTCAACAAAATTACGCAACGAGATTAATATTATAATATTCAGGCAGAGCACGTTGTAATGAGGATTTTCCTCTCAGGCTTTTTGTTTGTTCAGGAAGCCGTCGTAAGTGTAGAGCTTTCTGACACAACTCGTTGTGTAGTGAAAAACCAAAACATTCTGGTTTGCCTTTATAAATACTCTAATAATAGAGACATCCACGGCCAAAGAGCTAAAGATGCTCATGCAGAATTCCGTAACATTAATCTTAGAAGAGCCAGTTACATATGTGAAGGAATATTATCATGTATTAACAATTTCACCCGAATGTTTCCATACATAAGGAATGCAAATATATTGATTCATAGCAAGGATCACTTTTAATTTTCCAAACCAGGAGATAAAACCAAACAGTGTGTAATGCCTGACGGTGGACACAAACCTGTTTTGAAATTTAATTTAGGGTCGGGGACGAAACGAATGGACACCTGGGAAAAAGAATGTAAACAAGTACAACATACTAATAAAGAACCCAAACATAAATACTTTGCACTTTTTGCTCAAACGTATTTTATATTTTAAAATTACGATAATGTAGATTGGGGGTAGGGTCTAAAGCATAAAGAGGTTAACTTTCAAACAAAGGGTATCACCACATAATCCACCAGGTTTCTCATAACTACGGTCGGAGGTATGCACACAAATTAAAATATTACAGGAAAGTCTTAGCTGAGGGTGGCTTGGTATAATTTAATGTTTAGCGAGAACGGGTAAACGACGAATACTGCACTTATATTATTCAGTTCACATGCTGCCTTGTCGTATCTTCATAGCTCGTTGTATGTGATTAAATATCTTTAATATTTGAAGAAAATGTAATAGCCAACGTTGTTATCAGTTAGGTCTTCCATTCTAGCAACGTTTAAGTATCAGATAATATGGAACAATTCATATGTAAGGATTTCCTGTCTTCTCTCAATCCGCCTATAGTTTTGACTTGATAAAGTTGACAAAATACAAGGATTACACTTTAATCATACTTAGACCTAATTAAATGAAGTTTATTTTTTCTATCACACTAGATAATTTGCATAACTGAAAAAATGTTTGTCAACTTGGTAACCCTGCTATTGCATTCAAATAGCAAAATCTGATTCTGTGTTGGTAAAATGATACAAGTTATATTGAGGTTCTGCTGCTGTTGTAACTGTTTTTACATTTGGTTTTAAAGAGAGATCAACTTTGGTATGATTCGTATGACAGGCACACCACTTATAATTCATCAAGTTCTGACCTTTGCTACAATCGTTTGTTCTCATCTTCATTGTGCAATTAGGGGTTAAGGAAATTAATGGGCTATTGTATTTTATTTCAAAACATATCTACTGACTTTGATGGTAGCTAGCACAGGGAAGATGTCTATGGCTATAACTTGTCCATAGATTATTCAATTAAGCTATGTGCCTAAGTAACTATTGCGGGATGTCTAAGTTTGTATCCCTATTAGTATTTCGGGACTCTCAAGCTTGTTACTTATTATTATGAATGCTGCTATTATTAATATTATTATTATTAGTAGTAGTAGTAGTAGTAGTAGTAGTAGTAGTAGTAGTAGTAATTACTTTTACACAGCTTTATAAAAGTATATATGGTTGATCCTTTCTTCCTTAATCAGACCATTTTGACCTCGAGGACCATTAGCAGCATTGATGTTCTTCCCAGCAGAGCTTATATCTGCAAAAAGCGTGACTTTTATTTTTAGTAACCCTAACCGTACATGTGGGACATTACTCCTAGTGTTGTCAGCACAATTAGCACGATAATACCTAAGTTTTTGGGGCTCCGAGTGGCCGAGTGTATATCAGTGCCCACTAGAGAGCAATAGCGTGGGAAAAATCATAGTACATGTACAGCATGGGAAACATTGCTCTAAACCGTTTGGGTTTGAATAATTTCAAACCAACAAATGGATGGTTGGAAAGATGGAAAATGCGCGACGGAATTCAATTTAAACGACAATACGGCATAATAACAGGATGCAGACGAAACTGAAGCTGAACATTCTTTCTGCGGGAGATGACCCATCAATGTCTGCCATCAATTTTCGAATAACTAGCGATCAAAAGAGTTTCTTGAAATTCACTAGAACTCCTTGATCCATTGGTTGAATCAATGAAGTTGTGTTCGGAGGAAGGAAAACAAGCTTAACATTTAAGTAAAAGTTGAAAGAGTGGATTCTAATCATTGTTTATATTTATTCTTCAAATATATTCGTGCCGTGCTGATTTAAAGCTGTACTGTACCGTACATCGGTTAATTGCACACTCCGGTTAACTGCACAGTCGCGTGACGGGCCCGATGATGTGCAGTTAACCGGAGTCGACTGTATATCTGCTACTACTCTAAAAGAAACTTGACAAGCTAGACATGGGAGGGTTATTAAATTTCTATTCGATATTCCAATATATCTCGAAGATTTTAGTAGGAAAAATGTCTAATTACTTTCAGATTACATAACCTGCATACAAAACTTACACGCAAGACACTACCACAATTGAAGATTCTAAGTAAGATTTGTCCACATTTTCAACAAATACATGCTTCCGAACATTAAACAATATTGAAGAGTTCGATGTTACCATTTCTTGCACGACAAAGCTGGAAACCGATGGGGAAAGGAGTTCTTAGCTTGTTTATTGACTCCAATATAAAGCCTTAACACCAGACCCTTTAAAGATAACGCCAATTTAAACTGTAAATCAACCAAGATGGGCATTAAAAGCATCCACACTCAGCTAATGAAATCACATATGAGATAGGCAGGACACATTACCATGATGTATGAAGACCAACTATCAAAGAGAACTTTCCACGTTGAGCTGAAGGGAAAACGTTATCAATGTTTTCGAAAGGTACAAAATAATCTTTCTGAAGCGAGGCTTTAATGTTTTGACTTTTTGTATGATAAACCTTAACGTGAGGAAGTTTCTGTTTGCGTCAGAAGAAGAACTAAGTAGTAGAGAATTTTCAGAGTTAAGGAATTGTGTTCACAATGACGTCAAAACCATTCTTGATGAGCTAAAGGTCGACTTCAGAGCATGCTGTTCGTACGGCTAACGATTATTGCTTGACTATCAAAGTTTTTTTTATCTCAGTAAGTCTTCACTAGGCAGTCTTCTGGTAAAAACAAAACCCATTTTAGTTTCATACAATAACATTCAATTCAAATCTCAAACTGTCAGAACATTAGGAGTCAAGTTTTTGATCAAACTGATTTGAAATCCTTATCTCTACCTACCAGCACCTATTGCAAGAAGAAAGGGTACATTATTTCGGATTGCTACAGATCGAAACAAAAAGAAATAACCGAATCAGGACAGACCTATTCCAAATGATACTATGTCTACAACATCAAGGCCATGATTATGTATTGAAAGCAAAAATAAATTGTTGGGTCAAACAAACTCTGGTCGGCTTTTATTATGGAGAATTATGCAAGAGCTTTTCGTATTCCTTTATTATCAGGTACGTTGCCTTTTCCTGAAAAGTCTTCTGATGAGAATGTTCTTATTCCGGCGGCTTTGCTAATGTTCCTGTCCGTTGTGTACATTTGACATCTGACTTGATCTAAGAAACCCTCACAATCAGAACAGTGGCGTCTTTACGCCATTGACTGCATTCATGTATTACTAGGCAATGACCAAACTAGCGATGAGGCTGTTTTAATCCACTTGTACCTGCCAAGCCTTCTTTGGATCAGAAAGTCGATCATATTGAAAATAAATTCTCGATTTATTACCAGCTTGTACAGTTACTGCAATTATGGCAAAGAAGGCTGTTGTGAATGATGTTGATCAGGAATGTATTCCATTAGTTAACACATGCATTTTGATGGGGTCACATTTGCTGAAGAGGTATTGATAACATTGAGTTTCTTTTTGCTACTCATTCTCTTTGTTCTAGTCAAGAAACAAACAACAATGACTTGTCAGAGAGGAACAAGCTCGTGAGATCACCTGTTTGTTTCAGAGGGCCATTAACGAAACTGAAACCATAGAAGTTCCTGTTTATTATTTTGTTTAAAAGAAATTTTAGACAATGAAATCCAATATACACTATGCGATTGCTGTGTATACGTCGTAAAGACGGTAATGTCTTAATTGAGCCCATCAAACTATTTTAGCTGGTCATTTAGGGATCAATAAGACTTATGTCAAAGTCTCGAATCATTTTATTGGCTGAAAATTAAAAGTGATGTTCGTAACCAAGGTAGATCTTGTAACAGTTGTCAAATGGTAGGAAACCCAGTCAGAATATACATAAGGCTTATATGCAACCTATTCTGCATTTGATGAACAATTTATTAGAATAATTACAAACTTTGTTGGTCACTTAACTATGACCAAGTTAACAACGAAATTAAGGACTGAGAAACATGCAAAAGAAAAATGTGTCCAGCCTGATGGTAAAAATATAGCTGTTTTGTCCATGCATTAAAATCCTTTTCAGACTAAGTACTATGACCCTTATGACATTAACAAAAAAAAAACGAATGAGTTAAATTACATCATTAATACAAATAATCACGCAGTCAATTTAGTTGTACATGCCCCACACTGTGAGTATTTAAGCTGTGGACTGGAGTTAGTCAGTGGTGACTTTTAGAGTAATCAATCTTTGGAATTCAGAAATATTGAATAAGCTCTACAATAAACTGTCACATCAACATCTACACGAAAAGAGTGAACTATAACAGATTTTATTTGGATATGAGCACTACATGTTTCCAGATGTCCTAACAAGAATAAATAAAATCTATCATAAAGATTAAATTACAGATTCCACACGGCATTACGTGACGAACCCTTTCAAACAGGAATGTTTGACAAAGGAAATTCAGTATTTGTTGGAGAATGACTTCATACATCCAAGTAAACGTGGCTGGAGTTCACCATCTGTTCTTGAGCCTAAACCAGATAATAATTTCCTCATGTGCACTGACTAAAGAAAGCTGAACAGTTTGACTAAAACAGATTCATTATCATTGTCGAGGATCGATGACTGGATTGACAAAATTGGAAATGTGAAATAAGTCACAAGGCTTGTTTTGACGGAAAGAGCAAGGGAAATTTTGATTTTTGTAACTCAAGATGGACGTTATCAATAAAGAGTGACGCCGCTTGGAACGAAAGGTTCACATTTTACTTTTTAACGTTTTTTTGAATATCTGGTCTAATTGTGACGCTTACTTCGATGGTGTCACCATCTACAACGACACTGGAAAGATCACTGGAAAACTATCCGGAAATTCTTTGATAGATTCACTGATGCAAATTTGACAATTAATGTATCCAAAAGTTTGTTTTGCCGCTGATATTTCAATTTCAGGACATGTTGTGGGACACGGTCAAATTAAACATATAGACGTTACGGTTATGGCTATTTTTTAATTCACAATGCCTATCAGTAAAATGTAAATGATGACATTATGGAATATGGCTGGATATTACTGAAACTTTTTACAAACTTTTCCAGACTTGCTGAACCCCTGACCAAATTATTGGTCTGAAAAATGTAAGGAGGCCCTTGATGAGTTCAAGGCCATACTTAAGAGTGTACGAGTTCTTTCAAATCTGAATTTCAATCAATCATTCCAAATGTGTGTTGATACAAGCGATCTTGGGTTTTGTGTAGTATTGAGTCATAAAGACAAAAATGATGTAGGAACCAGAAAATAATATTCCGTCATCGAGAAGGAATGTTTGGCTTTGATAATGGCTTCTTATCCGATTATTGTGTTTAGTGATCACAATCCTCTTACTTTCATTGGCAGAATGAAAAGCAAATATCAGAGAGTATTGAGGTTACGTTTACGTTTGATGTTGCAATAGTACAATATTAACACCAGAAATATCATGGGAAAAGATAATGTAATAGAAACGAGATTTCACATGCATAGAGGTAAACTATTGGCTGATGTCTATTTTGCGTCATTGATAAGATTTGACATTATATAACTTTTAATCACATGTATATTTGACTACGATTGAAAAGAAAGCTTTATTATAAACATATTTTATTATGGGGAGAGGTGTATTGTATATTTATTTTGCATTGTTAATTCTCAGTTTTTCTCTATGATCAAATGGAATGTACGTCGTATTTTGTAATTGGCCATAGTCCACAATCAAGTTGATGATATACCTGACAAGGGACATCGATGATTGTTTATCTTAATCTGAGTCAAGGACACTGGTATTCCCTCATAGAAATAATGGGTATACCTGTTCATTACTATAATTTTAGTAATAGACATTTCCTTGCTGACAACTTAGTTTGCTGTAGACAATACACTTTTACCCTCATTTTGGTTCTATTATTGTGTTTTATTTTTTTATATAATGTTTAACTTGAAAAAATAATCATTCTTTTAATTACGTCCAGTTTTAATTTGGATTTATTTATATTAAATTATTCACTGGAATTGTATCGTGGCCAATAATAACTTTTGACAGAAATATTAAATTGGATTTATAATGAATTCAGTGAAGGACATCTTGGATTGTATTTTTGTGATACATCGAACGATTGTTAGCACATAATCACAATCGAGACTACAGGCACATGAAAACAATCAATATTGGGTCATATTTGGAAAAACACTGAAATTCAATTAGAACTTTATTCATTTGGACTTGAGATATTAAAATTGTGGACTATTTGTGGTTTAATTCAGAATATTTTAGGTTATTTTTAAATTTTCACTTAGCATTTTATGGAAATACAATTTGTTTTCGAATTTTACACACCTTGATAGCTTGTAGCTCTTCTCAGTTACTTTTTTAGACCTAATTTCGTTTATATGTGAGTTGGAGTGTCACAGCTATATCCACCATACAGACTATTCTAATGCATATTACAGACTTGAATGCTTGAAATCATTGTTTGTGTGCATGAAATGGGTAAGTGGATTGAAAGACAATGTCATTTACTCAGCATATTCAGTCAATACACATGAGAATATTGGTTAGTTTTTCTTTAAATACACGACGACCGACCATAAGTCACGTGTGTCTTATGATATCCTGTGAATTACTGGATTTTCTCGAGAGAAATAATTTGATTGAAACACAGCAGTTTTGCAGTGTTTCAGAACACCAAGAAATTGGAGTTGTTTCAGACGCATTAGACGGGCCAAGTTCAGATCCCACTATGTGTATGTGTTTTACCTTGAACTGGAAAGGGTAATTATCTTAATATTGATATTCTCTGTGCCAACATCCGCTAATCACACCAGAACATAAGCAATCAATGGTAAATAGCTGGCATTATAGCGCGGTAAACATTTTAAGCATATAATAAAATAAAGAATTAATTCATCTCGAGCTGAAAATAATTAATTTTTCACCCTATCTATGAAATATCTCCTATATCCGTTATTCACTCAAATATTTCAAGCAAAAAACTTCTCTTTCGTTCTTTATATATGTATATATGTGTGTGTGTGTGTGTGTGTGTGTGTGTGTGTGTGTGTTGATACCACATACATAAAAAAATAACATGGCTTTTAATGTGTTGATATATAGCAATTTGATATACGAATACACTTGGTATATCAAACTGTGATCCGCCCATGGAGTAATAATACGCATATATGAACGTTCTCGCAGCTGTGTGCTGTTGATTGTAGATCAATGACGAATTTCTACTCATTAACCATTAGGGACGTTTGAAACTAGCGATACAAGAGATTAATAAAATGCAAAATTTCATTGTAATCCTTTCTGCTTTCTCCCCCCTCCCCATGCATAACGGGCAAACTGCGCAGAAATCCGGAGTGAGAGAGAAAATAATTTGCTCCCGTTAAAAACCTTGAAATTTAACTTACACCAAGTAACCTATAAGAATATAATTCGTCGTGACGGTGTGTATGCACTTTCCTTGGGATTTATAATGAATTATACAATGTCGCAAACCATGTCGACATTATATGGTAGATTTCTAAGTTACGTAGTACACATACTGTGATGTATATTATGTTGTTGTTATTTTGTAAGCCTATAATAATGTTCTAAGTATCGATTATTATTAATTAAGTATGAAAATGTCCAAAGGCCGCACTCTCTAGCTCTCTCTTTCTGGACCATCGTGGCAAGATACATGCGAAAAGCGAAGAGAATTTTCGCTTGTGGTATCCTGGACTCTGGACTTATGAATGATGGTAAAGGTTAAGTCAAACCGACCTTTGATTGACTGATTGAGAGAGAGAGAGAGAGAGAGAGAGAGAGAGAGAGAGAGAGAGAGAGAGAGAGAGAGAGAGAGAGAGAGAGAGAGAGATTTATGGTCAGTTGTACTGCTATTGAAGCAAAATAATGACTTTGATCAATTGCAAATATATGACAATAGTTTAATTATCTCTTGTTGGTTCGTCATTTTGATTAGTTTCTACTCAGCATTAACTTCCACGCGCCGGTATGCCAATGGCTGAGCGTTATTGTGAATGGCCTAGTTAATCATGTGTTTCTAATGCTCTACGTCTTTCATTAAAACCATCTTTCATGTTTAAATCATAAATATGTGTTATATTGATTAAATCAATGTGAAGAAAAATAGAAAGTAAAAAAGGAAACAATCAACTAATCAATTTGCAAAGCTGATTGTAAATAGCCACAAAAGGCATAGAACTACATTTTGTAGAGGACACACTCGCCAGAGATGTAAGTTCATTCATTGGGTCAATACACAGTTGCCTGTAATAAATCTCAATTCCGTCCAAAGATATATATATATATATATATATATATATATATATATATATATATATATATATATATATATATATATATATATATATATATATATATATATATATATATATATATATATATATATATATATATATTATGTACACTGTATCAATGATATACCACCGTTATATAAAGTTTTCCTTAAAAGGAAATTCGGCAAGCCTCTTTTCCTTTAAACGAATAATTAATGCATCTCGTGGTATATCATTGATACAGCGTCCACACACACACACACACACACACACACACACACACACACACTTATATATATATATATATATATATATATATATATATATATATATATATATATATATACACCGTTCAGCTGATAGATATATATAAACATGGGGGTATAGCAAATTTACTAAAAGAGAAATGTGAGGAATTGCATAGCCTGAAACAATTAATAGCTATAGAACAGTTTATTTTCCAAAGTGTTTGAAAATAAATATAGATTTCTAAGTGCGAAAATAAACAATTAAAATATAAATTTAAAGTATGAATTTAAACTACAAGAAAACAGCAAAAACTTTCAGATTCAAATAAACTTCTTTAATATTAAACAAAATTCTTGAATCTTTTAATAATATTTTCACTGTGTTAGAATAACAGATCTAAGACGTTTAAAAATACTCTTCATTCGCAGAGCAAACTGTGTATGTTCATTGTAATACTATGCAAAGATGTCAGCTTCCAAGAAAATGTCAAATGCTGTGTGTGTGTGTGTGTGTGTGTGTGTGTGTGTGTGCGTGTGTGTGAAATTACTTAATTCTGACGAAAGGTCAACGTAACCATATATACAATATATGCATTGTTCCAAAACCAAAGCTATTAAAGCATAAGCGTGAGTTCCTTTCTAGAACAAATACTTTATCTTTTAACACAAACACCTAATTATTCAATACTTATTCATTCGAGACTCATGGAATATTCCTAATGAGAATTACAAAAACACAATAGTCGAGCTCTGAATTCAAATAGTTTCGTCTAAGCATAAGTACCAAAACAAGGATAAGATCATTTACAACATAAAATAATGTAATCTCTCTCTCTCTCTCTCTCTCTCTCTCTCTCTCTCTCTCTCTGCTTTAATAATTATTTCGTTTGCATGTTTGCATAGTATATACATTTTAAACAATAAAGTATATACAGAGTAATACAACTACAAAAGTTTGTTTTAACACTCTTGCACGTTCACATATAAATCATCTCTGAGTCAAAAGTATCTTCTTCATCCGACAAGGTTGTAAACTTTACACGGTCGAAATATGTGAAATTTGATTGAAGAGTGTCAAATGTAAAAATAAAGTCAATAATAACTGGATATTTACAGTAATCTTAAAACCTTTTCATCTAAATATCATACAGACCGTTCTCCTTCGTGTTACACAATTATCGTTTCCAATAGCATTGTCATCGTAGATGTTTAACACAATTTGCACAAAGATAAAGTCCTGATTATTATTACGAGTTATAATTCGTAATATCAAATAATTATAATTTTAACAAAGAAAGTAAATTTAGCAAACATTTAGTTCGTCTTGGAGTACGATAACAACGTCAATATTGGACATGATTATTCCATTTCGGCCAATATCTAGATTATTCGTTTAATTATACAATTGTTCTCAGATCTTGAATTTGGTATAAGAGATCATACATTGATAAGAATAAGAGAATGTCCACAATATTGAAAGCTAGATTTTCCATTGAAACTTAAATATTCCAAAATGGATTTCTCAACTTTAGGAAGAACATATGGTGCCATTTTGTTTCAGAACTAAAGCAACTTTAACTGATTTTGTATATTTTTCAATTAAAATATCAATCACATAGCAAATAAGGAGTGAGTTTACTCTGGATAACAGTCTTGAGAATATAAATATGTTATCTGTTTTCTACTCGGATTTATAGCAGTTGGGATTTGATGAATATTCAACCAACGTAAGGAACCATTGCAAAATGGAGTCAATAAAAACAACTAAATCAGAACTTGTAAAATAAAAGACTGTTAATTATTTCTCTTTCTAGAACAGGGTTATGGCTTTGAAATAAAGACGTTAGTTAATTAATCATTATGTTTAGGCATCGAATATATTGAATACTACGAATTTGCATAGTAGACAAAGTTGTAAGAGTACCCTTAATGTATATTCCTAAATTATTCAGACTCGAAGCATGATCATTAAATTACCAACCGGCATAAACTTAAATGTTCATCTTAATATCTTATCAATTAGTTTAAAAAATCTCATCTTATTTATCATATCTGCCAGGTAATAGCTCCACCCAAGCCAAACGCAATTTCTGCGTATTCGGTACGGTTCTCAAGGCCATGGATGATTGGTTTCCCTTGATTTGTCTTTGGGGTCGCCAGTTCTAGGTCCGCATAGTTAAGGCAATCATTGTCCATCTGTTGAAATATTTTCATAGAGGTAATATTTACACCATGATAATTCCATTTTTTTCAAAGAAAAAAGCACATTCCGAAACAATGGACATAGCAAAAAGTTTCCAAAATGAATTATTCACTTGACTGTTGGTATGCGAAATAAATATTCATTGCTTTTAATGCATTGCTTTGTTGTAATACAAGGATTATAATCCTTATCATACTTTAATTTTGTATATAAAAAAAGTTTTGCGATAATATTAACGTATACAGAATTAAACAGAACAAATGATAACGAATCTCATTCTTTTCTTCGCTTTATTGCAAATTACAGAATTGTTTTTCTCTACCATCATTCTGGTTGTATCTGAAATTTCCCCACTGTATCATTCTGAACAAATTACAAAAACCAGTTGGCATGTTATTAAAAGATAACAAAATATCCCACTCTTTTTCAGGAGATTATTCTGAACTCAATACTTTAAGTGGAAAGCATTCTTATAAAAGTCGTTCCATATCTACATACCAAGAGATGCCTATTCACACCAGACTGGTTTTCATACACACTTTCATCAGCGAAATAAACATCAGCGCCATCTCGCACATTTTCCGAAGCATTTGCGTCTACATTATTTTGGTTTGCGATGACATTCTTATCTGGCAAGTTTTCATACACAACAGCTGCAAACACAAAGAAATTAAAAAATAGATACGATTCGCGAATGGAATAAGTGTTAGCGGTTTACATTAGGACTCATTCAGCATATGCGGCCTGTACAACTATATTGGTAGCTAGTATAGGAGTATTTCTGTGTATATATTACAACAATGCACCATGTTTCTATAGAATGTTATATGCATGTAGTAGTAATTTACAGCACTTTTGATTAAAAGTGGATATGTAATGACAATCAGATAAAGTTTGAAAAATGCGAACTGAATTACCGAAAATTTCAGAAAAAAAAGACTTTCAAAAATGTTATAATAAAGTATAAGATAAGATAAAATATAAAGCAAGAAAATTTTATAAAATATATAGAAACTAAAAGGTGAAAAGAACACACGTACACTCTGTAAAACATAACTAAAATTTTTGAATAGATCATACTCTTAAAAATTCAATCACTTTCTCGTGTTTTATGTACTCGTACAGTTTCTTCAAGTAGTTCACGTAAGAATATTTTTGTCTAACAAGGTGGAAAACGACGCAGTCGTCAATAATATGATTCATTGCCAGTTGAGGTTTACCTTTTCAGTCCGGTATCAGAATCCTGTACATGATCGATACAATACCACCGCATCTCTCTGATGTATTCTATAAGGAGCATGTCATTCACCAATAATGCGTTTGCCATTCTAAAGTTTGTTCTTAAATTTGTTTGTTCAGTTTGTATTCCACGAGAACAGTGAGATGGCAGTGATCTGTAAAGATGAGCGCTTTAGACCGCAGGGGCCCCATCCAATTTATTTTAATTAATGAGATATTATCGTGTTCTCAAGTGAATCTAGTCCTTTTAAATTCATATAAAAGTGAAAGAACTTACGACCACTCATTTCTAAAAGACTGTATGTGTGAAAGTGTATCTGAAATTATTAGCTATTTGTTAAATGTAGTACTGTTTTTCTTTCAAAAATTCCAAAATGATCCCCGTGTCAAGCCTTTCTTAGGTAAAGTAACATTCGTTAAAGATATGATAAACTTTTCTATGACTACTGATGACATGGTTGGAAATCCCGGCAGTATGAACTGTCTAACATGTATACAATTATGTAAGAACTTCTTTATTTGTTATCACAAATAAACAGAAATGCTTCTCAAAATAGTGAAATGTTTGAATGAACGTCATTGGGATTATTATATGCTAATGATATGGTCAGGTAATAGTTCTTTAAACATGTCAAATTAAAGATGATGTTATTGGGTAGACTTGCAAACGTATCTGAATATCCTTTATAGGTTCTGATAAGACTGTATGTATGTATAACATACCTGAATAACGTCTAATATTTAAACTTATAATGTTGATCTTACCAATTTCTTCTAATCTCCTGAAAGTAAAAACAAATAATATCAAAATAAAGAATTTTTACATTCAAATTATCCGTGTATAAATTTGCATTGATGACTTCTATAAGAAAAACAGCGATTAATCAAACATTCTAGAATAGTTTGTACAGATTAGATGTGTTTTAAGATTCATCCGCTACTGAGAATCTAAATCTTGTGTATGAATATGTTGGCAGGCAATGGGTGCCTGGTTTGAAGCTCAGCCGGGAACGACTTAAAATTATATAACCTACACGTAACTATTTTCTCTCAAAACATAATTTCACTACGTATTATCCTGCATCCCCATATAAGATTAGGGTTTGCGCTTTTTGTTCTCTCTTGTATTTGACTAATTGAGGAATGTCCATCCTGATCCTACTTTGGTAAATGTTTATAATATCTCAAGCATCATTGTGAAAGCTCTGTCTATTTCATCATTAATGATCGCAGTCTTTACAGTTCAGGATTACACGATCACAATTATAAAGCCAAGAAACTGATTTCAGAAGCATTGCTGAGTGGTATAATCGAAAGGCACATATATTAATTTCCATCTGCGTGCTGCAACGTTGTTATGATTCATGGACACATGTTTTAAAGACGTTGTACCGTGTCTATAAATGGCATGTTTCCAGCTGAAATAATTGCTCCATAATATTATAAATCACTAAGACATTTATTTAACTCAAACTTGGCTACTTTTAATTGTCGTGCATTAGAGTATGCCTCAGTAGTAATGGTATGTGCGATTCGACAACTACGCTCTTGTTCATCACCAACTAGCTGTGCTATTTTAGCACGCTCGGTACGTTTAGGAATCTTGTTATAATAGCCCATTTCATACCGAATCTAACCGTGTTGCTCCATAATTAGCCGAATAACCACCGAGTTATTTTATACTCCAACCAATCAAACGAAGGTGGGTACATGTACATAAAAAACTGGCGTCCATTGTTGTTTATAAATATTTCAGAAATAACATTAATTAAATGATTGAAATTTATATGTAAATTATCCACAGACTTTCAAAAAACAGATCTGAGAAACTATATGAAACGCATTGTATTATAGTGACGTTTCGGATGCACAGAAATAGTTTGAACAACTTGCTTTTTGATTGCCAGGATTAAATTTGTTACTTCAACACCGTTTCCTTACTGACATGCACATGTCCAGATGTAAACAGCTCAACGCTACTCTCTGGTATGGGTTTGAAATCCGCCCTGGTTTCCAGAAAATAAGACAGGATGGTTCCAATATTAAATTTCATCAATATTGCGACAGCATCGCTATTGAATATCCATTTTTCAACTCGATAAATGACGTTGAAGCAGTTACAGAAGTTGATGCTGATGCTGAAGCGTTATGCATATTTTGCCCACAACCTATTACGGTCAGCTGACCACCCGCCACGTGATCAAACTTCTGAGGAAATTACGAAGTTCACCGAAGTCTGCATGAAATGGGTTATACTGCATTGCTGTTTCACGAGTTTGACTTAAATTACAGTGGCTCCTCTGGGAAAGGCCTAACATTACAAATATATCACATTTTCTCATAACCGCTTGTCATTCGTATCTCAGGCTCTCGTGTGGAATAACTTTATGAAATCACAGTTGATATGATAATATGCAAAAAAAACGTTTTCTAATTGACAGATACTAATTTGAAACGCTGTATGAAGATCTTGTAAATAAACAGGCGAGCAATGTGAATAATCTGTATTACAAATAAAAGCAATATTAGCTTATGTAAAATATGTCTTATGTCCATTTCGTTCCCAATGAGCTCAAATGATCCAGTGCTAAGCATTGAACCAACCTAAATACTTACGTCCGCAGCGTCAGAATCCAATACTTTGAAACGTTTTTGATTATTTGTATACCTCAGCTATAGTTTTTGCTTCCTAGACCTAGAAAGGGGTTCATAAAATCTGCCCCACTTGTCAGTGAGTGTCCTTGTCATCGTTATATTTATACTAAAAGTATCTTCCTAATTAACGTGCTTGCTGTCTTAGTACATTTATATATAAGTCTTCGTTCTATGCTGATTCACTGAGATCTCTTTTAACATCACCGATTTAAATATTTCATGCACTATATCAAATAATGACATTTCATTTTTTGTGGTATACTTGGTCAAGTCTAGGTAGTTGTGATTCCAAGAAAATCACTATTTCAGTTAATTCAACAAGATAATAATGTAGTAGAAAAAGCATATAACATATTTTAAGATCCTTTGACAAACATGTATGATGCATTTAAACGAAATGGTAATTTACTCATTTCTGTAAATAATTTCCTTTGGGATTTTGAAATAATGCCAGTGTTTAATACACTCAAAAATCCTTTGAAAATTATATGCACATCTGTCTGTGAATATTTTGAAATTATATATACCGTGTAATACTATCTCTGGAGTCAGACAGGCACTTTAGTATAGCCTGAATGAAAACTTGTTCGCACCGGTCGTGTGCGTAATACAATAGTGGTCGCTTTGTTTCCGGTAATCATGCTCGTAATAAACAATTGTGTACTACGTGGTCATGGATACGACTATGACCGAGACTGTACTTTGCATTGACGTCTACTTGTACATTGTACAAGCATCGTGATCGCAACATACTCGTGTTGTGCTCGTGCCTGTCTTTGTGATTGTTTTTGTATCGTCATAACCTCGGATATGTGCGTGCAAGTAGTGTTATAATGGTGGTTTTGTTTGGTTACTGATCTAGGCCACATTCTTACCAACATGCCTCTCCTCTTGCATGGACACTTATTGGTAACTTTCACACGTATGCATGCGCGTATTAAACACATACCAACTTCAAAACAACTATTATGACAATACTACTTCATCAGTTTTGGTACAATGGTAAAATAATATATCAAACTCCCATAAACACGCAGATTCTATTCTGTATTGTTTTCTTCAACCCTAGAGTTAGTGTTTGTTCTTACCGACATTACCAGATTTATACCTCCATTTATATTTTGCTTTACGTTTACTAACATGAATCTGAGTCTTTATAAAATATAATATAAAACAATGTTAACGTAGGCAACGGCTAACATAAATTGTATAGCTACAACTAAATATATTAAGGTTACCTATAATGTTCGATCTTAACTGCCTCTTTCTAAATTAAATCAGCCTTTTGTTTAATCTTTTAAAGTTAACATTTTGAGATCTTGTATAACATAACTATTTGGTATTATGCATATGTTAACACGCATATTAATTAGATTTGGGCTGTATAATGATTAAGCTGAAGGCAAATCTTGAACTTAGATAAATTTTTACTAATTATGTTACTATATATAACTTGCATGTTGTTCTTTTTAGGCAATATAGAGGTTATAAGTCAGACACAAGTTTCTAACGAATATTCAGGCTAGGTATTATTTTAATTTGCAGATAGGTGTATGATCTGACCTATGAGATGCGTTCCTTATATTGGTGACACGGACGTCTTGTATTTCATCTGCAAAAGAGAATAAAGCAATAATGACATTAAAGTTGTTTATGTCATGTCGGCTAAACATTGACAACAAGATATTATTTGAACCTTAATTGCAGAGAAAGCTACAATTGTTTGTTAAGGTAGCATTATCAAAAACTGCTTTTTGCGGTGTATACATTTTGAGAATAATTTTGGTAAAACTGATGTTTATTTCTTTTAAAATGATCCAGCCATTTGTTTTAAGAGATAAATGTTACATATATTTTCTTACTCGTATGTATGTATGTATGTATGTATGTATGTATGTATGTATGTATGTATGTATGTATGTATGTATGTATGTATGTATCTCATCTACCGTAATCACTCCAGAAAATATATTCATCACATCAAGGACATTGGGTAAACAAAAACAAAGCAGGGAATCTAGGATTAATGAAGGAGAGGATATATTAAATATTCTGAAATATTTAACCGCAACACGCATTGTTGTTGCGTAATGAATTGTGATCATTGCTAGTAATTTCTAATGTACGGTTCTCCTCTGCAGAATGAATAAGCGTGATTGAATGAGTGTTTGCATCATATACATACACATAAATACATACACACACACGCACGCGCACATGCACACACACTTGTATGCATACATACACACATATATACACATATACATACATATGCACACACATACATACACACACATACCCTAAGGAGTAATCATGCGGAAATAAATGGATGAAGAACTGACAATCGGGGGCTTACGACTCCTCTAAGGACAATTCAAATATCAATATGACTATTTAAAGCTTTATCTACTTAGGGCATCGGTGACAGTGTGGACAATACAAAAAATAACCAGTTAAATGTTGACTGCATTTCCAGGGCAAGAAATAAATGAACCCAAAGTTAACTGTAAGCTGCGGTGACTCGGCTCCGTACTTGGCATGCTGTACGCATTGTGAAAAGGGTTTTATTACAATAATAAAATTATTACTGAGGTACTCATTCAATCACGCTTCTTCAGTCTGCAGAGGAGAACCGTACATACATACATACATACATACATACATACATACATACATACATACATACATACATACATACATACATACATACATACATACCAGGAAAGTAAACTGAGGCGCGTTTACAAAAATGACATAAAACGCTGACAAATGGAGCAAACGGAATGCTAACAAGATATTTGGTTTGTAGTCTCTTCTTAATGGTTAATAAGTTTTATTGGTCCAATTACGATGCTTATTAAATATCATGTATTGATAAACAAATTACCTCATTTAAAAGAAAGCTTAATTAACTTCATTCCAAATTACTAAGATGTAGCCTGTGTTAATAATATTGCTTTCGCAGAAGACAAACTGATACAAAATACAGGTCGTTTGATATAACGTTTATAATTATTGGTCATTAAAACAACTTAGAAACGATTTCCAAATGGTATTTTGTACACAGGAAGCATCTCTGATTGTGAGAACGTATCACAAAATAAAAACACAATACAATCTTAATGCGAAATTCATAGTTAAACTGCCAAGAGAATTTTGGATGAATAATTTTCATTATTCCACAACGATAATTGTTTTCCAATCTGTAACTGACATTCTATTTCAGAGTGCTTGTTTCGTACAGTTCTCAAAACAGATGTAAACATTTCAAATGGATGTAAGAAGATATTTATTTTGCATACCATCAGATGCCTTATTTCGGTAGGATTTTCTTTTTTGAAAGATGACTCCAGCTATAACAGCAATAACAAACAAAGCTGCTGCTACCGATCCACCCGCAATTGTTGCCTGCTTATAGGCATCTGGCAACCCTGTAGTAATTACAAAACAAACAACAGCGTGTAACAAAATATGCAGCTTATTATTTCAATACAAGCAATAAAGCATGGGGGTGAAATTTACCATTTTTCTTAAATTAAAGATCAGAGGTCGTTTCTCGATGTAGTTCCAAACCTAATACACAGTACTTTTCATTTTATTTTCTTTGTCAGTCTTTCAAGAAATTAATATCATTAACACAAACGACTGATTTTGTCCTGACCTAAGCTATCTACGTCTTATAATGCTCTAAAATAACAAAGCCATTCATATTGTCAACGATTTCATAAAGCACATGTTTGTACTAATATACAGTTTCTGTTGATATCATCTATACTATTTGGCAAGTAAAACACGTAAAATGTAGCAGCCATTGTCTGGCTATGGATGAATCATACGATACGAAAGACGTGATGATTGTACCTAATTAGCGATGCAAATCAAAGTGCACCATAACATAGGGTAGATAGTTACATACCTTTCTTAAAAAATAGAAATGTAGCAGCCATGTTCTGGCTATGAAATAATAATAAGATAAGAAAGATGTGATGATTGTACCTAGTTAGCGATGCACACGAATTTGCACAGTACCATAGGGTGAACAGTGACATACCTTTCTTCAAATATGGGTTTGGGATGATCACTCTAATGCTCTCAGAATATGGGCTCTTGCCCCTAACATTCCAGGAATACATTCTGTATAGATAATCTCCTGGAGGTAATTTACTGACGTTGACAGAAATTGTTTCTTTCGGACGTTTATAAGGGCTGCTCCTTTCTTTCAGATTTGTAACGCTAGTATTATGCCAGACATTGTCATGACCAGTCCAGGACGAATACTCTATTACAAACGTCTGTTCGGAACCTCCATTGAATCCAGGATGAAAATGTAGCTCAATTTGCTCCGCCAAAAATTTGCTGTAGTTAAATATTTGAACCCGACACGGAGGGCCTGTAAAAAGAGAAAAGTGTATGAGATACAGGTGATGAAGTTTTAGTTTGACAAAAGTTTGTATTTTACATACTGAAGAAACTTAAACGCACTTGATTGGTTACAGCGAGTCACCACTAAAACATTATCGTTTTCTGGTGTTTTCTGTTATTCAGGGTTAATTATGAAGCAAGCGTGTTTCTTTTTCTCATCTCTTTGCTTTATCATTATAATTGAAATAATTATATACGTCTATCCTGAATCATATTATTTCATAGCCGTTGAAGTCGACTCTATTCATCTCTGCAATGATCGAATTTTACAAAATATCAATATTATGTGTGCAAATGGTTTTATTGATTGCAATATCTTCTATATTTGCATATGTTTGCATAGTGTTATGAAAAGTTCATTTATATTGTGTGCTTAATTTTATGTCCATTATTGTAAGTGGTAGAACGAATGTTTATATAACTAACATTTGTCCACGATTATAATTGCAAGCAAATCGTTTACTGTACTTGAGTTCAATGCCAATAATATCCGATTGTTTCATGTTTAAATACAAGCAAAAATGAAGACAGAGCAGTTGCAAATAGTTTTCTTACAAAGAGATCAAGGTCACAGTCGAATATTGAATCCAAGTAGTTGTTTGTGAGTCTGCTTCTACGTGAACACTTATGAACCATTCGTATCAGAAGGTTATCTGTTATGTATTGGTGATTCTATCAAGCCTTCCCCTTTTAAACCATTAAGTGGCACAAGAGCTTCTAAGTCTTTTGTTAGCAGGTTCTTGGTCTATTTCAGCTAGTGAATATTTTATTTTTAAACAGGTAGAGTATGGCTTTATTAAAGTTCCTCTCCATACTTTCAATTTGGCCAAAGACTCAGACTTAATTTCGGAGTCCTGTGTCTGCTTGATCATTGTTTCTTTACCTACAGAAGGTATTAATTTATTACTAGGCAATGACCTAGCTGGAAACATGGTGTTGGTTAATCCAATGACAACTGACAAGCCTAGTTTGGATCAAAACGGTGATTCTTTTTAGACTGAAATTCTTGATGTTTATCCTGGTTTGGCAGATACTAGAGCTATAGCAACAATAATTCTTGAGACTGACGTTGATCAGGAAATTGTTTAATTACCTGACATTTCCTGGTCACTCTATTGATAAGGTCACCTTTTATACTGGTATTGATTAATCTAAAGGTATTGAACATAGTGTTCTTCATGTTAATGAAACTGAAATTACGCAATTACCAATCAGGTAATGTCTAAAACACGGAATGCTTATGAGAAAATGGGGACCACCTGAGGTACCTGCTGGTGATGTTGGTCAGTGAGATGTCAAAGTGTTGACAGGAATTTCTTAGTCAAACGAAACGTCCTTGGCTGGCCATATAGGAGTCAACAAGACTTATCGCAAGATCTTAAATTATTGATATTGTATTTTGATAAGATACAAAATGTTAATTATTCTTTCAATTTAAATGTATTTATAGCATACAGTGAGGATGTAAACGAATAGCTTAAATCTGACTGTAGTCTCTGATTTAACCAAACGTCGTAATTTAGACATCTTAAACAATCTGGATTATACCTTTTGATACCTGCAATACCATGTAAAGGATAACCTAAAAAACCGATATTACATATCTAGTGTTACAGCACAAGAAACTCTAGATTTTCCATCTATAAGGATGCGTCCTTACAGGCTAAGTTAAACCTGTAGAAGTGAAGGTCAAGGCTATTTATGAATTCTCAATGTATATGAGTGAAAAGCATCAGATCCGGTGTTTGGGCAGGACTGCATATTATCGTATGTTTTGCTAAATTTTACATAACTGTTGAGTCTCTGACAAATGTGATGAATAGGAAATGTAAGTTTCATTTTTTTAATAAACGTAAAGGATCTCATAAAAATTAAATGCCATATGTTAAAGTGAAGAAGTTCATTAAACACAAAATTCCAGTCAATTGTTTAATATGTATATTTCAAAACGATATGTAGGAGTTGCTGGATATTGATTCAATAAAAAAAATTTTGTAGAACATCCAATATGATATTTTACTATTTAAAAGAACCATGCAAAATAATCAAGCAACATACAAATTAGTCCACAATTCATAAACATTGTGGATTACATCATAATTATATCAAGATATTCAAGACTATCGGTGTTATATATCTTGGACCTATGATACAAAATATGTACACTTATTCTGAGTTTAATTCACATTCCGGTGTCTTTTATGATACAACATATGTACAATAATTCTGAGTTTAATTCACATTACAGTGTCTTTTATGATACAACATATGTACAATTATTCTGAGTTTAATTCACATTACGGTGTCTTTTATGATACAACATATGTTCAATTATTCTGAGTTTAATTCACATTACGGTGTCTTTTATGATACAACATATGTACAATTATTCTGAGTAAAATTCACATTACGGTGTCTTTTATGATATAACATATGTACAATTATTCTGAGTTTAATTCACATTACGTTGTCTTTTATGATATAACATATGTACAATTATTCTGAGTTTAATTCACATTACGGTGTCTTTTATGATGTAACATATGTACAATTATTCTGAGTTTGATTCACATTACGTTGTCTTTTATGATGTAACATATGTACAATTATTCTGAGTTTGATTCACATTACGGTGTCTTTTGAATTCTACTTTGTATTCTAGGAAACCAAATTGCTTGTTCATTTTAATTGAATTGTTAGCATTACATTCTTTCTGTTAATATTTTGAAACCCAGAGTCATAACAGTAGCATTCCGATTACACAGGTCATTCTAGCTGCATATGTGAAATATGTTCACACTACATACGTAAATGAGATTACAACAAAACTAGAGGGCTTGTTTTGTATGTATGTATGTATGTATGTATGTATGTATGTATGTATGTATGTATGTATGTATGTATGTATGTATGTATGTATGTATGTATGTATGTATGTATGTATGTATGTATTGCTTGCTCTTTAGATGTTCCTCTCTTCAAATGATTCATATGTGATTAAGACATCTTCTTAAATATTTTTGTTATCTGAAATACAATGGCAGTTACATTGTAGGTTGTACCTTTATCAAAGACAATTATAAGACTGCGTGGAATTTACGGATCTAGCTTGCTTTCCTGTCTTTTGGCACAGCATCATAAATAAAATATTTAAGGTCAAGGCAATTAGAGTACTGTACCTTTTGCCAGGAACACAATACCATAACCGAGTAAAGTTTGATCCTATGGTAAGATTCAATTCCAAACCGTTTCAGCTGCTCATTAAGAACTCTAACCATCTAGTCAATGCGGTTACTACCTCCATAAGTGGGTCGGTACGCTATGCTGCATCAGTGGACCCACACTGGGTAACCGTCAAAGCTAAAGTGTAGATAGCACTGGCACAATAGAGATACATTTTACAATTATTTTTTTTTTTTTTTACTAGTCACATGCCTTTCATAGTTGGTTTCAAACGTAGTCTTGTGTCGTTTTCCGGAGATAAAAGAGCAATGAAATATCACAAAGGCCGATAAAAGTCTTTTGTGACACTTACAAGAGCTACAATTCTCATTTTAAAATGTGGTAAGTCCTTAATTATTGTATATTTCTATAATTTGATTAACGAAAACCAGCAAGAAAAAATATTTATCCGCATTGAAATGTGGTTTCTTGCAAGATATTATCTATCTTTGTTCAGATGAGAAATCGTGTACAACAGAACTAAACATAGATTGTATTTGAACTATACAGTTTCTCATCCATCTCATTAAAACCGAATGCACATACGAATCATATGAAAAGTGGACATCTAAATATCAAGCAAAAGTTTTAAAGAATGTATCTTTATACTCTTATATTATGTTAGATGTATGAAGTATTACGCCCAATATAATGCACATAATCATAAGCACTACTGCACAGATCAAGTAAGATATTTAGTATTATTGATGTATTACATTGTGAACTGTGCAGTCTAATACATAATAGTTAGTTCATTTCTAAATTAAATTCATGAAAAATACTGAATTACAATTATTGTATACCACAGTATAAAGAAGACCTCATTTTCTCGATTTATCACGAAATTCGATCCATAATACGATGTACCACTCGAATTGCCCGTGCTAGTTATGTATCGTGAATCAATATATTTCATGAAGATATTAAAAGCATGTTCATGTCTGACAAAACCGGATTTTACAAATGTGACAGATGCCATAACAGTTTTTAATATCAATGATTTACAACCGGACTCCACAACGCCACGACATACATGAAAAAGTTAAACAGCGAATTTGTAAGAAATATATTAAACATCTTACCATCCGACTTCAGCTGAAATGTAAACTCTGTCTGGCCAATAGGATTCCTCAGCATAAGTGTGTAGTTGTCAAAATCATTCTGTGATACATTCTGAATGACGATGTGAGCCACTTGTACTTCCAACTGAACCGTTTTGCCATGCATCTGGAAGTCAATAGATTCAGGGAGTAAATACGTGCTGACATAGCTTGCGTTTGACAGAGGTGTGCCATTTTTATGGATGTATAAACATTCAATAGCTGGATCACTGTAGAATGGTATTGATATGTTAACATCCTGACCTATTTCGCCAGTGAATATAGAGTTTCGAGACTGAATTGTGGGGTTCCCTGGAAAAGATAAAATGTTTTTTTAAGTATTTGACTCATCTGTATAAAATAAGTTAAATATGGCGATATTAGATTGTGATTCACATATGATGTATCAACACATACAAATATGGTGTCAGCAGTAGGAAATGTGTTATTCCCTCTAAGTCAATCATACATTTATTTTCTGTCTGAAATAAAATAGGATAAAAACAAGAGAAAAAGCAAAATCTCTCTCCTAAAAATAAAATAAACAGTATTTTGAGATCAATGGAATAACTTAAAAAATAATTTGCGCCGAATGAAAGCATTGCTAATCAGCTTACACAAAGTAATTAAAAGGAACCGATGCTTTTATAATGACAGATGTACACCTTTCTTCCATACGATTTTATTTACATTGTTACACACGATCAGTAATACAGAAATGCAAAAGATTTCATATACGTGCATCCATATTATCATCAATTTCGTGATTTTTCTTGTAAAGAAAAGTATTTTTAGAACAGACTATTTACAATCATCTACATGCCTGAATGTATGTCAATCTCTTTATGTGATACGGATTGTCAGTTTTCAGTTTACCTTTATCAATCTCTCTCTCTCTCTCTCTCTCTCTCTCTCTCTCTCTCTCTCTCTCTCTCTCTCTCTCTCTCTCTCTCTCTCTCTCTGCTTTAAATCTAGAGCTGGAGTCTTCACCGTTTATATATATATATATATATATATATATATATATATATATATATATATAATATTTAATTAAAATTGAAATAATCCTCTCAATTAAAACTGAACACAGCTACAAAATTTTCCACTAACTGATGTTAAGGGCATGGAACGAGTAATCCTGAAAAAACAAAACATTTATATACAAAACAAGGACACAATATCTGCGACAGGTTTAGAGTCATTACCGAATCATTATTATCTCTTATTATGTTATTGTTATTATTATTATTATTATTATTATTATTATTATTATTATTATTATTATAATCATCTGCCTTTAATTTCTTTATGTATAATTGAACTTGAATTAACATCTAAAAAAACATGTTTAACGGGAATTTATAATGATCCTGTGATATAACTGACACTCAACGAGCAATATTAGCTATACATTAAGTTGTTCAAAAGACAATGGAACATTATCATCTTCTCTTCGCAGCCTGCTCATAATATACTTCTAAATAGATCGTGGAGGGATAAGTAGAAATGGAGAAAGATTACATTCCTCCAAGATATTTGCATTATAGACCAGAATTGAATGCATTCTTTCGGATATGACATTTCCTTAAGCTGATGTACGGGACAATTGTGAATGTTATGATATTATATATTTGTCTGACGGTAATGTATAATGGTTTAACCGCTGTAAAGGACAATTTGAAGTATTTTCCAAAGCAATGTAGTATTTTTGTGACATTAACTTGTATCCACATTAAACCAGGCATGACGATATTGATCTAAAGTTGAAAACAAATTATTATCATTTAATACCTAAAAGATAAAGAAAAATAGATTTTGGTATTGAAAACAACAAGCAAAGACGGGAAAATTGCTAACGAGTGCAAAAGTAGGTATAAAAGTAGAACCTATGCCGTTTCTCCGGCTTAATAAAGAATATATGTACTGTAGTTGATACATAGATAGGTATAAAATGCAGTGTTCAAGCGGATCTGTATAGGGTGGCGAACGTAACGAAAGTGTGATTTGTTCGTAGCAAATTTAGACTGCACCTGAAACAGGTGAGTGCAATTTGTTATTCACGTGTAAAAACGGAAACCGTACCTCTGACATTTATGACATTTGAACCCCTTTGCTCGAATGTTCCCTTATTCCCTGGTATACCATTGGTGGCTGAGCATATGTATGTCCCACTATTTTCTAAAGACAGCCTGTCAATGAGTAGGATTGTATGTGTCGAATTAGTTGTACCCTCTAGCCCAGTTCTGATCACATCGTTCATCCACATGTGTCTCCAGGGGTAGAAAGTGTTCTTGGCAGGGACACCTCCAGCCTCACAAATAAGCAAAACCGTCTCGTTCTGCATGGTAGTGCCTGATACAGTTACCTTGATATCTGGCGCATCTACAAATTATCACAATGTAACAGTATGTTATCGTTTATTCCTGGTAAGTGAGTATTTTAAATTTTGATCAAGCTCGGAATTATTATAAGACGAATGTAACGTTTGGAAATTACCGACAGAAGTTGTTGTGTCTTAAAAGTAACTCAACCGCTTAGGGTCCCTTGAAAGCCAATCACTTCATTTGTTACAATAGTTTTTTCCCAAGTTTGACTCTCAGCAGATAAATATACACATCGTTTAAGTCCGATGCTCCTTTGTATACCGCAGACTGTCATCCTATATGAACGGACGAATTTCGTCGCGATGATTATGTGCTTAAGTTTATTAATGTCGAATGTAATATATTCTGACAGTGGCATGCCCATTTGATTGTGGAACTATTTCATTTTGTCATTTTTTTATTTTTTCAGAAGTGCTCGTTGTTTAACAAGTTTAGTAAGTTAATGGTTCGAAAGCGCACCGTTAAATTTCATCCGTTTTCCGCCAAGACCCTACTTGATCACTCTTTTAAAACATTGTTTTGCAGAAAATCAGATTAAAATATTAAAAATGTATTGCTGAACTTCAAACTCTGAATATTTTTAATAAGGAAGTTTTCAATTCTTTTTTTAAGCAATTACATGAAAATATTGAAAAAAATTAAACGTTAGAATTATCAACAATAATTTCTCTCCATCGTGTCCTAAAATTACACATATATGAAAAATTATCTCTTTTTATCTGAATGTATTTATGTATTTGAATATAAGATTGATATTACATGCTAATTGCGAAATTCATATTTAGTTTCCTACCTCAATTATAGATATCCTGAACTATTACATACTATGAAAGATTCATTGAAGTCATTTTCGCTATACATATATAATTGTTTAGATGTATTTAAATCACAAAGCAGATAAACGGGAACATAATATGTTTCGAGTAACACAGAATAGAAATTAATCCTAAGATTGTTGAAATCTGAAAACTAAGCCCGAATTTCGATGTATTCGAGAATTAAACTAAATATAATACAATTTTATTAGAGAATCTGCATTGAATATGATAATAATTAAATTATGCATTTGTTGACATTACATTTTAAAGTCAGTCTTTTGTGACTAACAGATAGGAACTATTTTAGTGAGAAAAAGTGCATCCAAGATTTTATTGAAAATACCTACTACAAGTTATTCTTAAGTCTGATAAGAACGAATATATATATATATATATATATATATATATATATATATATATATATATATATATATATATAATCAAGTTTAGTTTCTTCCTAACATGAATAATTGATTTTTGTTTCGTAAACAACGTGTTTATCTCAATCTGAGCCAAGAACATTGAAAATTTCCCATGAAATGTCTGATCTACAGGTTATTTACCACACTTCATAATATAATTGTATTGATAGATCTTATAACTAAAATTTTATCTTGTTAACATTGGGAACATTCTATAATGAAAGATTCCATTAAGTAATATTATTTCACATTCTATAATGAAATATTCCATTAAGTAATATTATTTCACAGTCTATAATGAAAGGTTCCATTAAGTAATATTATTTCACAGTCTATAATGAAAGGCTCCATTAAATAATATTATTTCACATTCTATAATGAAAGATTCCATTAAGTAATATTATTTCACATTCTATAATGAAAGATTCCATTAAGTAATATTATTTCACATTCTATAATGAAAGATTCCATTAAGTAATATTATTTCACATTCTATAATGAAAGGTTCCATTAAGTAATATTATTTCACATTCTATAATGAAAGATTCCATTAAGTAATATTATTTCACATTCTATAATGAAAGATTCCATTAAGTAATATTAGTTCTTGAAAATGCCAGTTGTGACCTAGGTCTAGTAGCGAACTTTAAAGTCTTGTTTACTGCAAATATAAATATTTTAACCTCGAAATAGCATCTTATAAAGAAATCAGTGCTATTGTTGTCTCCAGTAGCTGCAATTTGTTGACATTATGTATTCATCGGAAATACAACGTGCTTATCTAAATCAATATTCTTGGAAAGAGATAATAACTAGGAATGATAGTCAAATTCAAATAAGTATTATTATTCGAGAGTATTATTGTGATTCCCTAAACAACTGCAGGCACATCGCCAAACCACAGTCTACCATAGGCACATCAACACTTCCAGGGTTTAATTTATGGTTGATTACTACAATACTATATTCAAAACGGTGTTAGAAATTCGCAATACCCGATGTTATTTTTACGTTATCATCTTGTATTATAGAGAGTAAATTATTTGTTGAATTTTACAAAACGTGATGGTTTTCAGACTTTTCTGTTACTTTGGTTAAGACCAACGACCAACGAGTCGTAACAGAAGAAAAAAAAGAATATATATATATATATATATATATATATATATATATATATATATATATATATATATATATACTCACATTGTACAACTATATCCAGCTGCTTCTCACTTGTTAGTGGACCAGAGCTCCTTGACTGCGCTGTGGCCTCACACGTGTAGGGCCCTGTATCCTGCCTTTTGATGTTGTTAAGCCGCAACACATTGCCCTCTTGCCTATCTTTCCATCGAATGACGTTGGGCGTTGGATTTCCTTTGGCTTCACAAATGACTGATACTGACTGGGTCTCATTTACAGTGAGGGGACTACTGACATTATATATGATGACTGGATAGTCTGCAATTGAATATACCATGACAGAATTTATTTTACATACGTATGTCATAGCATTTTCATATAAACTATACTATAATTCTTTGTTAGCCTGAAACGAGGCTACAATACGTGTCGAATTTAATCTCCTTTCTTCCACTGATATCGAAAACTTGAATAGATAACTTATCATGGCAATTGATTTCTTCTTCACACTCTATCAATTTTAAATAATTAACCAAAATGCAGAGAAATAATTCTAAACATAACACGGACAAAAACAAAAATGGTTCAAATGTCTCTTACCGCCATAATCCGGAAAGGTATAACATGGTTATAAAGAGGTCTTTTGTAATATTAAGGCATCAAATTTAATATTAGATATTTTCAAGAATCATTTTAGTCATTTGGTGGCTATCCATGAACATAGCAAATAGGTTCATAAATGTTCTTAGAAAGGATAACTATTTCAATCATTTTATCGCTCTTATATGTTGTTTTATATAATATAAATCTAAACTATTATTCATTTTTATGTGCTTTTATGATATATATATATATCCCTGGGTACTTCGACTGTTTTACAATAAGTTCAGCATGGAGATCTGCATGTGTTGAATTACAAATACCCGTTCTCAATATTACCATCAGAAAATAATGAAAAGAAATGGAAGGTGAAACTCTCATGTCTGTTAAATTGAGGTGTCTGTTAAGACGGTTATTTATGTATGTGGAAATGGAATAAAGTAAAATCTATGTACACTCCAATACTTTACCTGATCACATACTGGACGAGTATAGTGCAATTTTGTAAGCATTAGAGAACTTTTCGACTCTTCAAAATGAACGATATAACTCTGGAGCACCTGTAGCATTCTATAACATATTTCTGGTAAATTTAAAATGAAAAAAGATCGAATTATTTTTTTTCTCCGGATGATTCCAATGGTTATACTGATCACCTAGTAAATTCCAGTAAATATAACAAGTCAAGTAAATGTCATGTAAATAAAACAAGTCATGTAAATTGCATGTAAATATAACAAGTCATGTAAATTGCATCAGTAAATATCATGGCACCACAGACACGTGTTTACAGCCAGTATATACATACAGTAACTCTTCAAATGGTTGTAGGTTATAATTGTTTTTCAATGAACGTATATTTGTACAGCATTCGTTGTATTAATTCATATTAGTTTCAACTAATTTAAGCGTTTGTAACAAAAACAAAATATGTTAATGTTATATAATGCTTCTGTTTCATTGTAACATGAACGCTTAAAGACAACTTTTGTCTCATATGTAAATTTTGATGTGAACTTTTCGGTACATTTAGCATGCAAATCTTTGTAGAAATTGATGGATGAAATAAATGATCCATCTCTAACAATGCGTGTTACTATCACAAAACAAAATGTTTAGCAAAGTCGTATATCAGCTAGTTAGTTTCCTGATATTCTTGTCGCGTTTTATGCGACATGTAAGTCAATAACATTGATAATAAACACAAATTATCGAGAAATTCTAGACACTTTGAATGATGGATAATTGTTCTGATTAATCGTATACTAAACTGGAAAATTCGAACATCAGTTTTTTGTATTATGAATATCTAAACAATATTTTATGTATATATTTCATCCTTGACATAAAGATCTATAACTAGTGCGTTCGGTTGGATGGAATATAATGCTAATCGCAAACAATAAGGAAGATGATTCCAAACCGGCCTTATTTAGCTGTGTGTTCTCGTCACTTCTGATCGTATAATATGACATTAAATCAGTCTGCATGCAGACAATATAAATAAGTTCAGTAAATACTTTAAGATAATTGCAATCTGCAAAAATATACCTCTGGGTGCTAATGACAAGAGCTATGCTATAATTGCTCAAAGCTATTAAGAATAATGTTTAATCTCATTAAAATAACTTTTCATGCAATTTCGTATCGTGATCAAAAAATAATCAACTCTCAACATAGACTATATGAAAAGGCTGCAGAAAAAATGATATTCTGACTAAATTTTATTCTTGATTTTTAATTAAAATTTTTATAATCGGTTTTTCTTGCCCTTGCCAACATAATATAAGTTCTGTTTATTGAAGACATTCAGATCACCATCTATGAAGCAAACACTGACAATTCAACGTTATTTAAAACGATAAGCTTTGTTTTAATGTTTTATAAATTTATGCGCATTCATAAGTTTATTGTAAATTTTTTGAGTTGTTGCTCTAATGCCTTCAATAGCAATTCATGATACATAAGTTGAATGTATTTAATTTTTGCTCTAACATAAATAGTAATATTTTTGTATAATTTAAATTCACCTTCGACACTGAGCTTTGGTTTATACGACTCGACTGCTGTGGAGGGTTGAAGGGTGTAAGCCCGACAGTAGATCGGTTTATCATGATCCTCGTTACTAGGGGTGAAGGAAAACTGCCTGGTACTAAAACTCATGATTTCTGTTCCAACGCACCATTCTATAACTGGGTCTGGTCGACTCTCTCCAGGAATACAGCTCATGGACACCGTTTTGTTTGATTGCACGTGCAAAATAGATCTGTCTGAAACAGGTTGCCCGTTGATGTATAGTTTTACCTCAGTTACCTGTACTACATAAAATATGTCATCATAAGTATTGAGTGGGGAACCGCAAAGGTCCCAATTTAGTTTGTCTGGTATAGTAGGCAAATAATGACGCCGACATCAACCTAATCAAAGGGTTAAAAGGCCATTCATTATTGTACAATAATTAAGCATACAACACTTTCGTTTTCAAAAAGATCGCCATTCAGTCTGTTATATTATCAGTTCATATAGTTACTGAACAGCTTCAGACATGGCAAAAGAGAAATAACGCTAAATAGATAAATATAATCTCTTAAACATTTATAGAGTATATCACAAGAAAGTCTGAAACATCAACAATATCAGAGGTGTCGCCCAAAAACAATCTGGATGATGCGTATGTGACCTAAATAGTTGATTTCGACCCTGGTAATTTGATGAAAAGAATTTATTCTAGAATCAACAATGTATTGCAGGAGGGATGAAATTGCTTGGGTTCTCTAAAGTCTAGTATTGTATCCTTTTCTAATTGTGACATGAATACAATAAACGCCTTCATCCGAATGATATGTTGGACCTTACGTAAACGTATTCGATTAGTAAAAGCGGTATTTTAATTTAAATGTTTATTTTGGATATGAAGCCTGTAAACAAATATCAATGATACATAGTATAGAACTTTGTTATTCGACGTCAAAGTCCTTAACTAATTTTATAAATCCTTATGCACAGGAATAAATTACCCTTTATTAAATATTATGACCGTAGGAATATAGAGAAGTAGCTTAGACTTACTCTAAAATACAAAAACGAAATCCTACTGTTTCTTCAAAAGTCTTCTTAATAAAGCATTTACATTCATCACAACAAGAAGCCCTCCTTCTTTAATCAAGAATTCTTTTTGACAAGCGGCATTTTTCTTTTGTCTGCTTATATGATAACGTATGCCTCTAAATTTTTAAGAAAAATAAAGTAATGTTCAACGTTGGAAGTAAACATACAAAGATGATTTTTAAACATTTGTGTATTTTGTTGTTATATTACTGAGCAGTCTTTCAATTAGTCAGAAGACTAGAAATAAAAAACAAAACAAACAACAATCATCTCCAGATGCGTTTTCGTCAAATCAATTATGTTTGCTCGAATTAATGCCTAGTAGTAAAATATGTACTAATGAGTCCAAATCATCGATATTACTGGTATTGTTAGTGCATAAACTTAATATATCCACTTAAGACAACACAACAATTAAGAAAATATTTCTTTTATTCTTAACACAAAACGCTAATACAATACCTCGAACATAAAGCCTACATCCCCTCGAGTCCACTGTTATTTTAGGGTCAACGTTGTACGCTCGGCAAAATATCTCCTTATCATGATCCATACTTCTAGGGATGAAAGTAAAGGTGTCATTGATTCCTGAGCCCTTATTCTCTCCGCCAATGTACCAGTCTATTGTGGGGACAGGTCGGCTGACTCCGGAAACACATTTCAAGATCACTGTCTCCCCACTTGTAACATTCAGGCTAGATACGTTTCGCAAAGACTGACTGCTATGTTCTAATTCAACCTCTGACACTCGAACTAATAAAGTAATTAAAGACATATAGAGAGTGATGCTCATATATATATATATATATATATATATATATATATATATATATATATATATATATATATATATAGATAGATAGATAGATAGATAGATAGATAGATAGATAGATAGATAGAGTACCATATTTATAGTAAGATATTGAAATATGTCAGCGGCTGAAAATTGTATCACCACAGGAGCGATATCAATTTTGGAAATTCTGTTTTTCCGTTAAGGTAATATATTTTTCCTACTGTATATCATTCAAACCTGAATTTCCTTATCTATGCTTCTTTCTTTCTTTCCGTCTTCAGCTCCTTCTCTCTCTCCCTCTCTTTCCTCCATTCAATTTTCTCTCCCTCCAGTAATGATATACCGTTCGTAAAATATGCCATCTGTAGACCCACTAGTGTACATTTATGCAATCAATAAGGTGCCATCAATAAAAGTGACACTACAATTTAACTCCAAGCAGTAAAATGACTTTAAGCACTACCTTTATATAATTGTATTTTTACATGAGTCATTAATGTGAACTTACATCACCCGTCTCTATTTGTCATCCATATAATATTGTATACCTGTAATACTTTACGACAAACAGTACACAGAGTTTAGACGAAACCAAACTTGTAGTTAAAAGCAGTATATCAGTTTTGAAGCAGCAACGTTAACTCGCATCACAATAGTGTTTTTGAATACAATGGACAAATTTGTCGCTCGTTGACAAGTAGCACTGGTTGCAAACCGAAATTAAGTGTCATTCGAATATTTGATACATACTGAAATTTTCAATATCGCACTATTACACACACACACACACACACACACACACACACACACACACATATATATATATATATATATATATATATATATATATATATATATATATATATATATATATATATATATATATATATATATATATATATATATATATATATATATAAGACTTAATTTCTATTTTGTTTGGAAATTATATAAATTATAACTCCTACGTACTACATGCAATGAATAAAGTATAACAAATCTTTCTTTAAAATGATAAATGTAAAAATACACAGCATGCTTGAGACAAATTATTTGTTTAATGCAATAAATATTGTCCTTTAGTTTTCATAAAGTATTCATTTTTAGAAAGCATACCCGTGCTTTAGCGTGGCCATACTAAATATAACCCTACTGTCATGTTGCACGTTTTCTGTGGGTTATTGTCTACCATGTTTGTAACTCCCGTATTAAACTCATGGTGGCAAGGAATATAGGGAAAATATCACATTAGTATTTATAGATTATTTCTTACAACATTTATTTTAGATAAGCGATTTGAAATCAAATGTATGACAATAACAATTTTGATTCATTTGTTAGGAAAATGTTTCTATAGCTGACAGTGGTTATCGATCGTTGTTAGAGGTTAATGACATTTAATTGCCAATTTATGA
Organism: Unio pictorum; assembly: GCA_030141615.1. Taxonomy (NCBI): domain Eukaryota; kingdom Metazoa; phylum Mollusca; class Bivalvia; order Unionida; family Unionidae; genus Unio; species Unio pictorum. Next base: position 708,778 of record JARLTB010000305.1, read on the forward strand.
TTTGTAGCACTGCAGACATTGTTTGACTGCTGTAAACAGTCGTTAGTTGTCAACTGTTTGCATAACACATATGATACCTAAACATATGGTGATTTTCATAGATACGGACGAATTACCAAGGTTATTTGAAGAGTCACTTTGATAATTTAGGACAGATACCTGTTTGTAATAAGCATGCGTAATGACACTCTCAGATTTTCTTTTGAATTTTTCTTTGGTGATACAAATTATGCTAATGCCAAGGAAGTGATATCTAAAGTAAGAACAAAACGATTCATAATATGAAAAGAATATCTTGAACAAAATATGTTTTCTTTTGTTGTTATTTCTTCTAATTATGAATATACAGCGGAGCCTCGTCAATCCCGACACATTCGTTCTCATGTTTTCTTGGAATAACGAGTTTTCCGGATAATTGAATCATGCAAATTTTTTGTATTTTACAATATCATCACACCGTATATATGTACATGTATATGCTAGCTTTAAATGTAATGTACTGTAAAAAGTACAACGAATACAAATTGTTATCTCGCAGTTTAATGCGCTATGGCAAACTAAGAAAATGCAGTCATTATAATAAGTCGTATTTGGTTTTTATATCGCTGGTTGATATTAAACCTTTAGTATTTTTAACCATGTTTAAAAATACAACCTGTTGTATGGCGCTAAATAGCCTAAAAATGCTGGTGCGCCGTTAAATATCAATCAATCAATTACAGCTGCTACAATGAAGAGTTTAAAGTTGTCTTTACTGTGTTTATCGTGGTATAAACTGTCAGTTGCCGACTCACACCGCAAATAACGCCCAAAGTGCGTTATGTAACCTGTGTGAGTCGGCAACTGACAGTTTGTACCACGATAAACGCAGTAAAAACAACGTTAAACTCTTATAATTGAAATTTCATAGCACTTGGGGTTGTCCTGATTGATCGAAATAAGGTCATCATAATACCAGTCCTTGAATCAATGGAAGCCTATTTATGGAATTTGAACACTGCTACCGTGATTTTGAACTTTTATCTTAACGGACACGTGTATTCAAAGTGGAGCTCAATATTTAATGTCACGATTCGTGGCCAAGAATGATTTTGTTTTCGGAAATGAGGACCTATACTGTCCACACCTTAAATCAGTCAACTTTGTACAGCCATCAATAAACTGTGATTTTGTTACATAAAATTGGTAAACAACAAAGATGCTTAATGACACTTTTAATCTATTTACCATATGTTATGTCAAAAAGCGTGAACGATTTGATCCCAGTGTTTATGTAATTATTAACACCCCCGTCGCCGACTAGCTAAAACAGACATTATTTATACAATCGCTGGTTACAATATGGTCACGCTACTTAGTTATTGATAGTGGCCATAGATTCTCAAAAGCTTCACTATTGTGTTTTATGTATTATTCTACTGAATGTATTTTCATATACGATTTTTCGAATTTTCTTATTTTTTGGACCGATTATTTCCGGATTATCGAGACAAGTTTTAATGTAATTTTACACTTTGGTCCCCGATTTTGATTCCCGGAACCGGAACGCGGATTTCTGGCTTAACGGAGCAAATTTACGTTTAGGAATTCCGTTCCCGTTGAATTATGTCCGGATAACGAGGTTTCCGAATAAACGGAGTCCGGATTAACGAGGCTCCACTGTATTAACTTCTACTGTCACAAGTTTCATTGAACGGATTGACACGTAAACCTTAGAGACTTGAATTATGTTTATATTAAGAACTGCAAGTGTATTTGAAATATTAAAGTAATGTAATTCCGAGAACATCTTATTAATCACATACTTTCCCCTTGACAGCTGTGCAATTGTTGTCATTGCATAATGAAAATTGTTTCTGAACAAATTAGATACATACTTACATTTTGTGCTCAAATAAAACACGAGTTCGAAGTGTGCGAAAGGTGATGGGGTACTTTGCGTTATAGTTAAAGGTACAGATCGCATATGGTGTATTTTGTATACCCAGTACCATAGAGGATGTAACGGTCAAACCTACATATTTAAGAGTACAACACATGCTTTCGTAGCGGAATAATACATAAACCTCTTGAAGTTACACTCGTGAGTTCATGCTGCGACCGCATTATGCGAATTATATATACATAACCTGCAAATGTTATTCCCTTCGATGTCGAAGAATTTATGTTTCTCGAAGAATCCAAATATTCTATCCCACAAAAAAATTTGACAGTCTTGTCGCTGATATTGTGCCACGTGGTGTAAATGGGGAGAATGAGTCTGCTTGCAAAGATATTTTCAGGGAATGAACAATTTCCTCCCAATCCTTCCATCATTGCACTTGTTGCGTTGTACAATTGAGCTTCCTTGCCTTGAACATTCTAGAATATAAAATATAAAGTGCATCTTGTTCCATTTGATTGTGCTTTGAATAGGAATGTAGTTGACCTGGTTTAAAGAAATACATTAGAATTTTAAATACTGTTCTATCTCTTAATGATAAACAGTTGTATGGAAAAAGTGCGTGTTTGGAATAACTTTCTGCAACAGTGAGCTAGTCAGACCATACTAATCAACGTCACATTTTCCTTATTGTCACAGACTATCTACGTGAATACAAGAACACACGAATCCGAGCAAAGATTATACCATATACATTCTATAGAAACAGGAATGCGCAAAGACGGGCAATTAAACTATAGTATGTACAGTAGATACGTCATGGAACTTACTTATTCTACCAAATGTTATAACATTGATTCTGATTATTAAACTTCAATATCTGATTCATTGTATATCTCTCAACAGTGTTTTGTGTACTTTCTTAATTGAGAAGTCTATAATTCTTATATAGGCAGGAGACTAGAAATGACTTTCAATGATTTCAGAAATAATTGTGTTAATTGTCCCTTCATACAACTGCTGCTAAGTAAAACTTCAAACCTTTCCAAACTTGTAACTTATTGTTTAATTCAATGGCTAGTATCGTCCTCTAAGTACATTTAGAATCCGTAATAATTAAATCAACACCTTTCATGGTGAGAATGACAAGCGAATATTGACTGTGAATCTCGTAAACAAGCATGGGAATTTAAAGTACAATTGCCCTGAAGCAAGTACTCTGATTCAGTTAGATTTGATAGTCATAATAAGATTGTTTTTGTATTTAAAAAAGTTTGAATCATTTTGAAATGATAAGAATTAATCATTTAGAAACTATTTTTGGATTAGAGATTTTTTATGATACCATATACTAAACATACACGAACCACGCTTAATCGTTCAGTTATACACAGCGTTCGTGCGTGTAAGTGAAATGAGAGGAATATAGTGATTTTCAAATGTTTATTGGATATAACAGAACAGAAAAATAGTTGATTAAAAGAGTCATTATCATGGGATTAAGTGATTATATTCAAGTGTGATCAGTTTTACGCATGAACATTATTGCATGATACATTCGGATTACTTTATAACAGTTTTCGGATTAGTGCGAAATTGATAGAACATTTCAAGATTATTACCATTACAGAATCAAATACTATGAAATCATATACTGTAAGTTTCATTTTTAATTCTTTCACTTTGATTTTATATTTAAATACATTTTGTTTTGGAAACTTAAATGTGTGTTGGATTTGCCGTGATCATGGTACTTATATATGAACGAAATGTTTTTAAGTGTATAATGAATACACTTGGTTTCAATTTTGCAGCTGAAGTGTCGATATTTATGGTGACGTCTAGCACTGTGGCATAATGTCTCAGACATGTATCATCATGTCCTACCCAGTCACATTATTCTTACAAGAGGCCGACTAGTTGTAAAACTAAACTCTTAATGCTGAGCACCTAACGAGGCAGTTATATGTACCTATTTTATGTCTCTAGGATGACTCGGCCGTGTTCGAACCCGCGACGTTTCGCATCTTAGGCGGATGCTCTAACCATTAGGCCTCAGTGCGGATAATTTCAAAGACACAAACCACACGCACCAATCAACCTAATGTATGCAGTATAACAAGTACCTTGTAAAAATCATGAAAATGTTTCTAGAACAGAACATAATATTTCTTCAGTATTATAGGGCTGTATGCCATAAAGCATAACATATCAAACAGAGTATGGCCATAAACAATATAGTAAAATGTACTTGTTTCTGTGTTAATATTGATATTTTAAACATATTTCATATTTCTTACTTTAAAAACAAAATATAAAACTTTTGAAATATTTTTCTAAGGCTTATTTACTTTGTAGATATTAGAATTGTATATAAATCATCTGAAGGGTTGCAATATATCTCGTGGGGAACAGAACATCTAATATTAAATAGTCCCCAAGTTTCTAAAAACGACTTGTACTGACCAGACTAAATATATTTTAAGAAATAGTTAGACAATTGTTATACATGCGTTGCCATGCATAACCAAACACATGAGCAAAAGGAATGCTCTTGATTTTACCGGCTGATACGTTTTTGCCAGCATCATCAGGCTTTACCATGATATAATATTAGAAGGGATATCAGCTTGTTGGCATATGTATAATTTGATTAAATAATTTTCATATATGAACATATATTTGTTCTCAAAGGGTATCGTCCAGATTCACCAAGACTAACATAATTATTCGCAGTATATGTCACATTAAGATATTATTTACTTAATGGTCGATGAATTGATTTTATTTTTTATGAACATTTAAGTTGAATTTGTCAGTTTGTTTTCCATAATTATATGTTGTGTGTAATTGTATTTTTGGCTATATTTTGTCCAAAATTAGTTTCAATGTGTACCTGACCAGCAACCATTATTTTTAAACAAATAATACATAGTTAATATTTATCTATGAGTGTACATGAAATGTTTTGATCATTTACAATAAACGTAAATATGATCAATTGTGTCTGGATCTGGGACATTGATATTGCCCTCTGATACATATATTATTTCTCATGGTCTTTATTATAATTCTAGTAATAGATCTTATCGTGTTTTAAACTAAGAAGTTCTAAAATGGAACGTTTGATCCTTATCCTGGTTCTAGGTTTGTGTCTTGGCTTTTTATCTAATGATATTTACTTGAGCAATTAAACATTCCTGCATTTAACATCTGATGAAAAATCAGTCTTACTGTTGTGTTCAGTGATTCACTTGGGTGGAAATATTTATTCTAATTAATTTCTACTGGAAATACCAATTGCTCATCTATTATATTCTTGGACTGGAGCTTTAATTTGTAATTTTTTGATATTAGACAAGACAATATTTAGATTATATTAATGTTATAGATCAAGATATTGTTATCACATCGCTACACTACAGGCCGTTGGCACATTAGCACACTAGGAACTTTAGGTATTTAAACACATTCAATATTTGAATTTATTTGTAATATTGGAACTTTATATCTTTGGACATGTGATAAATCTCTTAGGAGTTTTTGGGATTTAGTTTGCATTATTGTAGATTCTTTTCTTTAAAATTTCACTTTGCATTCTAAGAAAATACATTATTGTTGAAATGTACAAATCTTGTTTGTTTTTGTGCTTTTATCTTACTTCTTTTTAGACCAAAGAGTCGTAATATTATATTACTGTTGAATATGCAAACCTCCAATTCCCTAACCGTAACAAAATATTGGTTTCAACATATCATCACGTATTGTAAACATATCCTGTAAATGTAATCTTCCAAAAATAGTTGAAACCTGAAACTTCTAGATACTGCTTTTAACTCTTGTGATGCCAACATATATTTCTCCTTAGTCTATTTCAAACTTAATGTGGAAAGCAACCCAGCCTATTGTTAAAAAATGATACAGTTTTAAAGGGTTTGCCCTGATACTAGTAACGCTCATAATGTCTTAGAAAACCAACATTTGGAAAGACAATTATATTGCTATATTAACTTCTATTCGTGTTGCAATACATGTAAAAAATTCATCAATGGCATTAATTTGTTGCTCCGATAATTGAACAGTTTCAACAAAATTAGTCACATCATATGCACACAAGGCAATGCATGTTAGCTGTGAAGAAAATACCCGCATCACACTTACTTAGTGATGTTTGAACTAAACCAAGAAAAGACCGTTAAAATGAAATCGGGGTTAGAAAACATTATTGTATTGTTCCCGCACTGCAGGTCCGATTTCTGGTGTAGTAGGTTTGGTGTTCGTAAACATACTTACAAACACGAATACATATTTTTCAAACCTATAAAACATATCCATCAATACCATTCTGTGCAGAGAAAAAACAATTAATATGTAACAGTAACACCTATTAACTCATTTGTTATATATATATATATATATATATATATATATATATATATATATATATATGAATAACTGCATGCAAACTGAATATATTGTCACAAGACCTGCAGTACTGTCGAAAGCCTACCAGAGACTCGTCTATTACATTTTTGCTAGGATATACAGACGTTTGTTCCAAATCAATGTAAATAGTTTGCACTGCAGAGTGCATTTATTAGAGACATTCTCCTGTAGCTGCTTGGGTCATTTATACTCGAGTTCTTAAATATCAGACGTATCTTACCTTTTGACCCCTACTTTGGAAATTGCAGCCACTTCAAAAATTCTGTTGAAGAGCTCATGAAAAAATAAAATAATCAATGGTACAGTCGACTGGTAGCAAACAAAGGGAATCTTGCCGGGACACATATTTATAGTTTTCAAACAATATTTGTAACGATTTGTAATTGGTAAATTCATTTCAAGATTGTGTTACGTGTTTACGCTCTTACAAAACGTAATAGAAAAGAGTGAAGACAACTACCTTTGTAAAATTTAACAAATAATTTATTTCCCTAGAAAAGCAAGAAAAAATAAGAAAAACAACTTATGGTTTTACGAATCTAATCCAAAATAAATCCAAGGATGACAAAATAGAAGTCATAGTAATACAAAGTCCTGAATGAAACTGAGTTCGAATCCCGATGAAATTCAAAATGGAAGACGATGACGTCTGTAATAACCTGTGACGTGCAGCAGTAACAACAGTCTCTTGTTGAATCACATAAAATATTATTCCAGTTTTTTTTAATTTTGTATACATTTCGATAAATGTTCTTGTCCAAGAATTAATTTAGAGCGTACGTATTTCCAGGGAAAGCAAGCACTTGAATTCCCAAACATTTGAAGAAAAAAAATTAACCCCAAACTGTTCATAACATAAAACACCCAAACTTCTCAAGTGTTAAGGCACGATTAACTATTCTTTCTCAAAACATCAATAATAAGTTTAACTACAACGCAAAACATATGCCCGGATGAGGGTCACATGATCATCTTTTTAGAGTCACATGGTCATCTTTCTAGAACAAAATAGAAGATTTTTACATGCCTAACCTCACGTACTCCCAGCATGGTCTTAACTGAAATCAATGGTTGTTACTCTGGGAAAGAATACAAAATAAAAATTGAAAAAAGGTTCTTTACAAGAACTGCTACTGTTTGTGAATCAAGATCAGGAACTAGGTCCTCATTAGATAAAATGTCTCTAATATTAGCTGTTTACGTCAAAAATATATTTAAAAAAATCAGTCAGAACTGAACTCCATTCTGGACAAAATCAAATCCAGTAAACAAAGTTACATTACAATAGAATGTAATGGAATAAGAAATTTAAAACTAACAAACAACAATTAAATTGAATCAAATATAAGTTAAATCAAATATACATAACAATTGACATTCTCGTTTCTTGCAGTACCCTCCCGGTGATCCATATTTGTCATATCTGTTAGAATCTGTTAGACTGAAACGGAACGAACATACTCAAAGCAGTCATTATTTGTTACTTTAAATGCACTTACATTTACCATGTTATAGTAGTTTTGCTTACTGCTCGTCAGAAATTGGGGGGGGGGGGGCATGTATTTCTTTATGTATATGCTTATCTCATTGACTTTTCATATAACGACATTTTCATATGATAACATCTTTTCAGCTAGTTTCTACAGTGAACGTCTAGATCAATAACTTGGTTTGTAAATCTATAGTTTCTTAAAAGGTGAAATTGTCTGGCTTTGCGTTATTACAGTCGTAATTAACTCTGCGGGAAAACGAGCAACTTCGGTCTCTGCATATAAACACAAATTTCCAAATATAAAAACCTAAACATTTTTACGCAACTATTTAATATATAAATCTTGTACTCTGCTCAAAAGGTTGAAGGATGAAAATATTGTCAACAAAGTCTTTTGAGACTACCTGTGTTTTGACTTTTGGAAATATGAATACTACATTCGTAATGAGGTGTTTTTCAACAGCAATACAAGAAATAATTTCGTTATTGATGAAAACCTTTAACATGAGAAATATTATCAAAACGATAGAAAAGGTACAAAGATTTGTTTTTTGGAATCTACAGCATTTTGTGTAGCAACGTTTTACACCAAAACCCGAGTCATGATAATATTTAGGTTCCAATGGTCTCTTAGTATCAAACAATGTACTTACAGAGTAATACCATTTCACACTTGGAGCAGGATATGTGCATGTATCCGTTTGACATTGCAGGGTAACACTGGATCTGGCAAGGTCAAAATTTTTGTTCCCTCCGTAAGTGAGAGACAGGTTGCTTGGGAATGCTTTGAATAAAAGACATAATGTATACAAAGCGTTTGATTGGCAGTAACTGTTGTGTAATGTAGTTTAACACAATTCCAATATTTGGACTCGCAGTGTAACACAACCTTACATTTCTTGAAATGTTGTATGCAGAGATGAAGCAGCATCTTTGTAATAAAGGATCTATATTTCTTTTGGAACCTTGAGACAAGTAACGTTATTACACACTGATTAATAATATTGTGTACGTAGTAACTTTGCAGATAAGTGAAGTACAAATTTGTCACAACAAGAAACTGGGCTTTCCAGATTTCCTTTCAGTTACACATTTATACAACGACTGGTATATCAAATATACAGGGTACATTCTAAGCATGTATTTTATTTATATCACATACAAATACACTTACTTGCGATCAAACGCAGGATTTATTGCAAGCAGTTGTGCTTTGATGGAATGCATAGAATTTATGAACTATGCACAACCTTTTCCAGTGTGTTCGCTATTAAATGCAGTTCCTTACCTCTTGCAAATAATCGCAATCTACTTTGCAAATGATAGGTCGCTTCTTTAATTTTTTGAATTTCTACTTTCATTCATATTGATATTGATTAAACATATAAGACACACTTACGATTTAAACATGGGAGAGAGAGAGAGAGAGAGAGAGAGAGAGAGAGAGAGAGAGAGAGAGAGAGAGAGAGAGAGAGAGAGAGAGAGAGAGAGTCAAGGAGATTTACCACAAAGGCATTTCTGCATAGCCCATCATAAAACATAATGTAATTTGATTAGCCTGCTGCCTTGCCGGCTAAATCAGAGGGAGAGGAAGGCGGGGGATGGGGGTGGGGAAGTGGAGCAGCCTTTTGACATTTGAACATTAAATGATCCATGTTCAGACCCTTATTAAAGGCTTTTTTATTCTAATGGGAGAAAATAAATACAGACAAAGAAAGCATTAAACAGACTACAGTATGTGTCTTCCTTCAAACCCAAAATGTACCATATAGTCTGGACAAGTTAGATCGCAACTTTGTATCATTGACATTACGAACAGTGTGATATAACACTTATTTCTGTTGCTCACAACCCCAACTGGAGTACCCAAACCAGAAAAGAAAAGGAGTTTTAATGGCTTAGAACATTGAAACCAACTGGAGTACCCAAACCAGAAAGGAAAAGGAGTTTTAATGGCTTAGAACATTGAAACCAACTGGAGTACTCAAACCAGAAAAGAAAAGGAGTTTTAATGGCTTAGAACACTGAAACCAACTGGAGTACTCAAACCAGAAAAGAAAAGGAGTCTTAATGGCTTAGAACATTGTAACCAACTGAAGTACCCAAACCAGAAAGGAAAAAGAGTCTTAATGGCTTAGAACATTGAAACCAAGCGGTTTAAACCAAGCAGACTAGAAAAAAGACAACCTTTCACAAATAAAATTATCTTTTGCAGCCAATAAATTTTCTTTTACATAATTCTCTAACTTTGCTTAATAGCCTATGACGACTACAACAATGAAACATCCGGGATATAATCTATGATTACATAAATTTTTCATAAAATAATAGATGTCATTTTGGATCATCAATTTCTAGGTCAATACAAATATCTTCCAGTATCAGCAACAAGCTGAACAAAATTAGTTTATACAATATTGTTAAAAAGGTTGAGTTCCTGTAGAAAAGACCATGGACAGTTTTACAAATATAACCGTTTTCATTTTATTTTGAACATTACGCATCTATATGTAAAATCCATCTCAAATGTTGATCCATATAGATGCCACGATGATTTAACTGTTTTATCAAACAACAACTTTAAATCGTGTAATGTCAGAGGTAAATATATGTTAGTACATAGCTGCCTTGTTTGAATTGTAATACATTTCGGTTTAGATCCATTGAGATGTAATCTCTTTTGTTGATACCAAAACGGATTAATTGTTGAGGTCGATTTGAAGTTTATTTTTAATGGAGTCGATGGATATACCAGATGTCTTTATAATCATTAGTGATAAGATTACAGTACACTGGATACAAGTCTACGTCATTGATACAAAGATGAAAGAGAAGACGATATAATATAGAGCCCTGAGGAATAACACTTGAAATATGTCTTGAATATACACTATATTTACCCGTACAAAATATAGGGTTTCTTAGAAAGCTACGACGTATGCCAATCAACTGAGTTTGAAGAAACCTTGAAGGTCGTTAGCATGTTAATATACAAAGACTGGTTAACCAAATATATAGCCCTTCCTTAAATCAATGAGGATTAAGCCAGTGCTTCTAGCAATTAGGGGTTAAATTTAGTCAAACATTTTATTAACAATAATGTTTAACCTAATTGTACATTGTTTTATTTGACTAACGTTACTCACAAGAGACAAATCAAGTCTTATGTTTTAGTTGTACTCGATTAACTAAGAACTTCATGACATAATATGTACAATGTATTGATGTTGGTAATGCCTAATGAAAATGAACTAATTCATGAAAAGTCATAAAACCTAAACTGAAAGGTCATTAAGCATAAATCCTTGCTTTGACTTATTGGAATAATGTGTTTTTGACGTTTAAGTGATGCAGTCATATGACATTATTTTTGTTTTGATTGCATCAGTACAATTTCGAGACTTACATCTTCCCATTTCTAATAAATTTCGGTTTCCACTGATGAACATTTCCATTTCGAGACTTGCATCTTCCCATTTCTAATAAATTTCGGTTTCCGTTGCACTAAATTAAACGTCCTCCATTTTCTATTAGTTTCAAGTGTGAGAACTGAGACAATGAAGTTTCGATTTAAATGAAGTACAAGTAGCTCTGGTGTGAATTTAGATGTAAACTGAACATGCCAGTGGCAATCAAAAGTACTTTATCAAGTTCTGGCCTATTTAATTTTATCTAAACTAGTATGAAAAGGAGTAGGTGACGCACATCTTACAAGTGGACACACATGGGGCTCTTGACATTACATGTCGGTATGTTTGTAGCACTGACAACAATTAACATTTATCCGGAAGATAGGGGAGGTTAAATATGGCAGATATAGGCTTTGGAATCAGTTTTTTTTAATTATTACAATACTGCTGTCCCATAGTTGAATGGGAACTGGTATATTGGTAGAATTTTGTTTCAATAGTTCATGACAGTCACATTACATATTATGAATAATAAATGTCGATTATATATAGTGTAAAACCTTTTCTGTAGGAACTACATTGATATTTGATTACCAATCATATTTGCACTTTCAAACATTAATAAAGTTAGAAATTGTCATTATAAAATGTGTGTACTGACTATAAACCAATATGTCAATGCTATCTACTTCCACTGACGAACATTTCCATTTTCCTTGATCTCTGTCTCTATTAAGGGATTTAATGGTTACTTTCACTTCACGATTGGTTGCACTGTATACATGGTTACCGTCTTGGCTTTGTTGAGGTAAACAACTCGCTTTGTTACAAACTGTCAAGGTTCTTTCATTCATGAAAATAGCAACTTGGTTATCCAAAGTCGAAGAACACGAAATTGTAGCCATGCAATTCTTCTCGGGTAAAGTTGGACTTTTGGTTAGCGTTACTGTACCTGTAATTCAAATGAAATGATGTACATGATTAAAGTCGAGTTTAATTGTTGTGGACTAGTGAGCTAAATGCACTACTTTTTTTTTGCTCGATGTAGTGTAATGCTTAAATGTATAGTTGGATTGTTGCTGAGCAGGCCATAGCGTCTAAAGAAAGAAATAGGAACTTAATGTAATCATAGACATTTCGCATCAACGGATATACATTGTATTTACCATAAACCAAACAGATACCTTAGCTAGGTCAAGCCCATAATATCAGTTGCTTCAGTTTTATCTTGGTAGTAGACCGGGTTAGTGTGATTACCCATGATAATGATCATTACATGAAACATTTTGGTTTGTTATGGTCCTCCATGGGATTTAAGATTACAGCAAATGTCTGCATCGATGTGGCCACTTCTCGCACTTAACATTTGGGTACAACACGTGGGCTAGATTGTTCCCCTTTAAGAATTAGCATAAGGGTAATTGTATGTGGTATGGCCACACGAGGAATGTAAAATTGCGGCTTAATAATTGGATGTGGTAACCGTTAGAAGCAAATTAAAGTTAATGAAAATTACGGGTTGGTATGGTCAGATTTGCGAACTAACATTACTGCAGCAATTTGGGTCAGGATCACCTGCAACAGTAAATGATATTAAAGTAAACATTTGGGTGAATATCGCCAACTATGGGAATTCATTATTACGGCAAGCAGTAGGCCATGTGGCCACATAATGAAATTTAGCTGAAAATGGCGGCAATGTATTTCTCCTCTGTGACTTAACATTACTCTGTTGCTATTATCCTTTTGGAAGTTTAAAATTACGGATGGCACAGTGACTCCAATTTTGACATTACGTTTAGGACCCCTTGGACCTAATAAAACTTCAACAATAGTAGTTCATAATTCGAGCATTAATTTATGACATTATGGTATTTATGTGTTGGCGTTCTTTATTCTTTACTTCAAATAATTCTGGAGCTTATGAAAATTCTAGAATATGTATGGCACACTGTGTAGCAATACTGATATCAACATTGGCATATGTGTATATTGTAACAGTATAGAGAGATACAGAATATATACGACAAATGACAGATAACAACTACACTAAAAGTCGCTAGAATTGCATTGTTACTTGTTTAGGCTCGAATAAACAGTAACACAAGAGAGAGTTAAAGCAATAAGCTTTTCAAAATATAACAAATAATTCATTTCCGTGTAATAATACTGTAAAAATGAAGAAGAAAAAATATGAGAACTTACGGTTTCCAGAATCAAATAAAAAAAATAATACAAGATTAATCTACGAATTAAATCTTTGAAGTCATAGTATTGAAATGTTCTAATGATTTCAGGTTCGATTCCAGATGAAGAATCCACAATGGAGAGCAATGACATATGCTGTACCTGTACTGTGTTGACGTCTATTGTTTCTTACAGAAACATAATAATTAATCCTCCGGTCTTGGAAATCGAAATAAAATTTCAAGAATAGTCCTTGTTCAAGAGTTCTGTATGAATAAGTAATGTTTCCAGAAAACTAATTAATCTTCCTTTAGTCCAAAAAACAACCTGAGGAAAAATTAACATATAACTCAAAACATCAATACTTCGATACTGTTCACAACAGAAGAAAACAACTTGACATCAATCGCTTAAAAGCCCAGACTCTGAGACCACTCTCTCCCTCTCTCTACGCATCAGTATTAATACTATGCCTTTTACTCCTTGAAAAGTTGTTTACTTGACCCTCAATCAAGGCCAGGAACTAAGTCAAAACTATAAATAAATGTTTATATTATTAGGTACCTAAGGAAAACGCAGGTCAAATTGAAATGTTTGGAAAATTTCAAATTCCTAATGAACAAAATTACATTACATTGACATGTAAAGAGAATAAAAAGACTCCACATAAAGTAATAATACGGCCCTCTACAATGTTAAATTCCCAATGCCATACTGACCCAAACTTTTCACTTAATGTTAATTCTCATTGATGGCCATACTAACACAATTTTTTTTCCAGTAGCGTTAAGGTCACAAAGGTTGCCAAACCAATATATATTTAAATATTTCACCGTAATATTAATTCCTATTACTGGCCATAGCTCGATGTGTCCGGAAGGTGGGAGGGTAGTGTATGGACAAGGTGTCTCAAACAAATAGTCTAAATAATCCGAGATGTTTTCTCTGGATGGGTGACCGTTACAAGAGATAATAGTTCCGCCGGCTTTTCCTGTTTTCTGTATTTTGGCTAGCAGAGATAATCTCCCTGCTCTCGGCTTTTCAAGGGTACGATGTTCAGTGATATCTGATGAGGGAATATATGTGACTGGAAAGTGTGCTTAATTCCTTGAACTTAAGCATTTCGGAGACCTCAAAATTTGACATACATGAAGGAAACAAGTACATTTTCTGCATAGTTATATGCGAAAAGCTTAATAGTTACCACCATTTTATAACAAGCATGACATAAAATTGTATCTACCTCACCACATGCAACGTATGCAGCACTCAATGTCCAACTGGGTATTTGTCAATGCATTGGTAACAAGGAATTTACAGGTTGCCAAATCACACTTTTATGCCATTTATTCGCTTTCTCAAACCCATAATCTTGATATCATTATTATGCAAAGATGTCAGTTAAAGATAAAAGGCATTTATAATTTTATTAAAAAGAGTTTATTAAGCTATTTAATATTACCAATTCAATGATGTAATATAGGTTTAGAACATAATGTCGTGCAAATTTTAAGAAAACATCCATGTAAAAAATGATTAGATCCTGGATGAAAAATTTGCGCAAACATTACATCACTGATGTAATGATACCATCGACTGGGGTCGATTGTTCTAGTCAGTCCAGCTTTGCTAGCACGAGAAAAATATTGACACTCAAATTCGTTCAACCACAAATAATTTTTAACACAACATTATATGGACTTTGCATAGTATATTTTTTGGGTGTTTTGTTATGATTTCGCTAGTCTTTTCTTTCTTGGTGCCCTTGTAAAAGGTCTCGGTAGATTTCAAATGCGCTTTTGCTGGTTTAGCATCAGCTTTGCTCTGTTGTTTTTCAGTTTAGTTATCATATATATTATTGCACTGACCAATACAGTAGCAATTTTAAAGCGGTTTCGGACCCACCCTACAGACCTAGTACATTCTGAGAAATTTTCAATTATTTCAGGCTCATTCTGTAATTTAAGTATATTCTGCCAGTAGATAAGTATGAGAAGAAGAAAAAAACTCAAATAATTTTGCACTTGATAAAATATTGATTTTTCTACTTATTTGTTAACTAAACTAGAAATAAAATTACTAGAATCTACCATCTGAATTTAAAATAAATCTTGATTATAAATTTGCCTTAGGAGTATGGTCAGAGAGTCCTTTGTATTACTACTAGGGCACTTTTATTGTTGACTGATCATACCACAGTCTTTTGTATTGTTTTTGTGCTAAACGCCTCTGTCATCTTATTTACACGATCAATCAGTTCCTTTTATTTCTGATCAAGTTCTATGATAGCATTTTCATTCTTTGCTGCTCAGTCCAAAAAATCATTGATACTTTTTTCAGCAGAGCTAATTTAACATTTGCGAACAATACATTGTTTCTTAATTCAGTTACTTTTCTAATTTGTATTATGAGCTTAGATACATGATCTTTTGTGTTAAACATTTATTTGAACTACTTGATGCAATTTTGTAATGACCATACTCTAGTGTGTGAACATTATCCGAACAATAACTCGTGTAACCACATGATGATAAACCTATTTTATGTGTAGTAATCTGGTTTTATCTCATAATGATCTGATCTGATGGTTGTCATCTTCAAGTTTTCAAGATCACCATTAATCATTGCCCGTTCATAATCATCGTAAGTAACATTGGATTTTAGAACAGATTTTTTTTTCAACACCTTTACCAGTTTTCTTTTGATCCTTATTACTGGACAACAAATATTACATTTTAGATCTTAATCCAATATATTTATAAATTGCTACTAGATTTGTCTCATATTTGAACATGCCAATCACATTTTACGTGTCATCATGAAACTTGGACTCAACTGGGTAATCTGATAGATTAAACAACTTCTCGCTCGTTCTTATGTCGTAGTAAATATCATTTGTCTCACGCCGATACACTAAACTATCTAAGTCAGTGAACAGCAATGGTGCTCTGTTAACGTATTTCTTTTTCAGCATGCTAATATGAAAATTGTACATTAACATCTTTGATAAATCAAATAACAGCAGCGCAGACAACCAAACGTTTGTCAGGAACTATTTTTTTAAAAGTTGTATTGCTACAAGGTTCTCAAAATTATTTTCATACTCACGAACGAATTACTCGACACCAATTTATTTCTTCGTTCAATGTTGTTTACTATCATGTAACAAGCTGCAGATGAATGATGATAACACTGAGGCTATTCTGATCACAACACAAAGACTTTCTCATTCACATCCTTTACCTCAGGCAATAAATATCAGCAACACCAACATTAAATTCTCACAATCAGTACGGAACCTAGGCGTTACTCTAGACAGTACTCTCACATTGCACCAACTTGTCATGAACATATGCAAGGCTGCATATCTTGAATTGAGACGCATCAGCACCACTCGTAAATATCTTTCAGTTGATGCCACTAAAACACTTGTGTGTTTATTAGTACATTCAAGACTGGACTATTGTAAGTCAATTCTGTCTGGTTCGTCACAATATTTACTCCAGAAACTTCACAAAGTTCAAAACACAGCGCACGGATCATCTTTAGAGTACCTCTATCCGAGCACACCTCACCACTGCTCTGTACCCTACATTGGCTATCAATTCGATACAGAGTCAAACACAAAATTTGTTCTCTGTGCTGTGTTTCAATGACAGACTCAAGTCCAACATACCTATCCAGCCTCACCCATGTGTATACACAAGCTAGATCCTTATGCTCTTCTTCTGATAATCGCATGCTCATTGTTCCCAAGGTGAAAACAAAGTCATATGGAAATCGTTCGTTTGCACACCATTGAAATTAGACACAACGACACAGTGGTCCCTTTTAAGAGTGCTCTTAAGACTCACCTGTTTCGACTGCAGGGACAAACTTAGCGACCTAATCATGTTTTGTATCTTGTATGTTTTCAGCATGTTTTTATGTTTTCCAGTTACATTGTTTTTGTCATTTGTTCTGTAGTGTAGGCATATCATTATTGATGCTGTAAAGCGCTTAGAGCTTCGAAGATTAGGCGCTATACAAAGTACTCATCATTATTATGGAAGCCATTAAAGTGTACATTTCATTATCTAATTATTAACGTAATTCCTTATGTTAGCCATAAAGGTGTACATTTCATAGTCCGATTATATGATTCCCTTATGGGAGCCATTAAGGTGTACATTTCATAGTCCAATTATATGATCCCTTATGGGAGCCATTAAGGTGTACATGTCATTGTATAATTCTTAACGTAATTTCTTATGTTAGCCATAAAGGTGTACATGTCATAGTCCAATTATATGATCCCTTATGGGAGCCATTAAGGTGTACATTTCATTGTCTAATTATTAATGTAATTCCTTATGTTAGCCATTAAGGTGTACATTTCATTGTCTAATTATTAATGTAATTCCTTATGTTAGCCATTAAGGTGTACATGTCATTGTCTAATTATTAATGTAATTTCTAATGGGAGCCATAAAGGTGTACATTTCATTGTCTAGTTATATGATTCCCTTATTGAAGCCATTAAGGTGTACATTTCATTGTCTAATTATTAATGTAATTCCTCACGGGAGCCATAAAGGTGTATCATGTTATGAGTCTACATTTTTAAAAAAAAAACTACTTTCGTTATCAAAGCAATAATCATTCCAAACATGGGATTCATTCCATCCATACCCTTTTTTTAGAGGAATTATGCTTTAATGAAGTGTTGTATTTAATAAACTAAGATATCACTGTATATATGAGAAGTTATATGTAAAGAAACATGACAAGAAGTTTATCTAAACTTAAGTATAATGGACGTGAAAGATGTGTTAGATGAAATATTCAATAACGTTTGTGAGATAAGTGTGAAAGATCGTGGACAAGAATAGCTGCAGTACATTGGAAAACCTTTTGTTGTTTACATTAGTAATGAAATAACTTTCCAATACTTCAATATGTCTCATGTACCAGGGCCCGGCGACGTGGAACGAATTGCCCATTGAAATTAGACACAAAGACACAGTGGTCCCTTTTAAGAGTGCTCTCAAGACTCACCTGTTTCGACTTCAGGGACAAACTTAGCGACCTAATCATGATTTGTATCTTATATATTTTCAGCATGTTATTATGTTTTTCAATTTCATTGTTTTTGTCATTTGTTGTTCTGTAGTGTAGTCATATCATTATTGATGGTGTAAAGCGCTGAGAGCTTTTAAAGATTAGGCGCTATACAAAGTCCTCATTATTATTATTATTATTATTATTATTATTATTATTATTATTATTATTATTAAGTAAAATAAAACTGACTGTTCAATGTTAATGAGAGTGGCATTTTATTTCCTCGGTTTGAAACATTTGAGAGTTGTAAGTTGATGGGATAAGTGCATTTGAATATCCAATATCCCAAAACAAATACACAAACCTGATGTTGGATTTAAACAAAGTGAAGGTTTATAAGGAACATAACGATTTGATAACAAATTATAAAGTGCTGGAAGCATTTAACAAGAGCATAAATATTAACGCTGAAGTTAACCCCTCATTTTATAAATTTAATGGAGATTATTACTTGATAGCTAGACCAACTAAGATCTGGATTGTTGATTCAGGTGACAATTTTCTCCAACCATTAAAATAATGAGTAAGGTAGAAAATCACTTGATTGAGTTTGCAAAGAAAGCTGAAAAGGTGATTGAAATAATTGATGAAGTTGAAAAGACACGTGATAGCCCAGCGATGTTGGAGAAGATCGTCACTAATATTTTTGGGCAAGTACAAAAGTGATCAAGACGACAGGGGAAATCAATGAAGCAACAGTCGACAATCTTGATTATGTCATCAGCTTCAATGAAAACATTAACCACCTGATGAAAATGATTATTAACATATTTTGTTGAGAAAGAAAACGAACCTGTTGTTGTTGATAAATAAAATGAACCTGTGTTTGACTACAACGAATAGTTGCTATACCCATAAAAAAAGATTGCTACAAAATCAATCAACCAAAAGGTGACATATTAGCAAATACAGAAGAATTTATTCCTAACTTCTCAGACACATCTAGAATCGATCAGAGTTTCAATTTTAACGGTGATTTGATAAACAACTTTAGTTTTAGTTTAGCGAACATAACTAGCAAAAATCAACCAGTTTTATTTGTTTTCAGTTGTGACAAATACAAAAAATATTTTTTAGTTAGTTTCATTCCTATAAACACGCAGAATATGCTTGAATCATTGACTGAATCAAAATTACTGAACAGTTTTAAAATTATACTTGATATCTATCTATCTATCTATCTATCTATCTATCTATCTATCTATCTATCTATCTATCTATCTATCTATCTATCTATCTATCTATTTATCTATCTATCTATCTATCTGAAAGAGCAGTAAAATATTCTCTCTTGAATTATATTTTGTATCAATGTTTGATATCAAAATGTTCGAGTTCAAACTTACTTGTCTTTCTTATTATGTTGGATATTAGAGTCATAAAGTATATAAAGTGCTCATCATGATGCAATGTCCAAACAGTGGTCAATTCAAAACGTTCGGACCATACAAAAATTATACCAATACCTGAATTGCCAGCTAAAGTCTCGTGCTAGGTCATCTTGCATACTACGCGATTTAACATATGTGCAACTTCTTACTTTGCAAGGTGTAAAAGTAGGCTTCTTATGGTATATTAGCATATTTAAAGCTTGTATGCCCTGAAATGAAATATTTAATTCGGAATACCATAAATACCTGTTTTACTTGTTGCCTTGTATTCTAGGGAAATAAATTAGTTGTTGAATTGTTGTTGCTTATCACTCTTTTCTGTTACTCATTTTAAGAGTAATGCCTTTTACAATGAAATCGATGTCCCACGCATATGGACAATTGTTTTGAAACAAAAATAACTGAATAGTATAATGAGGCACCAAGTGATTTAAAGGAACGGCCTGCTTCACAAGGACAACAAATTAATACTGGAATGTTCTGGTTTTTTTGGGGCATTATAGCTCTGTCCTTGCTTGGCGAAGAATATATATTTTATTACACTTGATTATAGTTCTTTTGGTTTTCTGTCCTTTGCAATAGAATAAGGTGGCATCGTAGACAATAACTTTAATCAAACCGTGCTTTACAAATTCAGCACGTAATAAGTAAATATGAAATATAGGTCACATAATATAAGAAGAGGGCCACAGCATTTACACGCACTCACGACATAATAGGCAAATACTCATGAGGCTGTGAGCAAACTTTAGCTTCGCGCATAGGCGCTGACTACAAATTAGAATACATACACAAACGTGAACAATTTTTAAATGTATCTTGTAAAAAAATGACAAAGATAGCAATTGTTTACAACTACGAAGTTATATAAAAGTTATTGTTTACCCGATGAAACTTGCATTGCTGTAAGAAGTAAAGCAGTGTCCAACCATGAGGAAACTATAAAATGTCTTCTAGCTCTCCTGAAAGAATAAAGAAATAGTCGTAGGTTTTGATAACTAATTATACTAATGAAAGAGAGAAAGGTTCTTTGTTGCAGCTAAAACGGCCAAAGTTTTCTGTGAGCATTACGTTCAACAAAAGGATCAGTTGTGGATGTTTACAGAAACATCACAGTCATTTCGAAAGGTGAATGAAATGGTTTTATGGATGAAACGGTAGGATAAAATGAGGAAACATGTGAACATTAAAAGTTTTAAAGCTTTAAGAAGTCGATGAAATTATGAGTATAATAATTAGTGTGCATGTGTTATTTGTATTTGTAACGTAGCTTTAACAATTGTTCAGTCATGTCGCTATGATATCTGCAGTGTGGAAGTTTATAGTGATGTCTAGCAGTATGGCATCATGTCACAGACATGTAGCATAATGTTCGACCCAGTTACATTATCCTGACACCAGGCCGACCAGTCCTAACAATAACCTCTTAATATTGAACGCCAAGAGAGGCAGCTGTTGGAACCATTTTTATAAGTTTTTGGTATGACTCGGCCTGGGATCAAACCGACGACCTCCTGCATCCAAGGCTGACGCTCTAATCACTAGGCCACCGGAGCGATGTTATAATTAGTGAACAATGTAGATAAATGTCAGCATTAAAACGATTAGGACAGCTAGAGTGACTTAACAAATGAAATGAAACAGCGTGAAAACATTGTATGACATATAACAGCACGAAACTAAAAGAGCTTGTTCAAAGTAAAATATTTCTTTTGTTCTTCTTTGCATAAAGAAAGCACCGACGACAAACTTTCGATTAAATACAGATTAGTGGACTTTGGTTATCTTCAGCGCAGAGAAATGTCCCGCAATTGTTAATTAGTTTACCGAAGTTGTCTTTAGAGTCATTCAACCATTTGTTCGTAAAATGGTTAGGGTTAGGGTAAAAATGGCATTTGTTTGTGTAATTATATCTCTATCATTTATACATCCAACATTTGTCGTACTTAATTTGAATCGGAAACGTTTATACCTGCTTGAAGCGCCTCAAAAGATGTATGTTCTCTTGACGTCTTAACAATTTTCGATATCTCAAATCAGACTGAAATGTGGTCGATGAGACAGAAGAAAGCGAAAAACAGAAAATCACCTACACACATGTATCCGTGCAACAGGGATCAAAGACATAATTGCAAAAGAGCAAATCGAGCTTGTTCCCAGTGATATCAAGAAATTTATAAAAACAGGGATTGTTTCATTTTTTAGTTTGTTTTTGTTTTGTTGTTTTTGAAATTTAACTGTTTGATTGTTCATTCGTATTTTTATACTTGGAACAATATATCGTTGTAAGAATCTTTGTAAGACATGATAATTTGAAATTGATAAAGTACAGGTTGAGTATTGGGTATCATGTAGTGTCAACATGATAACGACGCCGTGTGTACCATACAGTTGTAATCTGAACCCTCCATACTTGTCAGTATAACTTAAAATGATAATGCAAGCTCTCTACAACGCTTGTTTAGCTTCTGTCCTCAAAAAGACATCAAAATAACGATTTGGTATCAATGGTGAGTGTGTATAGATGGTATGTACGCTGCCTTGAGAACTTGAGAAACGGTAGAGAACGAAGAATCATCGACTTCAATACATTTTCATCCCATTCAGTTAGATGAGAATTTCACCCGACGTGAGATGTGCGCGGCAAAACTGATAAAATATAATTATTTGATTCACAGACAAATCCAATCCCCTTTCATCCACACAATTCTTGAAAGCATAAACATCAACGTTGTTAACTGGACATTCACATTTCATCCGATGACAATAATTTGGTTAATAAAAAGCAGATCAAAGAAACTGATAAAACGTTCGTGCGCGGTGAGGTAACTACTTGTTTCAGTTATTATTTCTTCTTTTTAGTCTTTGTAACCGTAGACCAGAAACACTATTTAAAAATAATTTGCGTCTAAAAGTTTACATTGACCCTAAAATCTTAACTGTTTACCTTATTTTACAAACGTTATCGCTGATTTTTCATTTCACAAGAAACAAATCACTTTATAGCAATTTTATCCAATTTCTAACCTTAAATATGTGAAACGTAACTAACAAAATTGTGAGTGTTAGTGGACTCGTTGTGTTTTATTAAGTTTTAAAACTACCGAGCCGGAGAATGATTTATAAAAAGAAAGACCCGAGCCATCTATCCCCTGGACTTCTATGGGTCACTCGTCTTTTCATTTTTACGACTCCTCTGGGCACTGGTCTAGAAAATCTTTTGACCCAGTGTACTTCTAAAATACATGGAAGGAAGTGGACACATTTTAGGCATGTAAAACTGAGGAAAAACTAAACATTGCGAATTACCAGAAAACGTAACTTCAAAAAAGATAAATGATCATTGCAAAGTTAAATTATGTAAACAGCTTTGAAAAGGATCGCAAGAATGCCAAAGAGCCAAAAACAGCAATATTTACAATATGATGTGTTATGCTGCTTAGGAATATTGGTTGTGATATTGGTAGTTGTTATAGCATTGGTCAAGACTGCTTAGGACATCAGGAATAATCTTGAATGTGGCTCCTTCTTATGGCTTGGATGGAAGTTAGAACATACAGTACCCGATTACTGGTGTAGTGTTTGCTTTGGGAGTAAGTACCTTACAATTTTTAAATACACTGAAACGAATCAGTGGTAGGAACTATTGAGCTATATTCCAAGGATTCAAATAAAGTATATCCATTCCCAGGTTTGCTTTAATTTAGTTAAAATTGGATTGTAAGTACTATTTATAAATTACTGTAAACGGAGAGTCTACGTAAGCATTGCAGTTTTCGATTGATTAAAGAAAAAACAAACTGTATACATCATTGCATAGACTGTTTAGAGCAGCTAATAGTTGCGATGATTGAAATAATCGAAAAGACTATATCCTACAACATGTATATAACAGATAACAACGAAACCAAAACTTAATAACATTGATTGTTCATGTTATCTGAAAATATCAGTTTCACTAAAAATAGAAGATTAACTAGACTCCGAAGGGTCTATATAAACTTGTTAATTAATAAAATCAAACAGTAATATATTCATGTAATTCATTATTATGTGAACCACTTCCTTATACAAAAGGCAAAATACTGGCGTGTGTTGTCTGGTTGTATTGTCCATACAGAATTTTGGGTAGGAGTAATGTTTGCATTACTTGTTGCAGTCCTATTGCGTATTGGATGAAAGATATGTTCAATATCACAAAAAACATCAAATAGTGTCTTTTGTTTATTTTGTTATTTAAAAAAAACAACATAATTTATTGATGAAACCATCTATCAGAATTACAGTTTTTGTGTTAAATATTTCCTTGTATAATCAGTTCTGTACTTGTAATATTAATTCAGAACAATATACTAATTCAAGCAAATCTTACAAAACTCTTTGTATAGCGTATTTTGTTTTTTCCAGGACTAAAATATACTCGTGTCTGTTTCTTTATATTCTGTTATTCTAATTTACCATATATATTTAGCAAGCATGTCAATCTGAAAGCTTCATAACAGATTACTCAACCATCACAATGTTACCCTATCCAACAAGTTGAAGGTGTAACATAGTTCTCCTCACCTCCTTATTCTACGGCTGCGAGACCGGGACTGTATGCCGCATATACAGCAAGCAGCTGGAAATATTATCTTTGCGGGCTGTCGGCTCAATCTTTGGGATCCGACGGCACGATAAGGTTACCAACCTCAAGTCATAGCCAAAGCCCGTGCCAAGTTCGATTATCAAGCCATATCATCAGAATGGATGGCAGTCACTTGCTGAAACAGATCTTTGCCGAACAGGTGCGTGGCCTGAAGAAACCACGGCCGACCATACAATCACTGCAAAGACTCTCTAAAAGTCAGCATATAGTGGTGTGGTCTCAAACCATCTGAGATAACAAGAATAAAATGGGACTAAATTTGCTGGCGTGCCATTACCCGCAAAGCGTCTAATGACCTTGACAATAACAGCTGGAGCCAGAAGTAAGCAGCTCAGGAACGCTACCACAGGTGAGCCTCTGTCCCTGTAATTATAATTGACTTCCAATGTCCCATCTGTCATTGAATATGCAATTTAATCCTGGGACTGCGAAGCCATCTCCGTGCCCACAGGTGATTGCATAGAATCAGTCCTCTTCGGATTCGGCGGACGACCAACATACTGATTCATATACATTGATATATTAAATTGTTTTTCATAATCTACTTTATCTTTCAAATTCATTGAACATTTATCAATCGATTCTTTATATTCTTTATAGATACATTTTGCGGTATTTACGAATGATAATTAGGTGGTTTTAAAATAATTTATATTGTATGTCGGGATGTTTCTTATATTAACACAGGCCTATTTATTTTTAGTAAATTTAGTAAATCAATGTATGACTACCTTGCTACAGGCCTAGACTTCTCAGCATGTACACATATTTGATCATATTAGCAAGTCAAGGAATATCGACCTTGTAAGTTTCCTTCACAATCGTTTTCCTTCTATTTGAGGCGTGAGTTTTTGCGTCTTCCGTCAGATTCCGTAGTTTTGTATGAAGTAAAACCTATATCATTTACAAAGTACTCTTTGATAAAACATTCTTTGGTGAGTGATTTTTCGTCATTATTAAATATGTTCGTAATTTACGTTACTTGACAGAACATTGAGCATCTTCTATAGATTTTGCAAAATCACTGTTTTTGGTGTTGCTGTTAGGTACTCCATCATTTGTTTAACTCCTCCAATACAATATGAACCTTCCTTATATCACGTGTACTAATATTTCGACGGTGCATTTCAGCAATAGGCTTAACTTGACAAACACATAACAGACAATTGGTTGTATTTATATTTGAAGTTATATACGTAATTATATATTTATAATTGTATATTCTATACAAAATGTTTCCCTGTAAGTATAACATAATTATGAACTGTACTTTAAGACTGTTGTGAGTGCACCTTGCTCTTATTATGACAGTAAGCCATTCACTTCCGGATCTCAACAATTAAGAGTTATTTTAAAATCCTTTCAATTATACATTACACATCATTGCCATTCGACATTCCACTCATATATATATATATATATATATATATATATATATATATATATATATATATATATATATATATATATATATATATATATATATATATATATATAACTATTTTAACGTTTCATATTCGTGAAAACAATATTTTCGCATTCTAGCCTAAAGAGTTCGATTATATTTCTTTTTTGAGTTCGTGATTGATTTTAGGAAAATAACCATCATTTTCTTGTACAACATGTCCATAACCTTTATACCATGAAATTCCTTTCCTTCATTGAACGGTTATCTTTCGTTGTTTAACTCTCTTAGCCTACGCTCATATTGGAAATCAGCCTATTAGTGTCAGAATATATATATATATATATATATATATATATATATATATATATATATATATATATATATATATATATATATATATATCGATTATTGAAGATATAAAATTGCTTTTCAATCAATCAACTATATTCGCATGGAACTATACATCCGAGTGATTACAATAAACATTTTTCCAAGAAAATCTCCCTCTGTCCTTTGAGTAGTGTGCAAGTATACCCTGTTTTTATCTAACCGCTAATTTCGGAATATTGCATAGTTCTTCAAGATTTGTTTCGTATCTTTTCTTCAGGATTGCTTAATTTGTCAACAAATCTAATTAATAATGCAAAACCACCTGGCTAATTTGGGCGGCAAATGTCAAAGGTGTGTCAAATTGCACATAAATCGATCACTTCAAAGATTTCCATACTAATATTTTAAACGTAGATCAAAAATAAAATGGGCAGTTTGCACATATGGCGTGCGTGTTTGTTTGCATTAAAATGATCGTACATACTTCAAGCGGTTCGTGAGACGGCTATGAATACGTTGGAAAATACATGTTCATGAATCACGGACATCTATTGTAAAGGTAAGTCCTGCTGAGTATAACATGGAATCCATTTGATTCTTCTCTGATTAGAAACAAAACAGTCCATATCACCTTAATTTTGCTTAGAATATATAACACATCTACCTGCATAGACAATATTGCATCAGAGAACTTTCCAGAATGAAAAAAATTATATATGTTTATGCATGTTTACTTTCTTCAAAAGAACCTCAAGGGAATATTGAAATTTGCCTCAAAATATGCCCCTACATTATGAATTTGTTTACTTTTCTCTGAACAAAATATTACTAAATAAAACAATTATTTCAGCTTCAAAAGAGACTTTGTTCAGTCAAATATTGAATGCAGTGAGCCATTCTGCTAAATAACGTATTTCGCTTAATTGATCACAAGGAAAACAGGATATACCGGCACCAATATCGTCAAATCATAATGTGTTTGTGGCTGGCACAGCTTTTACGATTATAAGGTCTTAAACTAACTAACAGAAGAAAGCTAAAAATTAAAATTAACTTACAGTATTGTGAATTAAATTCCAAATAATTATATAATAAGTCGAACAGTATAGAATATTACGCATGAATCCCAGTTTCGTTCTAAATGAAGTAAAATCTATTTTACTGATGTGTAAGTAGCATTGAATAATGCTCGAATGCTATAAGTCTAGATGTGTCACAATGATATAATCCAAAGCCTATTTAAATGAGTTCGCAGTAATTCTAAAATATTTACTCGTAACGTTTATGATTACCTTGTGAGTCCAATGAATAATTGAAATAAATAAATCGTCTCAAATAAAACTGAAGACAATTAAATGACTAACTATACTACAGATGTTTAAGACAGGAATAAGTTTTGTTATTCTCAACCTTATTTATAAAGAACCTACGTCACAGGTTCAGAATCTGAATGATTGTCAAATATTCACTACAAATCATCCATTTCGGCAACAAGGTCAGGTCCTTTAACTGCCAAATAATCGTACATCAGGTGAGCCTAAAATTTCCTTGGCTAAACCAATGATTTGAACTCAGATCTATTACATTCGTCAGCAGCATTATCTTTACATCATCCAGTATCAAAAGGGCACAACACCATGTTTACTGAGACGAAATATCCTCATCTCAAAGTACAACCCACAACGAACAAAATAGAAAACAGTATGTATTCAACATGTTTTCTCCTAATTCCCCCCCCCCTTACAATCTATAATCATAAAATTAATAAACAAAATGAGTTGTCTGTGAAACTAGAGGATGTTAACGTTTATAATGAACATATAGGCCTACCTATAATGAACAAATAGAAACACAATCATGTTATTATTCGTGTTGCAAATGCTATTTACCAGCACTTATAGTCTCAAAGATGGCGATTTTACATCGTGCACGATTTGTAGTAGTAGTATTTTTAATAGTCGTATTATTCATAGTAGTGGTACTTATATTCAAGCAGGATGTCTTTTGAATAAATGATTTTCACCTGTAAATACTATGATATTTATGATTTTCAGCTGTAAATGCTATGATATTTATGATTTTCAGCTGTAAATGCTATGATATGTATGATTTTCTGTTGTTATAATCTGTAAGTGTATAAAGTTAGGAGGTTATCATATAATGAAAAAAGAAAGTATGCCATTGCAATAAATACGCAGTATCTAGATAAATAAATTTAACAAATTTGTTTGGGTTTATTTTTATTTTTGCTGCTTAACGGGTAGGAATGATACCATTTTCCTTTTAAATTATCAAACCATAAATCAATTCAGTTACTTTAGATTCCATCCTGATCTTGGGACATGTTTCGCACTGGAAACAAAATGTGTAATTTCTCATTTCAGTAATTGCTAGAAAAAAAATCATTGATTTTGTAGACAATTATGAATTATGTCATTCCAAAACCAGTTTTTGTTGATTTGGAGGAATTATTAGAGAAATGAGATAAAACATGACATCTTAATTTTGTTTTTAGCATAAACAAACAAGTATATAAATATCAGACTATATAACGATGGAATAATAATCGCTTGACAACACTGGTTCCACCACAATAACTTTCTGATGCAAAGATATTTGGTCATTCTACTCTAGTTACCTTGAATACTATACTCATAATAATGTTCCACTTTAGGAACATAAAAATAAAATGATCTGCAAATAATTGAGGCTCATATAATTGCTGGTGTTGTGGCGAAGAGGCAATGCAAATATTTTCAAATAAAAAAATCATAAATCAGTTTCTTGACTTCAATCGCTACTGAGGACATGGTTCCCACTGTTTGGAAATGATTTCTAATTTCAGTAATTGTTAGAAACACCATTAATGTACTTAGGAAGTTTATAATTTTTATGTCAGTCTAAAACCAATTATTCTTCATGTGGAAGAGTGCTCAGGAAATTATTAAAACTTCAGGATGAAAAATTGAATATGACAGTTATTCTATCTAATTATGAAAGAATAACCACTTTACAACAATGATTCAAATACCATTATTATTTTATGATGCAGCCATAATTAGCTACCCTTGTATAGTTCCATTTTAGATGGATAGCATATTGATAAAAATGTTGCCTTGCATGACATAAAAATGAAATGATTTTAAATTGTGTGATGCTTGTTGTTTCGTTTTGAAAACTACTAATTTGATTTCAAACTCGTGACTTAACAGCTGTTGCTATTATGGATATTAATTCCTAAAATGAAAAAATAAAAAAGAAGGAAACACGGAAGCTTTGGGGAATGCCAACTTGGTGCGACAATAATGCTATACCAGCTGAGGTAATGAAGCGTGCGTTGTTCAATCTCTATATTATGCAAATGACACAGTTGTTCAAATCAGATTTATATAACTGCAGACGATCCTTTGTTGTTTGCCCAGTTAATGCTTTAGTTTTAAAGATTTAATATTGTCACTATATAAAGAAAGACCCCGTTAACAAAATTTAATGAAAAATACGCTGGTTATAATTGTTATTTCCATCTGGAAATTGACAGATTTATTCAAAGATTACATGTACGAAGTTACACTGTAATAGTAGTGAATTAAACGTTGCAAATGGTTTCGTGATGGAAATGAAGAAAACCTCCTGCTATTTATGTATAAAATAAACAATATAAATGTACTTATCCTATTATTTAAAGCATGCTTTTGCAAAGAAATTGCGCAACGTAAAAATACATTTCCGTTTAATGTATATTCCACGTAGCCTTTGTTTACGTATAGTTCCACATGCCCCAAATGAATAGATAACATTGTTTTTAAAATATCTGAATAGTTATTATTCCCGGAATTGTGTTAATATAATAATGATGGAAATAATATAGCGCACTCTAGAAATGCTTGTCCAATTGCTAACGCGTAGAGATATTCAGAGACAGCAACCGTGCAACAAGGAAAACAAGACACATAAACAGCAAAATTCAAGATTTTTTTTTAGTGATTATCAAAAACGTAATAACATGTTAACATGAGGACCAAAAACGTTTCGAAAAAATTAATCAAGCGGTGTAAATATCATGTTTGAGCAAGCCTGCGCTTAGATCTTATTTCTAGTTGCAAGCAGCTCAAATGTAGTATATTTTCTTGAATTCCCCATGCCAGCCTATATTCAAAGGTGTTTAGGTATGAAAAAGAATTATATTCATGTTTAATGCAGAATAGTGTCATTTATACATCAAATAATACTATGAGAAACAGGGTTGTGATATTTACAAGAATTTGTTTATCCCATATAAAATAGGGCAGAAAATAGTCCTTCACATTTACTTGAGTACATGAAATTTGAATTTCCTATGGTATAATGATTTTGTTAATCTTTCCGTACATCCTTTTTCAACGTGTTGTAGAATCCGATCATAAGGTGTCTTAGAACTACTCCTGTGGCCTAGTGGTTAGAGCGTCCGCCTCAGAAGCGGTAGATCGTGGGTTCGATCCCTGGCCGATTCATACCAAAGACTTACAAAAATGGTACTAACAGCTGTCCCTCATTAACAGATTAGTGTTAGGACTGGTCGTCCTGGTGTCAGAATAATGTGACTGGGTGGGACATCATGCTACATGTCTGCGATATGATGTCCCAGTAATGGACATCACTATATACTGTCGCACTGCAGACATCGTAGTGATACGACTGATAATTTCTTAAAGCTACGTTATAAATACAGATACGGATGCAGTATCTTCAGAATGAAATAAGGCATGTAAGATGAGTGAATAACATACCTGAAATCCTCTTTAAGCATTTTCAACTTTCTATTACAGAAGAACTCTCAAAATGATCCGCTCGAAATTCCTTGAAAAATAAACGAAAGGTAGTCGATCAGATACATAACGTCACTGTTGATTAAATTTGTTTTAGTTAAACATTGTATATGATAATTTATCTAAAACGGGTCGGCAAGAATTTGTCTCAGCATACCATACATTCATATTGGTACACATTAATTTAAAGGCAGGAACAATATACAAAAGAACAATAATAAATAAGATATATATTTAATGAATAACTGTTCCGAAAATAATATATATATGTATATGTGTATATATATATATATATATATATATATATATATATATATATATATATATATATATATATATATATATATATATATATATATATATATATATATATATAAGGCACATAGAGAATTAAATAGCATTTAGTATGTAATGCATCAACTATCAACTGGTCATTGCACTCTCTGGGGGGAAAAATCATTTTATATTTGGAATGTAAAGAAGAAGCGTTACTTAAATATTCTCGTATCCTTTTTTTCAACAAAAGATAAAGATATTCCACAAAATTCAGTTTCGGGTTCAGTCAAAACAGCAATAGAAACGTGTTTGTAGAAATGAGGACCAACATTCCTTAAGGCTAAATATTAGATTTTTTATTTGAATTATGTCTGGAGGACACATAAAAGTAATAAGCTATTTACATTCTGCTTATACGATATATTTGCATCAATGATTATCAATCAGGTGTCGTCCGGATATTTGTAAGGTCGTTACATAGGTTTCTGATTCTAGACAGAATAATAGAGAAATATATTTTAAGAGATCGCTTTCCTTTTTTGACATTTTCTTGTAGAGTTGAGATAAAAATGTATTTTGCTACTTCATGACTGGCATTTAATTTAGTTGTTTCTTTTGCTGGCTTTACGCCAGTTTTCAGGACATGGTCGCCAGCATAATTGGTAGAGAGAGGGTTTACAAATCCTTCGAATGGAACCACCGACCAACGAGAATATTCTTGCAAGCTTTCACGAGCACGAGTCTCTGACTCACTAGCGCCATAGATCACTCTACGACCAGGTGGCTCCGCATTTAATCAATATAAGTTTTGTGGATTAAATAAATATATCTTGACGTTTTTTGTTCTATCAAAAAGAGGAAGAAGTAGATTATGTTTGAACTTTGAAAGAAGTCATGTTGGAAAAAACGTCACCCATGTCCTTTAAGCTTAGTTATCCTAATGTCCTTAGCAACCCATGGTCAATAGGGATCATAATGAGGTATGTCCTAGTCGGTATCAATTTAAACTACATGACAGCTTGCACTGCTACCGTCTAACCAAATGACAGTTTCTGCTTTCCCTCTTCCAGTCACATAATGTTTTTGACACTGTTTACATGTATGCAGTATTTTCTCAGTTTCCTTAAGTTAAACCTACCGTACGTTCCAAGGTAAGCAACATATTTTATATCTTTGCTTTCATTTCAATGTACTGTCCTAGCATGAGTCTGGTTAAGAAAAATTATTAATAATGCAATTCAATTCCATTACGTTTGTTTGTTTGTTTGTTATGGTTTAACGCCATTTTTTATATAGGTTATATATGGCGGCCAGTATTAATGGTGGAGGAAGAACCTGGAAAGAACCACCGACCTACGAGAATCTACTGGCAAGCTCTCTCACATAACTACATTTGCCGAATCTTAGACTCGAACACACGAAGACAGATGTGAGATAGCAGTAGTCCGTAACGGACAGCACTTTAGACCACTCGGCCACTCGAGGCCCCTTAATTGCATTACGTATTCTCATCAGCTTATATATGCTCATATTGTACATACGGCAAATACTAAAAGTTTATCAAATAGTACACATACAACTGTAAACACAAACTGAAAAGAGGTAATCTAATTCATGCGCAATAAGATTATTGTTATGGTTTTTTAACGTATTTGTACGTAGCGTAGTTGACCTCTGCAATAGACTTGAATCAAAGTTTTCTCTCAGCATAGTAATGAAATCCATCTTGTTTATTTAAGAAAAAGAGTTTTATTGACCAGGTGTAAAAAAACTAACATTTACATTTGTCAGACCCCATGACAATATAAAATTGTAAAATTGTTCAAAGAACCTCCCAATCTGTAAATGCGCATCGTAACTAGACGTTACTGTTTTTAAGCTGTAAATATGTTTTTTTAAGGCTTTGCAATACAAAAAATATCAAAAATCTAACATCAACAACAAAACACATTTTCTAAAGAGGAATCGATACTCGACGTTTATCCTTGCTTGAAAAATAATTGCCCCAATGGCCAGTATTAAATAAGAGTTATTTAGTACTACAATTGTCTGGGTAGAAGGTTACCAGTAACGAGTGCTTCAGAAAAATAAGTGCACATCTATTAATTACAATGATGGTAGTGTCACAGCAGAATAGAAAAGGGTTAGTCATTATTTAAGAGGGGACATTGATAAATTAATTCCTCTATGTTGATATTCCTCTCATTTATTGCAAATAAATATTCACCTGAAGGAGAAACCAGGTGTGCTTACTATTACTAAGTTTAAGTCTGTAAAAGGTAATAACGTTAAAAAAAAGTAACTAAGCGATAACTTTATGTTAGCGGAAAAGATGACTTCTACTAGAACATGTACATAACATGTACGCATATTTAGCATCTACGTGCTAATATTAATTACCTCATAAAATACGATGTGGCTTGTTAAAATGTCACAGGGTCATATACTTATTCATACTGCTGCGGCTAAGACTTGTATCCATCGAATTCCTTTGGGCATGAAAACTTTTTCTCATCGACTTGGGAATGAATTCCAACATCAATTATTTCAAATAACTTCCAATGTAAGTTAGCACTTTCATTCGAAAACCGTACAATGTCTTCTGAAATCCACAAAAGAGTACACTCGTTTTATTAACCAACGGCAAGTGTGCGAGGCAGCTGAAGGAAACGCGATATTAGGTCTTAATCGAATGACCAATCAACACTGTTTAGTTAACGAGATTAAATAGTGTATTAAGTCATGTCATTAAACAATATTTCGGAAACGAAATTCACCACACTGTGTCATGCGCACATTCCCATCTCCGGTCACACCTAATTTGTAATGAGCCCAGTGACAATCCAGAAGCGTGAAAACGAGATTGAGGTAGGACGGGGCGGTCGATTCTGGCGCTAGTATCTTTTGGCGCCAGAATCCCGAGCGCCAGAGGTCTTGGGGCAACAAAACCCCTTTGGAACAAGATCTCCCACGGGCGACATTTTCTTTAGTACGCCACTGTGACAATTTACAACTATGTGATAATAAGGTTGAAAATATCCGCCACAAATGATTTTTCATTTTAATTGACTCATAATCTCATAATAATACCTTTATTGTTAATGATTTTATCTTTATTTACCACTCAACTAAATTGCAATAGCTAGTAGAAATAGAAGAAACAAAAATATGTGGGCTTTTGCGCAGTTTAGCAATTTCTTCTGTAACATTATCATTACTTTCACTATTGAATAAAGTAAAAATATTAAGAAAAAGTAAACAATCTAATTAGGAATTGATGTGTTAGGAGACGCTTAAAAATATTGCAATAAAACAAACATACACACAGTTAATCCACAAAGAAGCACAATAATGACTGGATAAATAAATAAATAACTTACCAAGCTGTTTTCGTCTCTTTGTACTAAAATGAGTGACTGTGTGCCATGAAAGATTTTTCTTCGTATCACGCTCATTCAATCAGCTGCCGTATAGGAAATAATGGTCTATCCCATAGAATATTAAGTTCCGATGGTTTAGATGACCCCTGAAATGTATCTTTTTTAAACTGAAATCTACAAAGGAGACCATAGTCTGTAGTTGTATCTAACCACTGTTACAGACGCAAATTCTACACGTGTTGATGTCTGTGATATCCAAGATTTGTATTTATAATCACGATCATTCTCAGTTCTTCTGTAGTTTACCTCAGTTGATAGCAATTAATGTGACTGTACGGAGAGTCAGGCTGCATTTAAATGTTTATCTAGTTTTGCGCAAACTGTTTCTCTGATATGGTTTTCGTGATTGCTAATATTTTTTGTCAAGAAGTTGATTTATTGGAAGTAGTGAAGGAGGACATTATAGCGACAATGGAAATTATCATTACAACACCCCATATCCACTATAGCGAAACAAATTATAGCGACAAGGGGAATTAGCATTGAAAGACCCCCATATCCACTATCGCGACAAGACTTTTAAGTACACCCTGGGTCACTATAGCGTCAAGGGACATTGAATATGGGGCTATTGGGGTTTCTATAGCGACAAGGAAAAGTGGGGTTTTGTATAGCATCAGTGCTGAGCAAATGAGTGGGACTTAGATTGATATAATACAGACAACAAACAAACACTTCTCTCACCCATGCCACAAAACATCTAACCTTACTTTTCCTGTCTCGGTCTAGTCATCTTATACCTTGTCCACGCCCTCAGAACTCTACTTTAAAAATAGGAACCCTTGTTGTCTTCTGCCGTGCCTGACGTAGTTGTACTAGAATCAAACAACAAGAACAGCAACAAATATATAACAGAAACATAGTAACTTAAGTTAAATCCATGTTTGAGAACACACCATACAGAAACATTTCAAGAGAGACAAACACAAAAGCATTTTATGTCGAGTTCTTTGGTATTATGCTTGTTCGTTCCACACAGCTTGGTCAGTTTTATCCTATATTCAGTCCTAGCTCAGTACAATTTTAAATCAGCGTCATTAAATGATGCTCAAGTAACCTAACTAGTTTAAATACTTCGTGTGAAACAAAGTATATACTGTTAGCTACATTTAATGATGCTGACCTGAAAATGACTGTGCTACAGATAGGATAAAATTCTCAATGCTATGTGAAATAAACAATATAATAGAAAACACTGCTCCACGCATATAGACTATAGACCTATACACTTCACAGCCTCCCAACTCTCTTAACTACGGAAAACTTAGTAACAGCTAGAAAAGTGTTATTTAAAACATGTTTTTTTTTTCTTCAAATTTTGTTAAGCGTCTCCATTTTGCACCGGTTGAATCAAAAATATACCTTCAATATTTAATGACATTTAAGACACTTAACAGCCACAAGGAATCATTTATCCTTCAGCACATAATTCCATCAGCAAATTTCACTGTATCACTTGCCATATTTCCAGGACAGAAAAGTAAATCTTCAAAGAGTCCACGAACTTTAGAGTTTAGCACATGGTTATCCGCTAGATTCCGTTTCTGGAGGGTCTATTTTGCCTAGAGGCAATTTTACAATCAATATTAAGGACAACACAAGTATGTCACACACACTTTCACCTACTCCAAAGAAAAGAATAGTTATATACAATAGTGACACAGATCTCTAATTACCCATGAATAATCTAAAGAGAGTTATTAACCTTCGTTATCGCTTGTTTTTTTTATTAAATCTACAGTAGAGCTGAGTAGCCAGTATTGTTTTATTACTTACAATATAACTTTTCAAAATTGGAATTAATGAAAATAAAACTGTTTATTGTAATAAATATTAATTATTTATTTTTAATTTCATATAACACACACACACACACACATATATATATATATATATATATATATATATATATATATATATATATATATATATATATATATATATTAAATGTGATAATACCTCATTATTATGCGACATTTTATTTTGCTATTTTTCTTTGCTCACGTTTATAAACTGTTTACTTCGGACGCAACGGTCACA
This sequence comes from Unio pictorum, assembly GCA_030141615.1. Lineage (NCBI taxonomy): Eukaryota > Metazoa > Mollusca > Bivalvia > Unionida > Unionidae > Unio > Unio pictorum. Next base: position 745,636 of record JARLTB010000305.1, read on the forward strand.
CCACAGCCGTCATTAACATATGTTTTTTTAATGCGCCGCATGTAATCATTGGACGTGAACACTAATGCAGAATTCTCTTTACTTTAAAGTAAAATATTGGGCGAGAAAAATAATCAGCGTTAGGGTTTGGGACGAAACAAGGAAATCCCAGTCACGGGTTTATATTATGTGTCTCCCCACTCGGGCAAACCTCGTAAGGAGACACATAATATAAACTTTTGACTGGGATTTCCTTGTCTCGGTCCAAACCCCACCATATATTCTTTATATACAACACACACAATAATTTGAGACAAGAAATCTATTCTCTTCGAGGCATATGAGTGGCCCTAAAGGGGCCTTTGGGTTCTTATTCATTTTCTCCACTTCTTTCACCAACTCATAACCTTTTGCAATATTCCTTTCTTCTTATTCCTCTCTTCATTCTCCGGGATCATGTCAGGATGAACTATGGCTCTGAATTTCTTCTGGACTTTCATCCAATTCTTATTCAGCTTCTTAAATTCCTCTTATTACTTTATGTTGTCTCTTTTATTTTCTCTCTTTACGCCAGGTTTCTTTTATATTCTTCAATTCTTCTCTTAACACATTTGACATCAGTTATTCTGCTTTCTTGATCTGGTCCATCCACCATTTTACAAACGACCACTCCGTCCATTCCATTATATCTTCTAAGAAACACATGAGTCTCATGACAATATCTAAGAGTTCTTTCAAGTTATCAACTTTAACATACTGAGGGTTAATAAAGCCTCTTAATCTTTTCACTTCTTCTTGTATCATATCTTTCACAAGATACATGGTTACTGTCATGCTTGTTACTTACCTTGTGATAATGCCTCCATTCCTTCTCAAGCCTTTCCACTACATCATAACCAGTCACTATCCAATAACATCTCTTTCCCGTGAGGAAGGAATGGTGCCACATCCCCACGCGCGTTTATGCATACATGGTATGATATTTAATTTGGTCGTCATGCCGCACCCCTATAAGGGGCTATCGACATGAATGAAAGACGTAGGTGAGTGGGAATATAACAGCCAATCACTCAACCCTATCAACCAATCGGAGGATAGAGGTGCAATGGCACCAAGTGATGACTAGTGAAAAATGGTTTCCACTTCTAATCACTTGCTGGTGTTGGAGTTAGGCAGCGGAGGAGGAGGAAAAGGATTTGCGAACTGGCACTTTGATGTCGTTCGTCTTGCACGCCCTAGCCTTATCAAATCGAGTCCAGTTGTTGCTAGTGGACACCCTACACCGATATTGTGTAAGCCACTTGTGCAACTGAGTCAATCTTTCAAGTTATATTTTTTTCCTAACATCCTAACATTCCAATTTGTGTCTAGTACAGAGTGTACATTTGGTGTTTTCCCTATCAATTTTGTAAACTAGGCATGTCAAGTGACATGTGGAGGTTGGTCAATGTCAGGTTAAGTGGGTTGTTAATTTTGATGGTGGATAGCCAAAATTGATCAAGTTTGATTTTTGAAGAACGAGATTGTCGAATAGTTTCGGAGCCAAAAGGAAACTCTGTAAGTATAAATAGCCCTTAAAAGGGCTTTTTGATGGAGTGTTACAGGGTGTAACCGATGTTTCCTCATTCGGACCGGTGAGTCCCTGTGACCTTCTTGGGTGTCTTGCTTTTGTTGTCCCTCCATCTTGATGTTGCCTCCTCCCGTCGTATCAATTCCGTGTTTTCCCTTAACAATTTGGACACTTTGTGATGTTATTAAAGTAGAGTATACAACCTCATATGACAGCCTATTCTCGCGTTGGTAGTTATTCAACGTAAAAATTTTAAGTAATTAAGGTTATTGTGTAAAAAAATGTATTGCTGCGTTTGCTGTCATTCTAGATGGTCAGGTATTGACCATCTAAATCATGTTATAGGCCTTAGTTCTTATAGCTTAGTTTATAATGCAGCCTTGTACTGCGGGGCCTGATAGTCTGGTCTCTGACTACCTTATAGTAATATTAATTTGAGGATCTGACTTAGAGTAAATAACTTTATACTGCAACATTGTGTCGCTGGGCCTTATAGTCTTTGGAATTTGAGACTAACTCATAATATCTATTTGTGTGCATAAAACTGGTTACGATTTTAATGGTCACATTTTAGACCATGACGATATCCCGAATTGTTGGGGTTCGAATCTGAACATGTAAATCATAGTTTAGTTGTATACTAATGCTGTCAATAAGGCTGTATATAGGGAGAGATTTAGGAGCAGACAAAACAGAGGTGGATTCCTAGACACTTGTTTTATAATTTTGTATGGTCCTATATGTTGTTATTTCTAGCTTATTTCAATGCTGTTGTTTTTTTTCCTGGTGATTTCATTAGATTGTTACAACATCCTGATACGTTTGGTTGCACAGATATCATCATTAGTGCGTTATACCCAGAGTAGTGTAGGTGGGCTCCCCTTGAGGGTAACGGAGTCCCTTCTGATCCTGTACACTCCCATTCCGCGAGGATGTTTCGTTACCGGTTTGATTTTATATTTGTCAAGCACGGACGTGAAGGAAAACATCCCCATCTTCTCTCTTTACATATTATCTACTATCCACACAAAGGTGAGGAGACAAAAGACATCACCAAAATATACTATCCACACATGCGAAGAAGCAAAAACAAAACCCAAATATTCATATTCTATCCACATACAAGAAGAAGCAAAAACAATCATTTACTATCCACACACGCGAATAAAAACATAACCAAAAATATACTATCCACATACGAGAATAAGCAAAAATAGACCCAAAATATACTATCTACACACAAGAAATTGCCATAAGTAACCACAAATTTACAATTCACACATGCGAAGAAGAATAGACTAATAACAAATATACTATCTACACAAACATACATGAGTTCATACAAACACACACACACACACACACACACATACACGATATTATTAGTAAAGGAGTGAAAATTTATATTCACACTACTCCACAATCACACAAATTGGCAAAATGAATAGTGTCTCTTATCTAGAGCTTTGGTTAGCCCTAAAAAGGGCTGTTTTTTTAAAACTCAAGATGTACCTAGCTAATGGCGACATCTTCCCGACCTGGCAACACAGACACAAATCCTGCTCCAATCACCTTCCCAATTCACCCTTGTGGCTGGGAGCGCAAAGGGGGCTTCATTGGCTTTACTATCCCACTCCTCCATTTGGGAAATAGTGAACACTTGTTGTTGTTCCCTCTGCTTCCTTTGCCACAGTCGCGCATGAACTGGCCTCCTTGTTTTCTGCGGACGCTGTACTTGTTGTTGTTGTGGTAATTGTACTGGCTCTGGAGGTGCCAATGACTTTACTTCGTAAACAGGTCTTATCATTAGGTTAGGCAAGATCGTTTGTTTTCTTTCCTTCTCTTTCTTTTTCTATATTTCTTCTTCCTCTTCTATCCAGGCTCTTCTGCAATAGTCTCTATGGCTAGCTCGTCCTGGAAGTGCCTGCCATACTTCATGTGCATTTGGAGTTCGATTAATTTTGCAATTTTGCTACTCATTTTTCATTGGTGACAGGTCACCGATGGGTATCCAGACTTACAAGCGTTTCCCTTGATAAATGTGGAGCGCTGATGTGACAGGAAACATCCTCTGTTACCAAAACTTAATGACCCAAATCATTATCTTAACTAATATTAAACGCGCGGACCTAAAATAAACACTTGTTTTATACTAACAAATTTAATTTAAAATTTTGACAGGGCTTTTGGAAACCCGGTAGAACTCAACTAAGGACTCAATTTGATCTACAATATGGTAGAGTAAAACGTGGTGGGACACACCTCCATTCCGTTACTGCGTGTCATTCCTTTCCCTGTAAAACTCAATATTATTGTTGAACTTGTGACCAAAATTATGTGCTTCCATCTGTGGATATTCACCCAATATTTCAAGCAAACTACCATTAGACCTGAGGGACAAGGTGTCAGTATCATAAATGTTGATCATGAGGCGACGATCCACTTTATGATATTCAATCTTAACACTTATTTTGGCTCTGTTCAGGGCTTAGCTCAAGGATAAGTCGATCGTGTCCGCAAGGGTGTCCACCAAATGTTCACCACTAAAATAATAACTTGAAGGTATTTTCAACTTGTAATACTGAAGACTGGGTTGCTAGCTGACTTAATATCACTTAAAAACCCAATTTATTTTATTTATTTCTTCTTGTTATTGGGCATTCAGGATTTCGACCTGGAAAGTGTTTGCTTTATAGCGATGAATAGCCTGAGGTATTTTCTCCGTGTACCAACATAAAGCATTGTTGGGAAACACCTCCATGGAACTGTCACTGGGTACGGTTAAGTAAAATTGATTAGTGTTGTTCATAAGTCCAAAGTTCTGTGGCTGTCCGAGGGGTAACTGGAAGTGAAAGGCGTGTGTCTGCCCAAAATGGGGTTGTTGTTGTTGGAGTGGTGACTGACACAGGACGCAAGATTCCCGTTGTTCCCATTCGAGGAGTCAGGAAAGGATTGGGAAGAAGGTAACCGATGCATCTGCTCAGTAAAATGTTCCACAATTGTTTTTCTCCTTGTTGCAAACTCAAATTGGCAATGGCCGCACCGATGACACAATACACCACAAAGATCTAGCAGAAAAAGACTATTTGAGTTTTAAGCACACGTTCTCCACACCACACCCAATATGTTGCCTTTGTAGATCTTGCAGAGAAGAACTGGGTGAATGAGTGGTCGCTGCAGTGATTGTGATAGCTGAGGCTGTGTGGATGGGAATGATGGTCACTTCTTTTTATAGTCGATGACTTGCGATGCGTCGATCCAAGAATCAAAACTGGGTGGATATCCTTTCCAACGAACTGTGACTTCTTTGACACGTCGTTTTCCTTCTTTACGGGTTCTGCGTTCGAGAATGCTTTCGGTGTCGTACACGTCGTCTTCTTTTTTGGTGACACGTTGTAACTCGGGCAAGTAGAACACTCCTTTTAACACATCCCTGTACATGTCTTCCAATTTGAAAACGGTATGATGACGCCCATGCACTCGTCCAGAGACACGAAACAATTCGGTGGTCCAGTTGGATAAGTAACCTTTGTCAAAAGGGCGTTTGGTTTTGCCAATGCGCACCCAATCTCCTACAGCCAACACTCGACTTTTCTTGGGGACAGTCACCGTCTGGAACCTACCAAATAGGCGCGTCCTGTGCTTCGACGGCAAGATTGGTTGTACGCTTAGGTAAATTTCGGTAAAATGTCAGTGTACTTGAGAGTGTGGCGATGCGTAAAATATTTCCACGTGGGTTCTTTCAAAGTGCGTTGAAAACGTTATATGATGCTGGCTTTGGTTTCGAGGTTATCGGTGGTGAAAAAATGAATGTCATGTTTTCTTAATTCTTTATGGAAAGCTTAGTTTAGAAATACCGTGCCTTTGTCAGTTTTTAATCAAAGAGGGTGCCGATCGCTTTGTTTTAACATTAGTTGGAGGGCTCGCATTAATTTACTGATCGATTTGGAAATCAATGGCACCGCCCAGGCAAATTAGGAAAAGACGTCAATGACACAAAACAAATATTTGTAGCCACGATTGTTGGTAATTTCATCCTAAATGAGCAATAAATTAAAATACGATATTAAATAACATATTTCTCTGCTTTATAGCGTTGATAGTAATTTTGGTATCAAGTCTAGTGTGATCTTTTCATCCACCATTATTGTTTCGGATAATTATAAATAAATCAGGCCGTATTTGAATTAGGAATCGATCTGATGAAGGGAAATTCTTGAAATAGCCGTGTAACTGTTTTATCTTTCCCAGAAATTATTTTTTCTTCAAATGCCTTGATCTTGTGCTTGCTTGCCATATGAAACTGCTATCATTAACTATTTTGTATTGCATAATCATGTTAAATTTATTGTATGCATAATTAACAACCTTAACCTAGATCTGGCTTCTCGTATTTCCGTCATGATTTGCTTGTCTTTAGTAGAATTGGTTTGCGATGGCTTTTCGATAAATAACGTTGACTCTATAACAATAATGATTTGCGTAATTATAGTTTTGAGTGTCAGGTAGACTTCTTTCTCCAATTCCAAATTAAATCATTGAGAACATAACATAATCCGTGAACAACTCTACTTCGATATTAATTACTTTCAAACATGGATCTTGGCTTAGTCCACGTGCACTTAAACAATGCGGTTGGTGAAGTTAATTGAAATTGGTGCAGACATTTCTAACTTTTACAAAATTAAAAACAAACATGTCACAGTGTCTTCCTTTCTTAGGAATTGTAATGATCATAAGGAGAATTTAATCTGGAACTTTTGATAACCTCTTTAACGTTATGGCAATCCACGTTTTTCTATATATTTGGAGTTGCGATAGATAATTTGGGGCTAGTTGGGATTTGCTTCACAATGCTGTATGTTCCTTTTAAAACTCAGTTTGTAAATTAAGGAATTAATTTATTTCTTGATTGTACGACCCTCTGTGGTATTGCTTCCTTCTGTTACTTAGTTTAAGACAACAGAGTTATTACAATAATATACACTTAATTGCTGAGAGAATACACTGAAAATAGAGACACAGCAGGGTGGAGAGAAATTATAGGTAATTGTGAATTATGCTTCAACAATAATGTTTATTTGGGAGAAGATGAATTCTATAGTTTGTGTTTGTCCATCAAATGGCAATTTCGCAAAAAAATACCGTAATGAAATTTATTATCTCTATCCGCCTGTAGAAAAATATGTATCCTTCACGAGTCATATTAATATATTAATTATAATAAATCTTTCTCATTATATCAATTCGGCATTTTGTCTTAGTCTTTAATAACTTGTTATTAGTATACTTAGAAGTATTAACTTCATTTATAATATCATGTACTGATTATATGACATTATGTATGTATATTCTTTACAATATGACATATGCCATATTTACTTGTATTTCTTAATGTGGGCCTATATATATATATATTACAAAAGTCCATTAATGCTATGTCAATTTGGCTTTTTACTTTAGACAGTCTTTGATAACTCAAACGAATTGTGATTAACATACTTAGAAGAACTTCTTTAACAATAACATGTACTGATTATAGGAAATTATGGATGTATTTTCATGAAGAACATTATATTTAACTTTTTTTCATTATGACACACTTAATATTTACTTGTGTTTCGTAATGTTTTTTTCCCTTAATTAATGAATAAAGTATATATATATATATTATATATATATATATATATATATATATATATATATATATATATATATACAATACAATACAAAAGCCCATTAATGTAATGTTTATGACCCACTCAGCCTACTGCTACAGACCTTAAAACTATAAAGAAAAAGTTTCTCATCGTAAAGATTGTGTAAAGCTGATTCACTTCTCTCTGCTTCATTTTTAACGGAAGCATCCAGTCACTGACACTAATTATTCTAACTACAATAATTATACTGTCCTTAAGACAATTATTGTTTCGCACAATGCTGTGTATTTTGAAAAGAATCAAGTTTAGCATTCGTTTACGTAGTTATTATTGTATTTAAGCAAACACAAAAATCCTGTTTCCCTTTGCACTCTCGCTATCTACTTCAAACTTCCGTTCATGAGATGAATGAGTGAAATTTCAAAGTGGGACTAAATGTGTTGTAACTTTGTTTCAGATTGTAGATAGCTGCAATGCTGAGTAAATATCGTGTGACATCCTTCGGCTTTCCGGTTATCCGAAAATACAGTACACAATAAAGACTAAGGACTGATGATGACCCCGCTCCACACGCACACACACACATACACACACATACACACGCACGCACAAGTAACATGTACACATGTTCTTATTCCTCTGAGGTATTACCTGCTTAAGTAATATTCTTAGAAAAGCGCTGAGGTTTTCTCTCTAAATACCTTAGCACACTTATGTATATTATGTGAGTAGATTGCATTGATATCAAAATTGTGGTGGACCTTGCAGAAATGGCCGAATCATTTAACGCATTGAATGTGGCAGCCCTGTACGGCAAAAAAACTGCGTGTGTGTGTGTGTGTGTGTGTGTGTGTGTGTGTGTGTGTGTGTGTGTGTGTGTGTGTGTGTTTGTTTTAACAGCATGTCGGAACAGTAGTGGCTTTATCGTACCCATTAAAAGTAATGTTCCAAAACTGTAAATATGAAGCTTTTCACTCAAAAGATTGTGAAGTCACATTATTTCCAACTAAATATATTTGTAATGTATTACAAGATGAAACGAAGTTACAAGTGTCAAGATACATAATAAAAGAAATATTATAGTCAAGCGCCATATAAATCGGCAACTAATGCTCCTTTTTCCACAAAAGATACAAAAACTACCAAAGAGCAGACCACATAATTGTGCATGCGCATGCATGGAAAAAGAGTTAAAGATTTCACATTCCCTTCTTTACAACCACCCACCCATTGCTGTACTCGTGCAATGTTAGGACTTACAATATATGCATATTATTGGAATGATGCACAAGTTTCTTTGTTTCAATAAGTCGGATTACTCATACCGTATTCTCTACAAATATAAATATATTATAATGCTTTGCAGTGTCGTAGTAGTAATGTGTCACTATGACCCCCAAACACACTGTATAACCTCAGTGAAAATCAACAATACTTGGCTATAAAGACTAGAGACAATGTTGTTTCACAATAGCCTCAGATATGACTTTATGGCAGCCTCAAAAGAATTTAATATTATGAGATCATAGTGTCATTGTTTCACCAGGCCAACACCAACGCATACCGATTCATACTCTACATGCTAAAGAAGATATCTACTGACAGGAACACATACATTTTGACCAACACATACACTAATACACACAAAGTACAGGCTAGATAATGAGGGCGTGAACTAGGAATATCTTCTAAATGAAAACTTAATTGCATCTAACTTCTATCCCATTTTACGTGAGGAGTGAATCTGGATGATGCAGGGACTATGGGACTTACCACTAAAATACCCCCCCCCCCCATGACGATATAGGGACAATGGGAATTTAACATGGGATATTTTAACATGAGTGGGACTATAGAAGGACAAAAAAGTATTGGGACTGTCTAGATACAATAGGAATAGAGCAGATAAGGTGACGTAACGGTACTGACGATTTGCAACAATGTAGCCAGGGCTGATCTCAATCAAACCAAAGAGCGTGGGAAAAAACCTAGAACTCTTGGCGGGAACGGAACTAACGGAACAGAGACAGAGATAACAGAGACAATATACATTATACAAACAACTATACAACTAACTAAAAAAAGTTTAGGGACAAAAGCAAATCTTTTTGTGACATATCTACAACAAACAACATACAAACAACTATACGACTGAAAACATATTTAGGCAAGAAAACAAATCTTTTAGAGGCATATCTACAGCTATACAATCGACTAAAAACACTTTTAGGTAAGAAAGCTAATCTCTCGATGTAGATATATAAGTGGCCCTAAAAATGTCCTTTGGTTTCTTCTATTTTCTCCAATTTTTCCACCATTTCCTCATTTTGTCAAGCATTCCTTTCTTCATCTTTTTCTCTTTATCTGGTATCCAATCAGGATATCCCATCGATCTAAATGTATCCCGCACCTTCATCCAGTTTTCATTTCATCTGCTAAACTCCTCTTTTTCTTTTATGTTTTCATTGTCATTTCTATCTTTAGACTGCCTGTCTTTTATTTGCTTCAATACTTCCTCCAGCACGTTTGATTAGTTTTCCTGCTTTCTTTAGTTGTTCAAGCGCCCACGTAAAAATACCCCTCTGTCCAATGAAATATTTCTTTCAAAAAACATCTTATTTTCATCACATTATCAAGGTCATCCTTCAAGCTTCCCACTCTTATATACGAAACTTGAATGGAGCCTCGTAACTTTTCGACTTCCTTTTCTACCATTCCCTAGACCATATTATTTCAGGCTGGTCTACTTTGACTTGTCACAAAGTTTTTGGTAACTGGATACTTCCATTCATCTTGTAGTCTTTCCACCACATAAATGCCGTCCACCATCCAGTACCAACTGTTCTTTATCTTGTTAAACAACTCTATGGTTATCTTCTTTTATTCTGTGTAGAATGGCGCGAACGACGAACGCTTTGACTATATATTTGACAAGAAAGGACATGAAGGAAAACATCTCTTACACTCACTTCGCATATTTTCTACTATCCGCACAGAAGGAGAAAAAACAATCCCATATTTTACTATCAATAACCACAATATCTACTATTCACACAGGGGAAGAAAAAAACCTTAAATATACTATCAAAAAAACAGAATATACTATCCACACATGAAAAAGAAAAAAAACAATCACAATTATATTATCAACACAGAAATCAGGAGCAAAAAACAAACCAAAATATACTATCCACACACGAGAAGGAGAAAAACAAACCCTTAATATACTATCCACGAAACCAAAATATACTACTAACGCAGATGTGAGGAGCAAAAACAGACAAAAATATACGATTCACACACGGGAAGGTAAAAAAACCACACACTACTATCCACACGAACGTACGTGAGCTCTCTCACACACACACACACACACACACACACACACACACACCAGTCATTGTTGAAGTCGACTGTAGCTGCTGGGAGTGCGGAAGGAGCTTGTTTTGCCTCAATATCCCTAGCTCCCGTTTGCGACACCTTGAAGACTTCCATCTGTCTTCGCGTGTGCCAGACCTGTGGATGCTGTGGTTCTCCTGCATGCTCTCGCAATTCCTCCCAGTTTTCCATCTGTGTGATCACGGTCCTTGGTACTGGTATGAGAGGTAGTGGCTGTGGTTGACGTGAATGTGGTACTAGTGCTGCCATTGGAGGTTTACTCAGCATTGCCTTCGTTTGCGTATTTATTATTGTATTCAAACAAACACAATTATAAACATACAAACAGATTGTGAATCCTGTTGATTATGTGTATTGACTCCATGTGGCCTGATCACTAACACACTGATTAATTGCAGGTAAATAGATACTATTCCAACTGAAATAATTTGCTGTGCTGTCAGAGATCCAGTAACTAATTGATACAGTGGGAGATTGTGTACAGAAACTGAGTGCAACGGTAAACATTCCAATAATATGGTTTACATAACAGGTCCAAGACTACATTTTAAGTTTATTATGACTCTTGTATATATCATGTGTATTTCTGTATGTAGGTATTTGAAATGCCTCCATCGCAGCCTTTGAAAATCTATCTGACAGATACATCTTACATTTACTGTATTTCAACTTAGTGTTGGTTATTTTTAATAAATTTAGACAAAGCAACATTATTTTCTTTTCTTTTGAAATATGATTTGTCATACATTTCAAATATTTAAACCTTAAAAAAAAGTATTTAAAAAGAACACCTATACAAAGAACACATATTAACATCTTTTGGCTAAGTGGCACACAACTGATCATTTAACATGTTTATCATGCATTAAAAGAATGCATGGGGTTAGGGTTTGGTGTCAGCCAAATAGCTATTTGTAGTCTTGTTTTACAGAATAATAAGCAACAGATATTTTGGTATAAAATTTATTTAAGAGGTTAAGAATAGAAATCCAAAAAGTAAGTGATTAAAAATTACATAACTGAAATTGTTTAGTGATTTTCCATATTTGATTTACTATTTGTATATTGTGTAAAAGCTTATTTTTTACTTAATATTACTTTGTTTATTTCAAATTTTTCTGTATTCTCATGTGGAATCTCCCTCTTTTTAAAAGCCTTACATATATGCAAATGTAGCATCAAGTAGGCTTGACAAGATGGTATCCTATACAGCCTAAGTTACTTGTATTTGGATCTTTTCCCACTAACCGATTAGTACAAAGTTTTCTCTGTTTATTTTAGTTCACATATTTGACAAATACTTGTAATGAATGTTTTATTTTTTAAAAAAAACCTTAGCTTCTTGTCCTCTTTGAAATGTACAAGAAAATTTAGATCACTAATTGAAAACTTCATGTCACTAAGTAATTTTGCCATTGCTCATAACTTTCTCACATTTGGTTTACACATGTTTCTTTTTCTTTGTATAGCCATCTAAAATATATACATTATGATCAAAGAAACATCAGTATATGTCTTATAGTCTTGTGGATACATGAGTGTAAAGTTGGATAATTGTTAAGATTTTGTCAATTTTGGAATCAAACTAAAAATTACAAATTTTCTAAACTTTGTCCAGATCAAATGCAAAATCTGACACCTGTATGGCCAGAAAAACGTGGAAATGACCCCAGCTTGCTGCTTTACAAGATATCATAGGAATCGGACACATCAATATTATATTAAAGTTTGGTTAATATGATAATTGGGTTTTTAAAAACAAGTTATTGAACTCTTAGAAAGTTGATTTTTTAAACATTGACAAAATTTCCAAAATTCATGTATTAGTGTCTAACATTTAAGAGACATTATGTTTTTATTTGTAATAGTTAATTGCTGTCTGAAGCCAATAAGTGGTTCCAATGTTCTTTGCTGTTTTTATATTTTTGTCTATGTGATGCATAATCTGCCACTTCATAATGTCAGGCTAAAGCCAACTTTTTTTCCAAGTCCAAAATCATAAATTAATCGCTTGAAATGGTCATGACGTTCTTAGATTTTCACTCAATGACTTGACTCTTGCATATAAATTTCCAGACGTTCAAGCTCTGGTGTTCTTACTGGTAATTGTTTGTCCATTAAAACTCTTTGGTTGCATTTGATGATCTCTCTCAAGTTATTTAGTTGACTAAATTCACGTCCCAATCTAATTGAATGACTTAAAAAAGAAACAAATGTTCAATGGGTTATCCTTGTTGAAGCATCACATGCAATATTGCACTGTGATCAGTTTGGAAAACTTATTAAGAAAAAAAACCAGATTTGAATGATGATTTGGAATTCATGCCTAAGTAATAATTTTTAAAGTGATGAATATTGGCAGACATTTTACTTGTTTCAGGTTGTGAGATTTTATACCAAAAATATCAGTATTTCCTCGGGGCATGGGGGGAGGGGTGTAAAAATCTCCTTGGTGTTGGAATTGGGTATCAAATTAAATAAATTGCGGATTTCTGATGCACAAATCAAATGAGGATTTAGGAAAACACTGCATATTGGTCACCACTTTTCATAATGGATATGTTTTCTGAATAAAGGCATTCCTCATTAATGTATAGAATATACCTATGTGCAACATGAGATGGTTAGAAACTGCTGAGATGTGAAACTGTCACCTGGGGAGCAGATTGACAAAGAAAACCATCTGTAGACTTTTCTCTTGAGACAAAGTAAGCAATTTGAAAATGTTGTCATGATGATAAGTAAATAGATGCATTCTATGACCAGCTTTAAACTCTCAGGCCAGACACCAAGGAAAGATATTCTAGTTATACAAGGATAATGTAAAGCCAAGGTAGAAAAGACACATGGGCAGACTGGCAAGAAATGTTAGGTTCAGACTGTAATGAAAAGACCAGTAAGAGAGGGCTGAAACTCCTGGACTTCACCACCTACTAAATCCTAGAGCAAACAAATATCCTTGGCCCCCATTAACCATCAAGAAGATGAACTTGGCATGATCCAGAAGAAAAATATCACAACCAGATTGACGTCTTGGTTAGGAAATGCTTCCAGTCATTAGTGTCAGCATGGTCACAACACATAGCTTATCATAAGCTGTCACAAATTTAAACCATCACACCTTGTGCCACTCATAATTCTAGTCCTGAAAAAATAAACTCTGAATCTTTCATCACCATGTTCAACATGGCAGTAATAACGAGATCCTTGGCAAGTATCATATGATAAAGAAGCTATGGGTCACAGCAGATATCATATACCACTGTGATGCATGGAATAAAATGAGTTGGATATAAAAAGATTTTAATGAAGCAGGAGAATATGTGTACATTAACAATAGGATGCAAGAGCAAAGGAAAGCTGGTTAGAGGACCAATGCAGGGAAATCAAGACAAACCTGAACTGGAATTTATACAGGCCAGCATTTTGTCCACTATTGGAGATATGGTCTACACCTTGAGTTCCATGTATTTTATCCAAATTCCTAGGTCCTTCGTGCATTTCCATTCTAGAGTCAATATCTAAAATATACTTTTCTAGAAGTACTAAATAAGTTTTTCAAATCCAAAGAACTGAAACTAATTTGATTCCTTTACAGTCTCCATGATACTTTAAAGATATATTGAATAAGTTTCCAAGTCCTGTATGTATGTATGTATGTTTGTGTGTGTGTGTGTGTGTGTGTGTGTGCGTGCGTGCGTGCGTGCGTGCGTGTGTGTGTGTGTGTGTGTGTATGTATGTATGTATGTATGTATGTATGTATGTATGTATGTATGTATGTATTCATGTATGTATGTATGTATGTATGTATGTATGTATGTATGTATGTATGTATGTATGTATGTATGTATGTATGTATGTATGTATGTATGTATGTATGTATGTATGTATGTATGTATGTGTGTTTGGATGTTTGGATGATTGAATGAATATTTATAGTTCTTTAGTGCATCTCCGCACAAAACTGACTATACTTCGACATCATATAATTAAATTTAAAGATGAAAATTTGAATCTCATAATATTAGAAGATAAAGCCTTAAGGATACATAAAGAAAGATCTGTACTGTATGGATTGATGGAGCGATAACTAACAGCAAGCAGAAATCCTAGATTTAATATCATACATGCATATAAAAATAAAGCTCATGATATATATATATATATATATATATATATATATATATATATATATATATATATATACGGTTTGATGGAGAGTTAACACAATGCAAGAAAGAAACGGATACATACAGAAAGATCAATATGTTGATAGAGAGAAATAATGCAAGGAAGGACAGACATAGATAAAAAGAAGTAAAAAGAACACAAATCAATATGTTGATGGATAGATGGACAGACAAATGCAAGGAAGGACCGACAAAGATAAACAGAAGTCAAAGGAATAGAAATCAATATATTGATTGTTTAACTAAATATATCCAAGGGAAAATGGAACAAGGTAACTTTTTTTTACATCCTATAAAACCTGCTTTAGCAAGTTGCATAAACACCGACAAAACACTGAATGTCACTACCAAGGGATAATTTTCAAGTTTTCCTGTCAATGCAAAGTTAAGAAATGTTCCTGCCAAGGGAGAGTTTTAAATTTTTCCTGTCAAGGCAAAGTTAACAAATGTTCCTGCCAAGGCTGTGTGCTTCGTTGTTTCTGTCAAGCATATTTTTTTACGTTTCCTGCCAAGGCTGGGTTTTACGATGCTCCTGCCAAGGCAGGATATTTTATTATTCCTGCCAAGGCTCAGCATTTTCTTTGTTTTTCTCAGCGTTGTTTTAGATATTTACTGCCAAGGCTGGGTTTTAGAATTTCACAGGAATTATGTAAAAGAACAAAAATACAGTTTGCTATTCATGTCATTTTTTTTTTCAGCACAAATCACAACTTGTCTGTGAAATAAACATGTAAACTATTTTATGAATATATACACAAACACAAATAATAATATTTTACTTTACTGTACAGTTCTTGTACTGGCATGTGAATTCAAATAGAAATTCCACATTATCATGAATGTGGATATATGTAATTATCATGAATGTGGGTATATGCAATTATCATGAATGTGGGTATATGTAGTTATCATAAATGTGGGTATATGCAATTATTATTAGTGTGGGTATATGCAATTATCATGAATGTGGATATCTACAGTTATGAATGTGGGTATATGACAGTATGTCTAGCATAGTTATACAACCAAATATAACAATAACACTGCCCTGCCATTGTCGAGCATATTTCTAAATATTCTTTTTAACTATACCCATGTATTGCCATTATGTCTAGCATTTTTATATACACTCTATTTAACTGTAACCATGAACTGCCATTATATCTAGCATATTTCTAAACACTATTTAACTAAGAGACTGAACTACCATTATGTCTAGCATATTTCTAAACACTATTTAAGTATAATCTTGAACTGCCAGAGTATGTCTAGTATATTTCTATACACTCTATATAACACAGCAACTATAACAAATTAGTACTGATATTGTCAGTTCATTCCAATCAAGCATATAATGTTAGGGACCTTATACACACAGTTCATTCCAAAATGAATAATCAAACACATAACGTTAGGTATTATATACACACAGTTCATTCTAAACTGAATAATCAAACACATAATGTTAGGGATTATATACACACAGTTCATTCCAAACTGAATAATCAAACACATAGTCTCAGATGTTCTCATTGTTCTTTCAATACTGCAAGCAAATGTACATTTTGATTTGCTTTACTGAGACTATTTCTTCAGCTAAAAGGTAAGTATATTTGTGACTCGCATACCTGAGATTCTTCTCAGTTTAATGGTATACATGATAATTTAATTTTGCTGACATATATGTTTTTGTCAAATGGAGTTTATAAATGCGTTTACTGTGATGGGGTAATAATTCAACACACGTCAATGCCCGATTTTGTAAGAGACTCTTTCTTTACTGTGATTGGGTAATAATTCAACACACGTCAATGTCTGATTTTGTAAGGGGCTCTTTCTTTACTGTGATTGGGTAATAATTTAACACACGGCAATGCCTGATTTTGTAAGGGACTCTTTCTTTACTGTGATTGGGTAATAATTCAACACACGTCAATGCCTGATTTTGTAAGCAACTCTTTCTTTACATGTGTTTACATTATGACTTGGTTTTTCTTCAGACTGCTCCTTGTATTGAGATACATCCATGATTACGACTCACTTGCTTGATGACATTTTATTTGACTCCAGTGCTTGTAGTCTTTTTTGGCACATTCTGTAACTCATTCTTAACTGATTCTATCATGTCAAACCATGTCTTGAGTATACCTAAAAAGGATCCTGTATGTATTCCAGCTATCAGAATGCACTGAATTTCCTGCAATATCTAGGCCTTAAAAGCAGTGTCCCTACTTGTATTGAGGTACATCCATGTTTATGACTCTATTTTCAGACTGCACTTTTTACTGGGGGGCATTCATATTTATGACTCACTTGCTGATGACTTTTCCCTTGCCTCCAGTGCTTGTAATCTTGTTATCACATTTTGTAATACACCCTCAACAGTTTCTATCTTGCCAAGCCATGTTTTGAGTATATCTAGGTAGGATCCAGCAGGGATTCCAGCTATCTGAATGCGCTGAATGTCCTGCAGTATCTTAGCCTCAAAAGCAGCATCCATGCATTGTTGGCTGAGAGTTGTCAATATTGAGCTGATGTCATTCCAGTAAGTCTGGAAGTCATTGGCACTAATCTGACATGACTTGGCATGACCATACAGTTTGTTTCCCTCTTCTCGTAGTCTTCTGATCAGGTCCTTTTTATCCTGTTCAGAGATGGCACAATGTCCTGAAATATGGCAGACAGCAGGGTGATCTCATAGTCATCTAGGTTTGTATCATCACCATTTGGTGGAAACATGATATCCATCTGGGATTGGTTGAATACCTTCCAAGACCGATGATCATATTCATGTGTTTGGCCAGATATTTGCCCAGAGTGCAGGTGGAGACGACTGTGCGATGACTTAAAAGTTGTCTGAGTACCCTGGGTCCGACATCAACTAGAAGATATGCAATGCACATGAACCTGTCAGTGTTACTGGTTTTTGGTGATGACATGGCACCAGCAGATGCTGAAAAACAAATAATTGTAGAAAAAACTCAGTACATAGAAACACATCTCTCTTATTATGCATAAATGCTATCACAAAGACTTGGAGTTTTTCTGAATGTACTGACACTATGTATTTTACATAAAATCACTATCATGCATGGATCTAATTCTTACGAAACTTGATATCTTATGATTAGTGTAGAGCTTAATGACATAAAGGACTGACTTATTAACAATTTGATGGTGCTAGGAAGGGCTGGAGATTTGAGTTGAAAATCCACACACACACATACACAATCCAGGTTTGGTTAAAATCCAGCCAAACCTATGGCTCCCAAAGTGGAAGAAAGCTCAGTAAATTAGATACAAAATCACCTAATTAATAAATAGAAGAATAATACATGATACATCTTTCAATTTCAATTAAATGAACTGTTATAACTGTATTATATATTTTCCATAACTAAACTGAGTATAATTGTATAATACATCTTTCCATATCAACAAAACTGATTACAATTGTTATATACATTTCAATATCATCTAAGCTGATTATAATTTTATTGTTACTTAGTGTTTCGCACAATGCTGTGTATTGTCAAAAGAATCAAGTTTAGCATTTGTTTACGTATTTATTATTGTATTTAAGCAAACACAATAATCCTGTTTCCCTTTGCATTCGCGCTATCTACTTCAAACTTCCGTTCATGAGATGAATGAGTGAAATTTCAAAGTGGGACTAAATGTGTTGTATCTTTGATTCAGTATGCTGATAGCTGCAATGCTGAGTAAATATAGTGTGACATCCTTCGGCTTCCCGGTTAGCCGAAAATACAGTACACAATAAAGACTAAGGACTGATGATGACCCCACTCCACACACACACACACACACACACACACGCACACACACACACAAAAAAGTAACATATACACATGTTCTTATTGCTGTGAGGTATTACCTGCTTAAGTAATATTCTTAGAAAAGCGCTGAGGTTTTCTCTTTAAATACCTTAGCACACTTATGTATATTATATGAGTACATTGCATTTTGATATCCAAATTGTGGTGGACCTTGCAGAAATCGCCGAATCATTTAACGCATTGAATGTGGCAGCCCTGTACGGCAAAAAAACTGATCGCGCGCGCGTTTGTGTGTGTGTGTGTGTGTGTGTGTGTGTGTGTTTTATCAGCATGTCGGAACAGTAGTGGCTTTATTGTACCCATTAAAAGTAATGTTCCAAAACTGTAAATATGAAGTTTTTCACTCAAAAGATTGTGAAGACACATTATTTCCAACTAAATATATTTGTAAAGTATTACAAGATAAAACGAAGTTACAAGTGTCAAGATACATAATAAAAGAAATATTATAGTCAAGCGCCATATATAACTCGGCAACTAATGCTCCTTTGTCCACCAAAGATACAAAAACTACCAAAGAGCAGACCACAGAACTGTGCATGCGCATGCATGGAAAAAGAGGTAAAGATTTCACATTCCCTTTTTTACAACCACCCATCCATTGCTGAACTCGTGCAATGCTAGGACTTATAATATATGCATAATATTAGAATGATGCACAAGTTTCCTTGTTTTAATAAGTCGGATTACTCATACCGTATTCTCTACAAATAAAAATATATTATAATGCTTTGCAGTGTCGTAGTAGTAATGTGTCACTATGACCCCCAAACACACTGTATAAACTCAGTGAGAATCAGCAATACTTGGCTATAAAGACTAGAGAAAATGTTATTTCACAATAGCCTCAGATATGATTTTATGGCAGCCTCAAAGGAATTTAAATACCATGAGATCATAATGTCATTGTTTCACCAGGCCAACACCAACGCATACCGATTCATACTCTACAGGCTAAAGCACAAATCAACTGACAGGAACACATACATTTTAATCAACACATACACAAATACACACAAAGGGCAGGCTATAAAATGAGGGGGTGAACTAGGAATATCTTCTAAATGAAAACTAAATTGCATATAACTTCTATCCCATTTTACGTGAGGAGTGAATCTGGATGATACAGGGATTATGGGACTTACCATTAAAATAGCCCCCCCCCTCCCCGGTCCGATATAGGGACAATGGGAATTTAACACGGGAAATTTTAACATGAGTGGGACTATAGAGGGACAAAAAAGTAGGATATTTTAACATGAGTATTGGGACTTTCCAGATACAATAGGAATGGAGCAGGTAAGGTGACGTAACGGTACTGACGATTTGCAACAATGTAGCCAGGGCTGATCTCAATCATTCAAAGAGCGTGGGAAAAAAACCTAGAACCTTGGCGGGAACGGGACTAATGGAACAGAGACAGAGATAACAGAGACAATATACATTATACAAACAACTATACAACTAACTAAAAAAGGTTTAGGCACAAAAGCAAATATTTTTGAGACATATCTACAACAAACAACATACAAAACACTATACGACTAAAAAATATTTAGGCAAGAAAACAAATCTTTTAGAGGCATATCTACAGATATACAATCGACTAAAAACACTTTTAGGTAAGAAAGCTAATCTCTCGATATAGATATATAAGTGGCCCTGAAAATGTCCTTTGGTTTCTTCTATTTTCTCCAATTTTTCCACCATTTCCTCATTTTGTCAATCATTCATTTCTTCTTCTTCTTCTTCTCTGTCTCTGGTATCCAATCAGGATATCCCATCGATCTAAATGTATCCCGCACCTTCATCCAGTTTTCATTTAATCTGCTAAACTCCTCTTTCTCTTTTATGTTTTCATTGTCATTTCTATCTTCAGACTACCTGTCTTCTATCTTCTTCAATACTGCCTCCAGCACTTTTCATTAGTTTTTCTGCTTTGTTTAGTTGTTCAAGCCCCCACGTAAAAATACCCCTCCGTCCAATGAAATATTTCTTCCAAAAAACATCTTATTCCCATCACATTATCAAGGTCATCCTTCAAGCTGCCCACTCTTACATACCAAAGTTGAATCAAGCCTCGTAACGTTTCGACTTCCTTTTCTACCATTCCCTCGACCCGATACCTGGTTTATTTCAGGCTGGTCTACTTTGAATTGTCACAAAGTCTTTGGTAACTGGATACTTCCATTCATGTTGTAGTCTTTCCACCACATAAATACCGTCCACCATCCAGTACCTTCTGTCCTTTAACTTGTTAAACAACTCTATGGTTATCTTCTTTTATTCTGTGTAGAATGGCACGAACGACGAACGCTTTGACTTTATATTTGGCAAGAAAGGACATGAAGGAAAACATCTCTTACACTCACTACACATATTTTCTACTATCCACACAGGAGAAAAACCCAATACCATATTATACCATCAATAACCACAATATCTACTATTCACACAGGGGGAAGAAAAAAAACTTTAATATACTATAAAAAAACAGAATATACTATCCACACATGAAAAAAACAACAATCATAATTATACTATCAACACAGAAATGAGGAGCAAAAACAAACCAAAATATACTTACCACACACGAGAAGGAGAAAAAAGAAACCTTTAATATACTATCCACGAAACCAAAATATACTACCAACCCAGATGTGAGGAGCAAAAACAAACCAAAATATACGATCCACACACGGGAAGGTAAAATAACCACATTATACTATCCACACAAACGTACGTGAGTTCATATACACACACTCCAGTCAATGTTCAAGTCGACTGTAGCTGCTGGGAGTGCGGAAGGAGCTTGTTTTGCCTCATCATCCCTAGCTCCCGTTTGCGGCACCTTGAAGACTCCCATCTGTCTTCGCGTGTGCCAGACCTGTGGATGCTGTGGTTCTCGTGCTTGCTCTCGCAATTCCTCTCAGTATTCCGTCTGTGTGATCACTGTCCTTGGTACTGGTATGAGAGGTAGTGGCTGTGGTTGACGTGGATGTGGTACTTGTGCTGCCATTGGAGGTTTACTAAGCATTGGGTTCGTTTACGTATTTATTATTGTATTTAAGCAAACACAATTATAAACATACATACAGATTGTGAGTCCTGTTGATCATGTGTATTGACTCCATGTGGCCTGATCACTAACACACTGATTAATTGCAGGTAAATTGATACTATTCCAACTGAAATAATTTGCTGTGCTGTCAGAGATCCAGTAACTAATTGATACAGTGGGAGACTGTGTACAGAAACTGAGGGCAACGGTAAACTTTCCAATAAAATGGTTTACATAACGGTAAACTTTCCAGTAAAATGGTTTACATAACAGGTCCAAGACTACATTTTAAGTTTATTATGACCTCTTGTACATATCATGTGTATTTCTTTCTGTAGGTATTTGAAATGCCTCCATCGCAGCCTTTGAAAATCTATCTGACAGATACATCTTAAAGTTACTGTATTTCAAATTAGTGTTGGTTATTTTGAATAAATTTTGACAAAGCAACATTGTTTCCTTTTCTTTTAAAATATGATTTGTCATACATTTCAAATATTTAAAACTTTTTTTAGTAAAACACCCTTACAAAGAACACATATTAAGATTTTGTGGCCAAGTGGCACACATCTGATCATTCAACATGTTTATCATGCATTACAAGAATGCATGGGGATAGGGTTTGGTGTTAACCAAATAGTTATTTGTAGTCTTGTTTTACAGAAGAATAAGCAACAGATATTTTGGTATAAAATTTATTTAAGAGGTTAAAAATAGAAATTCAAAAAGTAAGTGATTAAAAATTACATAACTGAAATTGTTTAGTGATTTTCCATATTTGATTTACTATTTGTATATTGTGTAAAAGCTTATTTTTTACTTAATATTACTGTGTTTATTTCAAATTTTTCTGTATGATCATGTGGAATCTCTGTCTTTTTAAAAGCTTTACATATATGCAAATGTAGCATCAAGTAGGCTTGACAAGATGGTATCTTATACAGCCTAAATTACTGGCATGGAATTTACTCAATAAACCATAGCTGCTGCATTGTATTTGGATCTTTTCTCACTAACCGATTAGTACAAAGTTTTCTCTGTTTATTTTAGTTCACATATGTGACAAATATTTGTAATGAATGTTTTTTTTTTTTTTAAAAAACCTTAGCATCTTGTCCTCGTTGGAATGTACAAGAAAATCTGGATCACTGATTGAAAGCTTCATGTCACTAAGTAATTTTGCCATTGCTCGTAACTTTCTCACATTTGGTTTACACATGTTTCTTTTTATTTGTACAGCCTTCTAAAATATCTACATTATGATCAAAACAATATCAGTGTATGTCTTATAGTCTTGCAGATACAAGAATTTAAAGTTGGATAGATGTTAAGATTTTGTCCAATTTTGGGACCATACTTACAATTACATACTTTCTCAACTTTGTCAAGATCAAATGCAAAATCTGACACCTGTATGGCCCGAAAAGCTTTGAGTTTACCCCAGCTTGCTGCTTTTCAAGATATCATGGGAATCGGACACATCAATATTTTTTTTAAAGTTTGGTTAATATGATAATTGGGTTTTTAATAACAAGTTATTGAATTCTTAGAAAGTTGATTATTTAAACATTGACAAAATTTTCAAAGCTCATGTGTAAGTGTTTAACATTTAAGAGACATTATGTTTTTATTTGTAATAGGTGAATGCTGTCTGAAGCCAATAAGTGGTTCCAATGTTCTTTGCTGTTTTTATATTTTTGTCTATGTGATGCATAATCTGCCACTTCATAATGTCGGGCTAAAGCCAACTTTTTTCCAAGTCCAAATCATAAATTAATCGCTTGAAATGGTCATGACGTTCTTAGATTTTCACTCACTGACTTGACTCTTGCATATAAATTTCCAGACGTTCAAGCTCTGGTGTTCTTACTGGTAATTTTTTGTCCATTAAAACTCATTGTTTGCATTTCATGATCTCTCTCAAGTTATTTAGTTGACTAAATTCACGTTCCAATCTAATTGAATGACTTAAAATAGAAACAAATGTTCAATGGGTTATCCTTGTTGAAGCATCACATGCATTATTGCACTGTGGTCAGTTTGGAAAACTTATTAAAGAGAAAAACAGATTTGAATGATGATTTGGAATTCATGCCTAAGTAATAATTTTTAAGGTGATGAATATTGGCATACTTTTTACTTGTTTCGTGTTGTTAGATTTTATACGAAAAAAAATCAGTATATCCTGGGATGGGGGGTGGGGTGGGGGTGTAAAAATCTCCTTGGTGTTGGAATTGGGTATCAAATTAAATAAATTGCGGATTTCTGATGCACAAATCAAATGAGGATTTAGGAAAACACTGCATATTGGTCACCACTTTTCATAATGGATATGTTTTCTGAATAAAGGCATTCCTCATTATTTTACAGAATATACCTATGTGCAACATGATATGGTTAGAAACTGATTAGATGTGAAACTGACACCTGGGGAGCAGATTGACAAAGAACACCATCTGTAGACTTTTCTCTTGAGACAAAGGAAGCAATTTGAAAATGTTTTCATGATGATAAGTAAATAGATGCATTCTATGACCAGCTTTAAACTCTCAGGCCAGACACCCAGGAAGGATATTCTAGTTATACAAGGATAATGTAAAGCCAAGGTAGAAAAGACACATGGGCAGACTGGCAAGAAATGTTAGGTCCAGACTGTAATGAACAAACCAGTAAGAGAGGACTGTAACTCCTGGACTTCACCACCTACTAAATCCTAGAGCAAACAAATATCCTTGGCCCCCATTAACCATCAAGAAGATGAACTTGGCATAATCCATAAGAAAAATATCACAACCAGATTGAAGTCTTGGTGAGGAAATGCTTCCAGTCATTTGTGTCAGCATTGTCACATCACAAAACTTATCATTAGCTGTTATACGAATAAACCATCACACCTTGTGCCACTCATAATTCTAGTCCTGAAAAAATAAACTCTGAATCTTTCATCACCATGTTCAACATGGCAGTAATAACGAGATCCTTGGCAAGTATCATATGATAAAGAAACTATGGGTCACAGCAGATATCATATACCACTGTGATGCATGGAAAAAATGAGTTGGATATGGAAAGATTTTAATGAAGCAGGAGAATATGTGTACATTAACAATAGGATACAAGAGCAAAGAAAAGCTGGTTAGAGGACCAATGTAGGGAAATCAAGAAAAACCTGAACTGGAATTTATACAGGCCAGCATTTTTTTCCACTATGGTAGATATGGTCTACATCTTGAGTTCCATATATTTTATCCAAATTCCTAGGTCATAGTCCATTTCCATTCCAGAGTCCATATGTTGAATATTCTTAGCTAGAAATACTAAATAAGTTTTTCAAATCCAAGGAAATGAAACTAATTTGATTCCTTTAGAGTTTTCATGATACTTTAAAAGAAGTACTGAATAAGATTCCAAGTCTGGTATGTATGTATGTATGTATGTGTGTGTGTGTGTGTGTGTGTGTGTGTGTGTGTGTGTGTATGTATGTATGTATGTTTGGATGGTTTTATGAATATATATAGTTCTTTACTGCATCTCAGCACAAAATTGACTAATAGATACAGTGACAACATATGATTAAATTTAAAGATGAAAACTTGAATCTCATAAATTTAGAGGATAAAGCCTTCCAGAGATTTATAATTCGATAGCAAAAACATAATATGGATACATAAAGAAAGATCTGTACTGAATGGATTGATGGAGCGATAACTAACAGCAAGCAGAAATCCTAGATTTAATATCATACATGCATATAGAAATAGAGCTCATGATATATATATATATATATATATATATACGCATTGATGGAGAGTTAACACAACGCAAGAAAGAAAAGTATACATACAGAAAGATCAATATGTTGACAGAAAGAAATAAATGCAAGGAAGGACAGACATAGATAAAAAGAAGTAAAAAGAACACAAATCAGTATGTTAATGGATAGATGGAGAGATAGCAGGAAGGAAGGACCGACAAAGATGTACAGAAGTCAAAGGAACAGAAATCAATATATTGATTGTTTAACTAAATATATCCAAGGGAAAATGGAACAAGGTAACTTTTTTTACATCCTATAAAACCTGCTTTAGCAAGTTGCATAAACACCGACAAAACACTGAATGTCACTGCCAAGGGATAGTTTTCAAGTTTTCCTGTTAAAGCAAAGTTAACAAATGTTCCTGCCAAGGGAGAGTTTTAAACTTTTCCTGTCAAGGCAAAGTTAACAAATGTTCCTGCCAAGGCTGTGTGCTTTGTTGTTTCTCTCAAGCATATTTATTTACCTTTCCTGCCAAGGCTGGGCTTTACGATGCTCCTGCCAAGGCAGGATATTTTATTATTCCTGCCAAGGCTCAGCATTTTCTTTGTTTTTCTCAGCCTTGTTTTAGATATTTACTGCCAAGGCTGGGTTTTAGGTTTTTACCGGAATTATATAAAAGAACAAAAATACAGTTTGCAAGTCATTTTATTTTTCAGCACAAATCACAAATTGCCTGTGAAATAAACATGTAAACTATTTTATGAATATATACACAAATACAAATAATAATATTTTACTTTACTGTACAGTTCTTGTACTGGCATGTGAATTCAAATAGAAATTCCACATTATCATGAATGTGGGTATATGAAATTATCATGAATGTGGACATATGCAATTATCATGAATGTGGTTGTATGCAATTATCATGAATGTGGGTATATGCAATTATCATCAATGTGGGTATATGCAATTATTATTAGTGTGGGTATTTGCAATTATCATGAATGTGGATATCTACAGTTATGAATGTGGGTATATGACAGTATGTCTAGCTTATTTATACAACCAAATATAACAATAACACTGACCTGCCATTGTCAAGCATATTTCTAAATATTCTATTTAACTATACCCATGAACTGCCATTATGTCTAGCACATTTATATACACTCTATTTAACTATAACCACGAACTGCAATTATGTCTAGCATATTTCTAAACACTATTTAACTATAACACTGAACTGCCATTATGTCTAGCATATTTCTAAACACTATGTAACTATACCACTGAACTGCCATTATGTCTAGCATATTTCTAAACACCATTTAACTATAACACTGAAGTGCCATTATGTCAAGCATATTTCTAAACACCATTTAACTATAACACTGAACTGCCATTGTGTCTAGCATATTTCGAAATACCATTTAACTATAACACTGAACTGCCATTATGTCAAGCATATTTCTAAACACAATTTAACTATAACACTGAACTGCCATTATGTCTAGCATATTTCTAAACACTATTTAACTATAACACTGAACTGCCATTATGTCTAGCATATTTCGAAATACCATTTAACTATAACACTGAACTGCCATTATGTCTAGCATATTTCTAAACACTATTTAACTATGACACTGACCTGCCATTATGTCTAGCATATTTCTAAACTCTATTTAACTATAACTCTGAACTGCCATTATGTCTAGCATATTTCTAAATATTCTATTTAACTATACCCATGAACTGCCATTATGTCTAGCACATTTATATACACTCTTTTTAATTATAACCACGAACTGCCATTATGTCTAGCATATTTCTAAACACTATTTAACTATAACACTGAACTGCCATTATGTCTAGCATATTTCTAAACACTATGTAACTATACCACTGAACTGCCATTATGTCTAGCATATTTCTAAACACCATTTAACTATAACACTGAACTGCCATTATGTCTAGCATATTTCTAAACACCATTTAACTATAACACTGAACTGCCATTATGTCTAGCTTATTTCTAAACACCATTTAACTATAACACCGAACTGCCATTATGTGTAGCATATTTCTAAACACAGTTTAACTATAACACTGAACTGCCATTATGTCTAGCATATTTCTAAACACTATTTAAGTATAACACTGAACTGCCATTATGTCTAGCATATTTCGAAACACCATTTAACTATAACACTGAACTGCCATTCTGTCTAGCATATTTCTAAACAATATTTGACTATAACACTGACCTGCTGTTATGTCTAGCATATTTCTAAACACCATTTAACTATAACACCGAACTGCCATTATGTGTAGCATATTTCTAAACACAGTTTAACTATAACATTGAACTGCCATTATGTTTAGCATATTTCTAAACACTATTTAAGTATAACACTGAACTGCCATTATGTCAATCATATTTCTAAACACTATTTAACTATAACACTGACCTGCCGTTATGTCTAGCATATTTCTAAACTCTATTTAACTATAACTCTGAACTGCCATTATGTCTAGCATATTTCTAAACACTATTTAACTATAACACTGACCTGCCATTATGTCTAGCATATTTCTAAACACCATTTAACTATAACACCTAACTGCCATTATGTGTAGCAGATTTCTAAACACAATTTAACTATAACATTGAACTGCCATTATGTCTAGCATATTTCTAAACAGTATAATCCTGAACTGCCAGAGTATGTCTAGCATATTTCTATACACTCTATATAACACAGCAACTATAACAAATTAGTACTGATATTGTCAGTTCATTCCAATCAAGCAGATAATGTTAGGGATCTTATACACACAGTTTATTCCAAAATGAATAAACAAGCACATAAAGTTAGGTATTATATGCACACAGTTCATTCTAAACTGAATAATCAAACACATAATGTTAGGGATTATATACACACAGTTCATTTTAAACTGAATAATCAAACACATAATGTTAGGGATTATATACACACAGTTCATTCCAAACTGAATAATCAAACACATAGTCTCAGCTATTCTCATTGTCCTTTCAATACTGCCAGCAAATGTACATTTTGATTTGCTTTACTGAGACTATTTCTTCAGCTAAAAGGTAGGTATATTTGTGACTCGCATACCTGAGATTCTTCTCAGTTTAATGGTATACATGATAATGGTTTAATTTTGCTGCC
The DNA here is from genome assembly GCA_030141615.1 of Unio pictorum. NCBI lineage: Eukaryota > Metazoa > Mollusca > Bivalvia > Unionida > Unionidae > Unio > Unio pictorum. Next base: position 774,312 of record JARLTB010000305.1, read on the forward strand.
ATACATGTTTTTGTCAAATGAATTTTACAAATGCCTTTACTTTGATGGGATAATAATACGTCAATGCCTGATTTTGTAAGGGACTCTTCCTTTAAATGTGTTTACATTATGACTTGGTTTTTCTTCAGACTGCTCCTTGTATTGAGATACATCCATGATTACAACTCACTTGCTGATGACTTTATATTTGACTCCAGTACTTGTAGTCTTTTTTGGCACATTCCGTAACTCATTCTTAACTGATTCTATCATGTCAAACCATGTCTTGAGTATACCTAAAAAGGATCCTGTATGTATTCCAGCTATCAGAATGCACTGAATTTCCTGCAATATCTTGGGCTCAAAAGCAGTGTCCCTACTTGTATTGAGGTACATCCATGTTTATGACTCTATTTTCTGACTGCACCTTTTACTGGGGGGCATTCATATTTATGACTCACTTGCTGATGACTTTTCCCTTGCCTCCAGTGCTTGTAATCTTGTTATCACATTTTGTAATACACCCTCAACAGTTTCTATCTTGCCAAGCCATGTTTTGAGTATATCTAGGTAGGATCCAGCAGGGATTCCAGCTATCTGAATGCGCTGAATGTCCTGCAGTATCTTAGCCTCAAAAGCAGCATCCATGCATTGTTGGCTGAGAGTTGTCAATATTGAGCTGATGTCATTCCAGTAAGTCTGGAAGTCATTGGCACTAATCTGACATGACTTAGCATGACCATACAGTTTGTTTCTATCTTCTCGTAGTCTTTTGATCAGGTCCTTTTCTTGCTGACTCAGAGATGGCACAATGTTCCGAAAGATGGCAGACAGCAGGGTGATGTTATAGGCATCTAAGTTTGTATCATCACCATTTGGTGGAAACATGATATCCATCTGGGATTGGTTGAATACCCTTCCAAGACTGTTGATCGTGATCAAGTTTTTGGCCAGATATTGGCCCAGAGTGCAGGTGGAGGTGACTGTGTGATGACTTAAAAGTTGTCTCAGTACCCTGGGTCCGACATCAACTAGAAGATATGCAATGCACATGAACCTGTCAGTGTCACTGGTTTTTGGTGATGACATGGCACCAGCAGATGCTGAAAAACACAAATAATTGTAGCAAAAAGTCAGTACATAGAAACATGTTCTGAAATTAAACACATCTCTCTTATTATGCATAAATGCTATCACAAAGATTTGGAGTTGTTCTGAACGTACTGACAATATGTATTTTACATAAAATCACTATTATGCATGGATCTCATTCCTAAGCAACTTGATATCTTATGATTAGTGTAGAGCTTAATGACATATGTGACTGGCTTATTTAAAATTTGATGGTGCTAGGAAGGGCTGGAGATTTGAGTTGAAAATCCACACACACACATACACATTCCAGGTTTGGTTAAAATCCAGCCAAACCTATGGCTCCCAAAGTAGAAGAAAGCTCAGTAAATTAGATACAAAATCACCTAATTAATAAATAGAAGAATAATACATGATACATCTTTAAATTTCAATTAAATGAACTGTTATAACTGTATTATATATTTTCCATAACTAAACTGAGTATAATTGTATAATATATCTTTCCATATCAACAAAACTAATTACAATTGTTATATACATTTCAATATCATCTAAGCTGATTATAATTTTACTGTTACGTTTTCCGTATCAATTATAATTGTATTATACAGCTTGCAAAAATTAAACTATCAACTACATATGATAAAACATTTATTGGTTAATGTTGCATTTATTCAAATTAACTCAGTACAGACAATACATTTACTGTTTACTTTATCTATATACATGTATTCTGAAATACACATGTGAATCAGTGACATATGGACTTTGTAAATAACAAGCCTGTCAGTATATACTTTATCAATTTATTTTGAAATACACATGTGAATCAGTGACATAGGGACTTTGGAAATAACATGCCTGTCAGTATATACTTTATCAATTTATTTTGAAATACACATGTGAATCAGTGACATAGGGACTTTGGAAATAACATGCCTGTCAGTATATACTTTATCAATTTATTTTGAAATACACATGTAAATCAGTGACATGGGGTCTTTGAAAATAACATGCCTGTCTGATGTCAGTATAAATCTTTATCGATATACATGTATATTGAAATATACATGTAAATCAGTGACATTGGGACTTTGGAAATAACAGGCCTGTCAGTATACATACTTTATCAAAATACATGTATTTTGAAATACACATGTAAATCAGTGACATAGGGACTTTGGAAATAACAGGCCTGTCTTTATATACTGATCAAATTATTTTGAAATACACATGTAAATCACTGACATAGGAACTTTGGAAATAACATACCTGTCTGTGTATACTTATCAATTTATTTTGAAATAGACAGTCATGTAAATAAATGACATAGACACTTTGGAAATAACACGTCAGTTATTAAATACTTTACAAATCTGACCCACTTGCATTCTCTAGATTGTCTGTCACTGTACACTATAATGATTGTGTGTGTGTGTGTGATTTGGATTTTTAATGGAGAATTAACAATGTTTTGGTCATTTTGCTATGATTTATGTAGTTTAGCAGTTTATAGTGATGTCTAGGACTGGAATATCATTTTGCATACACGTAGCAGCACTATATATCACCCAGTGACATTATCCTGACACTAGGCCAACAAGTCCTAACACTAACGTTTTAATGCTGAGCATCATAAATGTCTATCACAATATACCATATTAATCTAATCTCCTTGCATTCTAGACATTGTCTGTCACTAAATACCATATTGATCTAATATCCTTGTATTATATGGATTGTCTGTCACTATATACCATATTAGGTAATCTAATCTTCTTGCATTCTAGACATTGACACTATATACCATATTAATCTAATCTCCTTACATTCTAGACATTATCTGTCACTAAATACCATATTAATCTAATCTCCTTACATTCTAGACATTGTCACTATATACCATATTAATCTAATCTCCTTACATTCTAGACATTGTCACTATATACCATATTAATCTAATCTCCTTACATTCTAGACATTGTCACTATATACCATATTAATCTAATCCCCTTACATTCTAGACATTGTCACTATATACCATATTAATCTAATCTCCTTACATTCTAGAAATTGTCACGATATACCTTATTAATCTAATATCCTTACATTCTAGACATTGTGTGTCACTAAATACCATATTAATCTAATCTCCTTACATTCTAGACATTGTCACTATATACCATATTAATCTAATCTCCTTACATTCTAGACATTGTCACGATATACCATATTAATCTAATCTCCTTACATTCTAGACATTGTCACTATATACCATATTAATCTAATCTCCTTACATTCTAGACATTGTCACTATATACCATATTAATCTAATCTCCTTACATTCTAGACATTGTCACTATATACCATATTAATCTAATCTCCTTACATTCTAGACATTGTCACTATATACCATATTAATCTAATCCCCTTACATTCTAGACATTGTCACTATATACCATATTAATCTGATCTCCTTACATTCTAGACATTGTCACGATATACCTTATTAATCTAATATCCTTACATTCTAGACATTGTCACTATATACCATATTAATCTAATCTCCTTACATTCTAGACATTGTCACTATATACCATATTAATCTAATCTCCTTACATTCTAGACATTGTCACTATATACCATATTAATCTAATATCCTTACATTCTAGACATTGTCTGTCACTAAATACCATATTAATCTAATCTCTTTACATTCTAGACATTGTCTGTCACTATATACCATATTAATCTAATATCCTTACATTTTAGACGTTATCTGTCACTATATACCATATTGATCTAATGTCCTTGTATTCTAGACATTGTCACTATATACCATATTAATCTAATCTCCTTACATTCTAGACATTGTCACGATATACCTTATATAATCCCTTTGCATTCTAGGTATTGTATGTCACTATATACCATATTAATCTAATCCCCTTGCATTCAAGGGATCATCTGTCATGATATACCATATTGATCTAATCTCCTTGCATTCTAGACATTGTCTGCCACTATATAAGTGAGATAAATGTAGTCACACATTATTTACCTACAATTTTTTTAAAATTTTATTTCAATCAAATTTCTACATATAGAAACATTTTTTTCCATTTTGAATTGAATTGTACTGATAGATCCATATTATTTCATTCAAATCAAAATTTGTACTGACAGAATCATCTGTAAATCATTGCATTCATGGTAGCTTTTTAGGTCTGCATCAATAAGAATAATGTCTTATTGTGTAAGGCTAATAAGATTCAGTGTAATGTCATATAAGGTGAGAAGGTGAGAAAGGTGTAATGTCACCTTGTAAGGTGAGACAGATTCTCAGTGTAATGTCATACCTTGTAAGTTGAGAAAGATTCTCAATGTAATGTCATATGTTGTATGGGGAGAAAGATTCTCAGTGTAATGTCATACCTTGTAAGGTGAGAACAATTCTCAGTGTAATGTCAAACCTTGTAAGCTGATACAGATTCTCATTGTAATGTCATTCAATGTGTAAAGTTTTAGCTTGTAAGGTGAGAAAGTTTTGCTGTGTAATGTCATATCTTGTTTTAGTGAGAAAGATTCCCAGTGTAATGTCATACCTTGTAAGGTGAGAAAGATTTTCGGTGTAATGTCATACCTTGTAAGAAGAGAATGATTCTCATTGTAATCTCATACCGTGGAAGATTAGACAGATTCTCCATGTAATGTCATACCGTGAAAGGTGAGAAAGATTGTCATACCTTGTAAGATGAGAAAGATTCTCAGTGTAATCTCATACCATGGAAGATTAGAAAGATTCTCAGTGTAATGTCATACCGTGAAAGGTGAGAAAGATTCTCAGTGTAATGCCATACCTGTTAAGGTGAGAAAGATTTTCAGTGTAATGTCGATTCTCAGTGTAATGTCATACCTGTTAAGGTGAGAAAGATTCTCAGTGTAATGTCATACCTTGTAATGCGTGAAAGATTCTCAGTGCTATGTCATACCTTGGAAGGTGAGAAAGATTCTTAGTGTAATGTCATACCTTGGAAGGTGAGAAAGAGTTTCGGTGTAATGTCATACCTTGTAAGATGAGAAAGATTCTCAGTGTGATGTCATACCTTGAAATGTGAGAATATTCTCGGTGTAATGTCATACCTTGTAAGGTGAGAAAGATTCTCAGTGTAATGTAATACCTTGTAAGGTGAGAAAGATTCTCGGTGTAATGTCATACCTTGAAATGTGAGAAAGATTCTCGGTGTAATGTCATACCTTGTAAGGTAAGAAAGATTCTCAGTGTAAAGAGTCTGAATTATGTATTATCATGAGCAAGAGTTGACATCATCAAAATCTGCAGGGAAGAAAACTAATTTGTTTTTTCTTAACCATCACTATTGTGTAACCATCTCTTCAGAGTGAAAACAAAATCCCTCATGGGTGCCAGATTTATCAACTTCATGGAAAAGTGATAATGGGTGACGGAGAAGACATCAGCATGATCCCTTTACATGTGGAGTGCATACATGCAGACTGACCCATTAATTTAATAATTTGGCAGAATGGATAATGATGGGTAGTTGAAAATCAATCCTCAACTCTGTACCTAAGATGTTGCAAATTTTGTTTGGTGGCTGGTGTATGCACAATGATGCTCATTCATTGGTGGCTGCATGGAGGATGAAAAGCCACTGTCAATGATACCTTTTGCAGAGTTATGACTAGTTACTGGTGACCAGTATGTGGTGGTAACTGGTACATGTATAGTACTTGGTCAACATGTGACTGGTGTTCATGCTCATTCAACAGTGTGTACCTGGTGGCAGTTATTATGATCAGCATGTAATCTTTGATAAGTAGTATCATGACTGGTGGCTTCTAGTCGGAACCCAGTGATAAGTGTCTAGCCAATTAACCCAGCAGAAGGGAGGCTGAACAGATCATTTTTTATAGAGCCCGTTGGTTTCGATAACAACAATAACGATAACAAAATCATCGCTGTTTTTTCAGCATTAAATGATTAAAAAAAGATGTTTTGTTGTTGCAATAACGTTGTTGCTGTTGTTATTGTTGCAATAACGTTGTTATCATTGAAAATCTTAAGATTTTTTAATTGCAGATGCCAAATTAAAAGTATATGGTATATAATCCTATTCGATATCTTGTTCAAGGATCTGATAAATTTATCGTTACAAATTCACATGGTGTTGCTTTAGCTCCACTAAAGAATTTTCTAAATTGATTATAATCAAAATCGCCACAACACCAAGTTTGCCAGATATTTCGTAGCATACGAGTATCAACCCCGTTAAACAACACTAACATATTACAGTTGTCTCGGACATTTTTTTTTATTTGAGTGTATCGTTGACTTACATATATCACGTCAGTATTTTTGTGTCTACCTCAGGAAAATATTTGAGCTGGATTTTTCAGTTTTTCCACAATAGTATCATTGATTGTATACGACCACGTTGTTGATACTTCCATCGAGGTCTTCCACTGATGGAGCTTCATCAATATCTGTGATAAACTCAATAATATCATCTCCGGTAATTTCTGAGGCGCTCTCGTTATAATATTTTAACACCTGATAACAATAAAAAAATTGCTGAAAAAACAGCAATAATTTTGTATTTATCCAACAATTGACAACTAGATTGCAACTGGAATGTATTACATCATCAATTTAAGATAAAACTCTACTATAGGACAATGTCAGTCTTGTATTGGTCATAATTGCAGATTAAAGCAATGAACCTCAGTCATCTATTTCCACAGTCTACATAACTGCCACAGATGAACTTAAAACTACTTTTTTGGTTTTAACATTTGGAATAAATATAACTTGAATAGCATCAGTTTATTCAAGGTCAAAGACTTAAATGTGTTTTGGAATTAGATCATATTATAATTTAGGGAAATAAAGAGTATGATGTAAATATATACATTTATTTTATATTAAGTAGACTTTTTATTTCTTCACCTTGGTGATGTTGATACATATCTTTGAAAACATTTTATGATGCAAGCTCACCCAATTGAGATCTCAAATTGTATGGGTAGATCATTTTAAATGTATCATCAGTACTTCTAATTCAAGCTTTTCTGTCATTCTAGACTGCTCCATTTGATTAATTATAATAATGAGGACTTTGTATAGCGCCTAATCTTTCGAAGTTCTAAGCGCTTTACACCATCAATAATGATTTATGACACTTGAGAGTGGCTGAGTGTACAGAATGAAGAGAACAGGTCCACGAACAGATCCCTATGGAACACTACAGAACAACAAATGACAAAAACAATGAAATTGGAAAACATAAAAACATGCTAAAAACATATAAGATACAAAACATGATTAGGTCACTAAGTTTGTCCCTGCAGTCGAAACAGGTGAGTCTTAAGAGCATTCTTAAAAGGGACCACTGTGTCTTTGTGTCTAATTTCAATGAGCAATTTGTTCCACGTCACCGGGCCCTGGTGTGCAAATGAACATTGTCCATATGACATAGTTTTCACCTTGGGAACAATAAGTATATGATTAACAGAAGAAAAGTGTAAGGATCTAGCTGGTGTATACACATGGGTGAGGCTGGATAGGTATGTTGGACTGGAGTCTGTCATTGAAACATAGCACAGAGAACAAATTTTGTGTTTGATTCTGTATGGAATCGATAGCCAGTGTAGGGTACAGAGCAGTGGTGAGGTGTGCTCTGATCGAGGTACTCTGAAGATGATCTGTTTTGAACTTTTTGAAGTTTCTGGAGTAAATATTGTGAGGAACCAGACAGAATTGAGTTACAATAGTCCAGTCTTGAAAGTACTAATGAAGACACAAGTGTTTTCGTGGCTTCAACTGAAAGATGTTTAAGAATGGAACTGATGTGTCTCAATTCAAGATATGCAGCCTTGCATATGTTCATGACAAGTTGGTGCAATGTGAGAGTACTGTCTTGAGTAATGCCTAGGTTTCGTACTGACTGTGAGAATTTAATGTTTGTGTTGCTGATATTTATTGTCTGAGGTAAAGGATGTGAATGAGAAAGTCTTTGTGTTGTGATCAGAATAGCCTCAGTTTTATCATCATTCATCTGCAGCTTGTTACATGTCATCCATGATTTCACATCAGAAATGCACTTCTCTACTCCATGGATGGTAGCATCAACTTCATTTAGGTGGCTAGACTTGTATATTTGGTTGCCATCAGCATACAATTGGTGCAACACTGGACGATGATTTATGACACTTGAGAGTGGCTGAGTGTACAGAATGAAGAGAACAGGTCAACAAACAGATCCCTATAGAACATCACAACATACGTCAACTGGGCTGGAGTGTATTCCATTTGCAGATATAATTTCTGTCCTGTTCACTAAGTAGGACTTGAACCACTGTAAGGCTATATTCTTAATGTCAAATACATGCTGGAGATGGTGAAGTAATATATCATGGACTACTGTGTCAAATGCTGCAGATAAATCTAGCAGAGTGAGGACTTTAATCTTTGCACTATCCAAAGCAGAGAGAATGTCACTAAATACTTTCAGAAGAGTAGTTTCCCTACTGTGGCAAGGGAGATATGCAGACTGTACATTGCTAAAAAGACTGTTTGAATTCAAATGAGATACAAGTTGAGTAAGAACAACCTTTTCTAAGATTTTTTATATGAATGGGAGATTAGAAACTGGCCAGTAGTTCTTTAAATTGTTATCGTCCAATCTTGGTTTCTTCAGCAGTGGCTTTACAATGGCAGTTTTGAAAAATGATGGGAATTTTTCTGATGAGAGAGAGAGAGAGATATTAATAACATCAGTTAGTGAAGGCAATATTGGATCTAAGCACTCAAGCAGCAGTGATGTTGGAATTGGATCAAGTTCACAAGACTTTGGTGCACTTTTCATCAAGATTGTCCATACTAAATCAATAGAAACAGGTTCAAATGCTCCTAACGGTTGTCGCTGAAATTCTGCATTATAACTGTATGGTGACGAATCAGTTGAAATTGTGCTGTCAAGCGAATCTCTAATGGTTTGTACTTTGTCATTGAAGAAATTTGCAAATTGGTCTGGTACGTCTAGTGGAGAGAAGGTTGTTGGAAGTGGTGTACATTTGTTCCTTGACATTAGTTTGTTAGTTATCTCGAAGAGCTCTTTGCAGCTGGAACTCTCTGTGATCTTACTACTGTAGTGGGATGATTTGGCTAAATGGACTATGTTTGTAACGTTCTTCTTAGCGGCTTCATAGATTTGTTTATGAATAGTGAGTCTGGTTGAAAGCCAAAGCGTCTCTGCTTTTCGGCGATGTCTTTTAGCAGTGCAAAGCTGGTCCCTAACACTGCTATAACATGGAGAACACTTTTTTATTTATACTCTGCATTTGGTGGCTGGGGCATGGTTTTCAAGCAATGAACGCAGGCAGTTATCAAGTTGTTCCGCTGTTGGATGTAAGAAAGTTGTTAGGTTTTCTTGGATGTCATGCATGAATTTGGTTCTATTTACCATACAGAGGTTTCTCTTAGTAGCAAATAGAGGTGGAGGGTTAGGGACTGATACGTCGAGATGGCATACAATGCAGAGGTGATCCGATGCAAGTTCGTGGGATACAAGGGTGGATTGCAGAATATTATCATCAGGTCTATAAATAAACCATTCTAAAATGTGACCAAGTTTATGGGTAGGTTGGTTAATTGACTGTTTAAGATTGAAAACATGAATGGAATATAGGAGTTTTTACATGTATGGTTTACCAGGACAGTCAAAGTGAAAGTTGAAATCTCCAAGAATAATTAGGTTGCCACCTATCGAATTTCCATACTCTAGAAGATTTGGAAACTGTTCCAAAAAGAGAGATTCAGTCAGCTTGTTTTTTCTACTAGGAGGAGGACGATAGAGACAGAAAAAATGGACTGACCTTTGTTCCAGGATGAGCGTTGTTTGGACTAATTCAAACGATGTGTGACAGAAATTGAAGGTTGTGTTGTACTTAAGGCATTTGATCATGGGATTCTTTGTAATTACAGGAATCCCACCTCTGCGAGAGTTGCGGGGGAATGAATTGATGGCGTAATCACTGAGTGTTAAATCTGCACACCTAGATTCATCACCTGCAGAATGTAACCAAGTTTCTGTCAGGAAGAAGACGTCAATATTCTGGTCGTTGATAAAATTAACAATTTCTGTGTGTTTTTCCAGTGATCCTACTGATTGAGCGTTGAATAATGCAATACATAGTAGTATCCCTGGGACAGTTGACACAACGGTTGACGATTTAAGAGGAATTTAAACCAGGTTATTAAAATTAACGGCAGAATTTTTAAGTTGTTTATCCATTACGGGCGAAAGGGAGATAACTGGAATTCTTCTTTCTGTACTACGCCGGCCAGCTTTGAAAGAACGTTTCTTTTTTCGCTTCCATTTACATTTAAGAAATGATGAAAATATTCCCAGTTCGTTTAGTCTTGAGCACAATGTAGTATCTAGAACTGAGGTGTACCATGGTCAAGGTATATATAACAGTATTGGACATCAAATGATTTTTATCACAGTACCATGATCAAGGTATATATAACAGTAAATTATTTTTATGAATGTACCATGGTCAAGGTGTATATAACAGTATTGGATATCAAGCTATTTGTATAACGGTACCATGGTCAAGGTATATATAATAGTATTGGACATCAAATGAATACCATCTGTGCCATCTTTAATTGTCTTCATGGCAAAGATCCTTTCCCTCAAATTGATCAAATTATATTTTTTAATGTTTGAAAGTAAGGTTATTAAATATTTGTATAGTTTTGTAATAGTGCTAGAGTATTAGACTGCATTAGGTGCAATGAAACATATATACTGTTATTATCCATTGTCATCTAAAGGTCTAAAATTGAAACTAATACAATGAAGTCAAAGAATAATGTTCATCTAAGAAACTGAAATTATGTTGAATTAAACATGCTTGTAAATAACACTTAGACCCTAATTATCTCAAGTAGAAATTCAGAACCCTTGTCCAAACCCAATGGAGCTCGAAGGCATCTTGCTAGATCTATCAGTGTCACATCTTTAATTTTGTTTTTTTTTGCATTTTCCAGCAATCATCTATTACCTTGGCACAGACCCCGTTAACAGGACATCATGTCCATGAAACATATATCTTGCCATTCCTACCCCAAGAATCTGAATATTTTTTTTTATGCTCCTGTGCTGACTGTTTAAACATGTTAAGAATCCTATTGTCCATTTGTCTTCAAAGTATTTTTGTTTGCTGGATGCCATTGTTAGAAAATGATAAAACCACCACTTTGATCATACAGGCATTTGACATAGAAAATATGAGCAGATTTAAGTATTTGAAGCACATGCACTACTTTATCAAATCTAGATTGGTTCCCTGACCATCTCCAATAAATTTAACATGAGGTACTATTGTTAAAGCTAGTCTGGTTAAATAACCAACTTCACTAGACCTACTACATGTATGTGGTACTATTTTAAAAGGTAGTTTGGTTCCCACTACTGTAAAAGCTAGATTGGTTCCTCGACCAACTCTACTAATTCCAATAAGGTACTATTGTAACAAATTGGTTCCTTGACCAATTCTACTAAGTCTAATAAGGTACTATTGTAAAACAATTGGTTCCTTGACCAATTCTACTAATTCTAATAAGGAACTATTGTAAAACAATTGGTTCTGTGACCAACTCTACAAATTCTAATAAGGTACTATTGTAAAACAATTGATTCTTTGACCAACTCTACTAAAATCTAATAGGTACTATTGTAAAACAATTGATTCCTTGACCATCTCTACTGAATCTAATAAAGTACTATTGTAAAACAAATTGGTTCCTTGACTAATTCTACTAATTCTAATAAGGTATTATTGCAAAAAAATTGATTCCTTAACCAATTCTACTAATTCTAATAAGGTACTTTTGTAACAAAATTGATTCCTTGACCAATTCTACTAATTCTAATAAGGTACTATTGTAACAAAATTGGATCCTTGACCAACTCTACTAATTTTAATAAGGTAATATTGTAAAACAATTGGTTCCTTGACCAACTCTACCAATTCTAATAGGTGCTATTGTAAAACAATTGATTCCTTGACCAACTCTACTAAATCTAATAAGGTACTATTGTAAAAAAAATTGATTTCTTGACCAATTCTACTAATTCGAATAAGGTACTATTGTAAAAAAAATTGGATCCTTGACCAACTCTACTAATTCTAATAAGGTACTATTGTAAAAAAAATTGGATCCTTGACCAACCCCATCAAATCTAATATGAAACACATATTCAGATCAAACATGTGCAGATCAGTAAAATATAAGGTGAAATTATAAGGGCTGGCAAATGTGATATTATTATCACATGTTTAAGTTGTATTGAGATTTACTGTCCTTTTTAACTTCAAAGTGATTTTGTTTGCTGGATGACATTGTTAGAAAATGATAAAACCACCACATTGATCATACAGACATTTTGCATAGAAAACATGGGCAGATTAAGTACATGTACTATTTACAAAAACTAGATTAGTTCTCTGACCATCTCCAATAAATGTAATATGAGGTACTGTTGCTAAAGCATGTCTGGTTCCATAACCAACTTCACTAGATCTAATACATGTATGTGGTACTATTGTAAAAGGTAGTTTGGTTCCCACTAATGTAAAAGCTAGATTGGTTCCTTGACCAACTGTACTAAATCTAATGAGGTACTATTGTAAAAGCTAGATTGTTTCCCTAGCCATCTCTATTAATTCTACTTAGGTACTATTGTAAAAAGATTGAATCCTTGACCAACCCCATTAAATCTAATGAGGTACTATTGTAAAAGATATATTGGTTCCTTGACCAACCATATTAAATCTAATATGAAACATATTCAGATCAAATATGTGCAGATCAGTGAAATATAAAGTGAAATTATAAGGGTTGGCAAATGTGATATTATTATCACATGTTTAAGTTTTACTGAGATTATTATTGTCATTTCCCATAATGTATTTTAAAAAAGCTAATAAAAATAACAATTACTCCTCTAAAAAAAACTATTGTACTTCCATTTAGAGCTAATTCTGTCATTGAAGTAAAAAATATTACAGCTTAATTAAGCTTAAATGTACTCTAAGAATGTAACTCAAGACAAATTGTCAGAATAAATTCTTTTTTGTACAATGATAATGTCTGAGATGAGAGAAATTTGATATCTGTTTTAAGTAAATGTTCATTTTTAATGACCATTTGTTGCTGTTTACTGACACAACAAACTTCTGCCAAAATATCTAAGGTATTCTACTGGCCTTGGATATGATATATTGAAAATGATTACTTCAGAATACATTATTCCAAATTTTAATCAGGTAATAATGATACTGTTTTCATAATGCCCTAAATCCTAAGTGTTGTACATATAACTAATTATAATTATCTGCATTGCCACTTAGAGAATGGTATGCTTTTATTATGGTATACATGAAACTAATTATCTCTAATGATCAACTCCACAGTCACTTAAAAAATGATATGCTTACATTACAGTCTCTACAAAAGTAATTATCTGCATTTATCATCTCCACTGTCACTTAAATAATGATATGCTTACATTACATTCTCATAGAAAGAAAATTATCTGCATTTATCATCTTCATTATCACATAAATATTGTCACTTAACGAATGTTATGCTTACATCACAGACTCCAAAAAGGTAATTATCTGCAATTATCATCTCCACAGTCACTTAAATACATACTAATGAATCAGGGCAAGAACATAAGCACAAAGGGAAAAAATCCCAATCTTACCTGAAGTAAAGGATTGTGCCAATGTCATTTTGAAATTTAAGAAATAAATCCAATTATTCTGTGGGTATTGAAACAGTTCTTCCTGGTTGAAGGCTTCCAATAGGGTCCGATGTATCACCTGTAGACAAAAATTAAAAAGTAAAATTCATTTTATACAATCATTTTCTTTATTATTTTTTTATATTCATTAGTTTATTTGGAACTCTCTCTCTCTCTCTCTCTCTCTCTCTCTCTCTCTCTCTCTCTCTCTGACACTAATGAAGGTAAATAATGGCAGCAAAGCTGTCAGTTACCATCACATTAAACTATTCCCCAGCTCACATGAATAAGTTGACAAATTGTAATGCATTATGATAAAATGGTATGTAAATCATTGAATCAATGGAACCTAAGGCACATTGGCATAATTATATTTAAAGTTACACACAAAAATTTTGTGAGTGGGGTGGGAATATATCCATTGTTACATTCAAATGTACATGTATATAGCTTTGGCAAGCATCCCTGGCAGCTTGTAACATGCACTCCCCACAGTGTGAATCAGGACACCAGTAGTGATAATGTTCATTACATTGTTAATCTGGACTCCAGTAATGATATCATCTTTTACATTGTAAAATCTGGACACCAGTAATGATATCATCTTTTACATTGTAAAATCTGGACACCAGTAATGAAAATTCTTTACATTGTGAATCTGGATACCAGTAGTGACAATATTCTTTATATTGTAAATCTGGACACTAGTGGTAACAATATTCTTTGCAAATGTGTCCAAAACAGTAATGAAAATATTTTTTACATTGTGAATTTGGACACCAATAATAAGAATATTCTCTACATTGTGAATTTGGACACTAGTAGTGAAAATAAGGTGTAAGGTGATGATGAATATCATCTTGAACAGACTGAACCCACAAGCAGAAGAAATAATCACTGAAGAACAGGAAGGGTTCCAGAATGGAAGAAGCACAACAGAACAAATATTCAATTTTAGGGTTCTGTGTGAAAAGTACTCACAACATTAACAAGATATCTATAATGTGTTCATAGATTTCAAAAAGTCTTTTGACAGAGTGTGGCATGAGGCATTGTGGGCCACAATGAAGATGTACAACATGGGTCAAAGGTTGACCAACACCGTCAAGCAGTTGTAAGCCAAGGCTACCAGATGAGTGCAGTAATTGCTCAAGGTTCTGTGGGGGACTGGTTCAAGACTACAGTTGGAGTATGGCAAGGCTGTCTCCTGTCACCCACACTTTTCAACATCTACTAGGAGCGCATCATGAGTGAAGCCCTGGAATACTATTGTGGGACAGTCAGCATTGGAGGACATAACCTCACCAACCTCCACTTTGCAGACAACATTGAAGGTCTTGCTGGCAGTGAATATGAGCTTGCCACCTTAGTGAAGAACCTGGATGAAACATCTTCCAGATTTGACATAGAGATAAGTGCTGAGATGACAAAGCTGATGACAAATAATGGCAAACAAATCTCAACCAAGATTAAAATCAGATGACAGGAACTGGAAACAGTGGGCCAATTCAAATATCTTGGTTCCATAATCACTGAAGTGGGAACAAGAGCAGAAATTTTGTCACGAGCAGCACAAACAATGGCAGCTATGTCAAAGCTAAGACCCATCTGGAGTGACAATAATATCTGTCTGAATACTAAAATCATACTATTGAGAGCACTAGTCATCTAAATCTTTCTGTATTCATGTGAGGCCTGGACCCAGAGAGCAGAATTATAATGAAGAATCCAAGCACTTGAAGAGATGCTACAGAACCATCCTTGGCATCTTTTACATGGACCACATCACAAATGAAGAAATGCGTAACACCATCAAGCACAAAGTAGGCCATTATGAAGACCTCCTCACCACTGTCAAAAAGAGAAAGCTGAAATGGTATGCCCGTGTCACTTGAGCCAACAGTCTAGCCACAACAGTACTGCAGGGTAGTGTCCAAGGTGGTAGAAGGAGAGGTAGACAGAGAAAAAAGAGGAGTGACAACATCACATAATGGACCAGGAAAAGTTTTGCAGAGATACAGGCATTGGTACATGACCGAGACAAGTGGAGGGAACTGGTCAGATGTTCAGCAGCACAGTGCCTCAAAGAAAACATTAGGTCAAGAGATTGGTGATGATGTTGATCTGGACACCAGTAATATAATATTCTCTACATTGTGAATCTGGACACCAGTAGTGAGAATTCTTTACATTGTAAATCTGGACACGGACACCAGCAATGAAAATATTCTTTCCTTTGTAAATGTGGACACCCGTAACAAAAATATTCTCTACATTGTGAATCTGGACACCATCAGTATTAATTATCTGCCCATTCTAGAAAAGTGTTTTAAATTTGTAATGCATGTATGGCCCCACTGCAAACTACAAGTTGTAATGTAATAAATATTTATATAAAGGAATTTTACGAAAATAAATTCAGATACGTGCATACCTTCTAATAGCATTTGTTCATATCAAGCTGTGCTTGTTACCGTCAGCTAAAATGTTTCTGACCAAAGCTTTCTAAACAATCAGTAGTATTAAACAAATTAAAATGAAAATCTAATCAGGTTATTTACATGTAAACACCAATATTTCAACAAAACGTCTTTCACAACAATCCGGAATAGTGTCTGCAAAAATTGCAATAACAAGGATGTTTAACAAACAGTTACATGTCCAAGATGTCATGATATATATATACAAAAGTTGAAAAAGTGTTTTTAATGGTCATAACATTTTAACCAATCATTTACATATGGATAGAAATATCACTATGCCAGTATAAATGCCTAACTATAGTGAATTGTAGCCAAGGATCTCAACAAGGCTTTGGTCCCCAAATGGTATTTATGTCTAACTCAAGATGTGTTTACTTCGTGGTTTTGGTCCTCAAAAGGTATTCATAGCTAACTCATGTGAATTTTAGTCAGTAATTCTAACAAGGTTTTGGTCCTCAAAAGGTATTCATAGCTAACTCATGTGAATTTTAGTCAGTAATTCTAACAAGGTTTTGGTCCCTCCACCCCCAGAATGTATACATGTTAAACTTGACTGACTTTGGCTCAATAATGATAACAAGGTGTTGGTCCCCCAAAAGTAACATTTTTAACTCAGGTGACTTTTACTCCATGATGTGTAAACAAATTCATAATTGCTTTTATGACCAGACACCATAAGCAGGTGTTCTTAATAAGAATCCAAATAGTGCTAAAAAGATTTTTGTCTGAAGTCTTAATCCAAAATGCTCTTGCACATTAATAGAAGTTTAGTTTAATTTCTTTATGGCCAAAGACCAGAACATTGAGCAATTTTCTGATCCTGTTGTACCGTATTTTCGCGCATATATGACGCACCCAAATATAAGACGCACACGTATATAAGACGCGGGTTTTGACGCTTTGTGTAAAAATATTTTACATAAGACGCACCCATATATAAGACGCGGGTTTTCTCGATTTGTGTAAAACAAAATTACATAAGACGCACGCGGCCTGCCATCTGCCGCACTGAGCAATTTATATCCAGTGGTTTCCTTTCCTTTATCATAAATGAAAATTTGTCCAATGTTTCATCACCCGTCGGATGTACCGTATTTCATGTTATTATTCGTACACGAAAAAATAATGATTTTTTCAATGTACTAATTTACAAAATCGGTCTCATTCTGCTCAACGTTTTAAAAATATGTTGTTATTATGAGAGAGAGAGAGAGAGAAAGTTAACGGTGCGTTTTTGAACAATTAACTTATTAAACGACGAGCACTTCTGACAAAATAAAAAAATGACAAAATGGAATAGTTCACAATCAAATGGGCATGGTCATTGTGTATTTGTTTCTTTATGTATTTGAAACGGTTACATCCACTTAAAGAAAGACACCGAATGTCTGAAGAGAAAATTTGAATGGAACAAAATGGTAAAGACCCTGAGTGATCATAACATATTAAAAAATCAAACATGCTTGATTTGAGGAATTGAATGTGACGCGTATCAAAATAACTCTCAACAAGATACACACGTCTCCAAATAAATTCGCAGTTTACATTGATACTATACACTACAACGCGAAAACAGCATTCATGCCATTGTCAGAATATATTACATTGGACATTAATAAACTTAAGCACATAATTATCGCGACGAAATTCGTCCGTTAATATAGGATGACAGTCTTCGGTATACAAAGGAACATCGGAAACAAACGATGTGAAAATTTATCTGCTGAGAGTCAAACTTGGGCAAAAACTATGGTAACATGTGAAGTGATTGGCTATCAAGGGACCGTAACCGGTTGAGTTACTTTTAAGACACAACAACTTCTGTCGGTAATTTCCAAACGTTACATTGTCTTGTAAGAATTGCGAGCTTGATCAAGATTTAAAATATTCACTTACCAGGAATAAATGATAACATCCTGTTACATTGTAATAATTTGTAGATGCTCCAGAAATCAAGGTAACTGTATTAGGCACTACCATGCAGAACGAGACGGTTTTGCTTATTTGTGAGGCTCGAGGTGTCCCTGCCAAGAACACTTTCGACCCCTGGATACACATGTGGATGAACGATGAGATCAGAACTGGGCTAGAGGGTACAACTAATTCGACACACACAATCCTACTCATTGAAAGGCTGTCTCTAGAAAATAGTGGGACATACATATGCTCCGCCACCAATGGTATACCAGGGAATAAGGGAACATTCGAGCAAGGGGGTTCATATTTCATAAATGTCACAGGTACGGTTCCCGTGTTTACACGTGAATAACAATTCGCACTCACCTGTTACATGTGCGGTCTCAATTTGCTACGAACAAATCACACTTTCCTTATATTCGCCACCCTATACAGATCCGCTTGAACACTGCATTTTATACCTATCTATGTATCAACTACAGTACATATATTCTTTATTAAGCCGGAGAAACGGCATAGGTTCTTATTTTATACCTACTTTTGCAATCTATTTTTCGTTATCTTTTAGGTACTGAATGATAATATTTTTTTTCAACTTTCTATCAGTATCGTCATGCCTGATTTAATGTGGATACAAGTTAATGTCAAAAAAATACTACATTGCTTTGGACAATACTTCAAATTGTCCTTTACAGCGGTTAAACCATTATACATTACCGTCATACAAATATATAATAACATAAGATTTACAATTGTCATGTACATCAGCGTAAGAAAATGTCATATCCGAAAGGATGCATTCAATTCTGGCCTATAATGTAAATATCCTGGAGGGATGTAATCTTTCTCCATTTCTACTAAGCCCTCCGCGATCTATTTATAAGTATATTGTGACCAGGCTGTGAAGAGAAGATGATAATGTTCCACTGTCTTTTGAACACGCTAAACATTAATAATGATATAGAATGGTATTATCAAACAACATTTGTATCTAACGCAGATGTTTGAAAGTACATTTTAATTTGATTAAACTCAACTTGAATCTCTATATTTGGAAACTTTAACATGAATATACGCGATTACTGCATATCTAACGTTTGTATATCACTTTTGTGTTCGTCTTTGACTTACCCTTAAACCTCGCATCGCTGCCGTGTAGGCTATTACTCAACATGCAATAAGTCAAGAACAGAAAGATATGATACACTAAGCAAGGAAGCTCCATCAATATGAGGGGCAACTGATCGTTGCTAAAGAAAGAGTAATAATAAATACTTACTAGCAAGTTGTCTTAAATGAATTAGCAATAAGCCAAAGTTCTTAACGGCAATATATATATATATATTGTTAATATACTTAATTTATATTGTGTAATTGACTTTTGTCCATAACTGAGGGTAAGAGTTGAGGGTAGATTACTAATTTATTTTTCTTATAATGAAGAACTTAATGTATAG
Organism: Unio pictorum; assembly: GCA_030141615.1. Taxonomy (NCBI): domain Eukaryota; kingdom Metazoa; phylum Mollusca; class Bivalvia; order Unionida; family Unionidae; genus Unio; species Unio pictorum. The sequence continues at coordinate 794,085 of JARLTB010000305.1, forward strand.
CTAATATTGCTCTTTGAGTGTCAATTATATCACAAGATCATTACAGCTTCCCGTTAAAAATGTCTTTAGATGTTAATTCAAGTTCATATATACATAAAGAAATTAAAACCAGATGTGTAAAATAATGACTGGGAAATGACTCGAATCCTGGCTCAGATATTGTGTCCTTGCTTTATATATAAATGTTTTGTTTTTTTCAGGATTACTCGTTCCATGCCCTTAACTTCAGTTAGTGGAACATTTTGTAGCTGGGTTCAGTTTTAATTCAGAGAGAGAGAGAGAGAGAGAGAGAGAGAGAGAGAGAGAGAGAGAGAGAGAGAGAGAGAGAGAGAGAGAGAGAGAGAGCTGAATTGATAAAGGTAAACTGAAAACTGACAATCCGTATCACATAAAAAGATTGACATACATTCAGGCATGTAGATGGTTTTAAATAGTCTGTTCTAAAAATACTTTTCTTTACAAGAAAAGCACGAAATTGATGATAATATACATGCACGTATATGCAATCTTTTGCATTTCTGTATTACTGATTGTGTTTAACAATGTAAATAAAATCGTATGGAAGAAAGGTGTTCATCTGTCATTATAAAAGCATCGGTTCCATTTAATTACTTTGTATAAGCTAATTAGCAATGCTTTCATTCGGCGCAAATTATTTTTTAAGTTATTCCATTGATCTCAAAATAATGTTTATTTTATTTTTTATGAGAGAGATTCTGCTTTTTCACTTGTTTTATCCTATTTTATTTCAGACAGAAAATAAATGTATGATTGACTTAGAGGGACTAACACATTTCCTACTGCTGACACCATATTTTTATACGTGCTGATACATCATATGTGAATCACAATCTAATATCACCATATTTAACTTATTTTATACAGATGAGTCAAATACTTAAAAACCATTTTATCTTTTCCAGGGAACCCCACAATTCAGTCTCGGAACTCTATATTCACTGGAGAAATAGGTCAGTATGTTAACATATCAATACCATTCTACAGTAATCCAGCTATTGAATGTTCATACATCCAGAAAAATGGCACACCTCTGTCAAACGCAAGCAATATTATAATGTATTTGCTCCCTGAAGATATTGACTTCCAGATGCATGGCAAAACGGTTCATTTAGAGGCTCAAGTGGCTCACATCGTCGTTCAGAATTTATCACAGAATGATTTTGACAACTACACACTTATACTGAGGAATCCTATTGGCCAGACATACTTTACATTTCAGCTAAAGTCGGATGGTAAGATGTTTAATATATTTCTTACAAATTCGCTGTTTAACTTTTTCATGTAAGTAGTGGCGATGTGGAGTCAGGTTGTAGTTCATTGATATTAAACACTGTTATGGCATCTGTCACAATTTTTAAATTCGGCTTTGTCAGACATGACCATGCTTTTAATATCGTCATAAAATATATTGATTCACGATACATAACCAGCACGGGCAATTCGAGTGGTACATCGTATTATGGATCGAATTTCGTGATAAATCGAGAAAATGGGGTCTTCTTTATATTGTGGTAGACATTACTTGTAGTTCAGTATTTTCATGAATTTAATTTAGAAATGAACCAAGTATTATGTATTAGACTGCACAATGTAATGCATAAATAATGCTAAATATCTTACTTGATCTGTGCAGTAATGCTTATGATTATGTGCATTAGATTGGGCGTAAAGTTCAACCCTACATAATACTTCATAGTTGAGAAGTGTCTATCACAGTTTAAAATATAATATGGCCCGCACCAAGCAGACAGCATGTAAATCCACAGGATTTACATGTTGATAGTGTGTTCATACTATTAGATTTCACTTGGATTACACATGGATATCAATTACAAATATGAGATAATTAGCAAGTTACGAGCTGCGCTCAGAAAGTGCACTAGTACTATAAGTACTTTGCTTATCCACAGTACTATACATTTCATACTTAGGAATTCTTTTCATTATATTTTGCACAATTTGTTTATTGTTGCCTTTCTTTTTTTCAGCACCCATTTACTTAATTCATTAATTTGCACATTTTCTATATTTATCACCATTTTTCCCGCTCAAATTCAAATCCTGATTGACAATATCAGACGGACTGAGTAAATGGTGGAACTGACTTCTTCAATACAGTGATATAAGGGGAACTAGGGAACAAAAAACTAGTTATCCACTACAGAGAGGGCTGCCAAACGCTTGACTTTGGAACCAGCACAACCTTCCCACGCCAAGCAGAAGTCTTAACCGATATGGAGATTTTAGGCGTCAAAATTGCGGATATAGACGCCCTTCAATACGGAGGCCGCAATAAATACATCCTCTATCCGAAGAGTCAACGACCCATGTTGAACCAGAAAGAAATGCAGATATGCGGCCAGAGAGTTCAAATAACTGATACAGAGCCAATAGTCCGAGAGATCGAGCCAAAGGCAGTTAGCCTTTTCATTTCCGGACTGCCTCATGAAATATCAACAGAGACTGTATCAGACAAACTGATGGCCCAATATAGAGAACATGTGGGTGGAAACATGCCAGCTGCCTGCTGGGGATATAAAGAAGTAAAAAGTGGAGAGAGAATTATCAGAGTTTCAGCGGAACAAGCTAAAATAGTCTCTCCTTTCTTCTACATCCTGGGCTTCTTGTGCAGGTCATGGTACAGAGGCTGTGACAAAGGTCTCCCATGCCCCCGATGCAAAGTGATGGGACATGGTGCAAAGCACTGCACAGCTCCAAAGAGACAGCGAGACCCTAACTCTTATGCTGCGAAGCTAGCAACAAATACAGAGGACGAAACTCAAGAAAGCCAAGAACAACAACAGCAACAGGACATCGTGGAACCACCGCCGATCGAGGAACCACAACAACAACAGCAACAAACTCCAGAAGAACCAGAGCCACAGAGAGAACCTCAAATAGAGAGGAGAGAAACTCTATTGCCACACGAAGACAGTTTTAAAACACCAAAAAAAAACTACAAAGAGGGAAGTACCCACAGCCCCACTCAAAACGGGCAATAGATTTGAATGTCTATCAATAGATGAAGAAGAGGAAGAAATGGTAGAACTAGAGGGTATTGAGTCTTTCGAAATTAGCGTGGAAAACACAAACTCCTTACACATGGCCTCCACACCGGTGCCACCACAACGGAAGATAAAAAACCACACGCTTTCCAGCTCATCGACCAGCGATGAGCCAATCACAATCACTGAGAGGCCACTTCCCAACCTAAAACTATCTTCCAAAAACAAAGCGGAGAGAAAGAAGAAGCAAAATGGAAGAGGAAAAACTTTTATCATCACCCACCTCTGAAGAACAAGACCCGAATTTCGACCTCACCCCACTGTACCCAACATCATTAATGACAAATACAAATACGACAATGGAAACAATCGACACAACAAACGACACAACAAACGAACTGCCAAAGGAAACAAACCTAAAGGACACCTATGACATTATAGAGACTGACGAGGGGCCAATGCCCCACAATGCAACAATTTAACTCTTTAGAAATTAAATAGCAAATACTAATAATATCAATTACTAAACAATATTTATTTAATATTATAAAAGCCACCTGGATAACCAAAAATGGAAGAACTAAACTTCCATATTGCATCAATAAACACTAATGGAACAGATAAGGATAAAATTACACAACTTATAAAATTAAAGCAGGACATTATACTAATTCAAGAAACACACAACAAACTCACAAATACAATGATATCAGAAATTGAATCCAAAATGAAGGCAACAAGCGAAGCAAAACAAAATGATATTAGAGCGGGAGTTGCAATGATAATTAGAAACAGAAATAGACAAAATTGGGAAAGAATAACAGAGGATATTAGTTTAAAGGGAAGGGTAAACCACATAAAGCTAAATAAATTGCACATTTTAAACATATATGCCCCTGCGCAAAGAGAAAGTCATTACGACTTCATAAGAAATTTAAATAAATATTTAAATGGCTTCACAGCAGAACACCTGATTATAGGTGGGACTTTAATTGGGTGGGAGATAACATAGATCGCACATGAAAACTTACAACCAATGATCTATCATCATCTGACATTATGGGCAGATTGATAAAACAAAATAAATTAACAGATGTGTATAGAAAACTGAACTTATTAAGAACGGAATATACACACGATTATGTAAAATTAGGAATAAATAAATCAGGTGGAATAGATAAATTTTATGTAACTGATTTTGATCATACAATGTACAAAAAAGCAAAAATTTTAGATTATAAAATTTCGGATCATAAACAAATAACTTTGGAAATAGTGATAAAAAATAGCAGATGGGGTTCTGGAGAATGGAGGTTAAATAACTCAATATTGGATGATGAGCAATTAATAAATGAAATAAAAATGGAAATCCCTAAAATACTTACAAATGAAGAGGGAAAAAATATATCAGATATTGCTACAGATTGGGATAAGTTTAAAGCAAAAGTTAAACAAATAGCCATATATCACTCAACTAAACGTAAACAGATTCAAAAAATACAGAAGCTAGCACAAAAAAGATTAATAAATAACGACGCAACACCATTAAGGGATAAGGAGAGCTACTCCATACAACTAGAAAAGCTAAGATAATATAAAACAAGGGGAATGGAAATCAGGGCTGGAAAATTCCACCATATATACAAACAGGGCAGGGAACTATATAAAAGGGAAGAAAAAAGGAAAGGGGGAGAGAGGATACTAGATGGACTAAACAATAATGGGGTTGAAATTACAACAAAAGCTGAAATTATGGATGAAATTCAAAAATACTATACAACACTGTACACTTCTCAAAACATAAACAATGACACAATCACGCAATACTTAAACTCAATACAATGCGAAGTGATATCATCAGAGCACAAGAAATGGTGCGATGATCTCATTTCTGTGGAGGAAGTAAAAACCACAATAAAAGAACTTGCAAAAGGCAAATCACCAGGGAGAGATGGCCTCACCGCGGAATTCTATAAGAAATTCCAAAGTGAGGTGGCACCAATATTAGAGATCTTATTTAATAATATTTTACTAAAAAATGACAAAATGACAAAAACATAGCGGGAGGGTCTGATTACTTTAATATACAAAGGGAAAGGGGACAAAACTGACTTAAAAAACTGGAAGCCCATCTCCTTCCTAAACACCGATTACAAAATACTGAGTAGAATTTTAGCTAAGAGGATTAAGCACGGAATAAACACCATAGTAAACATTAATCAAACATGCTGTGGTAAAAATAGAAGCATACATAACAATATACTTAACATTAGAACAATAATAGATTTTATAAACACAACAAACTCGAAATCTGCTATGGTACTTTTCGATCAGGAAAAAGCTTTTGACAGATTAGAACACAATTATACACAAAAAGTACTGGAAAAATTTGGTTTTGGAAATAATTTCCTAAAGTGGACTAAAATAATGTACAATGAAATAACTGCAAATGTACAAGTAAATGGGGCGAAAAACCAAACATTTGGAATACAACGATCAGTGAGGCAAGGCTGCCCACTATCAATGCTATTATACGTAAAAGCAATTGAAATCCTGAGTATAAAGATCAGGAACAACACTAATATTAAAGGAATTAGAATTCCTAACTTAAAAGAAGAATTTAAGATGCTACAACATGCTGATGATTGTACGAACTTCATCAATAATCCAAATTCCTTTAAACATCTTCAAAAGGAATACGAGGCCTTTGGGAAAGTATCAGGATCAAAAATAAATCATGACAAAACGGGAATACTAAAAATAGGAAACTGGAGGGGAAACCAGAGAAGGAAAACTGTTTAAAAGTTAAAAAGAAAATAAAACAAGTAATAAATATCTGGGCACTTCAGCCACTTAGTCTGATAGAACGTTCACAGGTTGCAAAAACATGTATGTATTCAAATCTGACATACCTTATAAACGCTGTGGACATTAACAATAAAACACTGGAAACAATTGATAATGAAATAGCAGACTACATTTGGAATTACAAAACACATTACATACATATATACAGCTAAACTCAAGTGGGGGGGGGCTTAGCCTTACCTAATCCCCCCTTAATACAAATGTAAAAATATATTAAATAGGCTAAAAAGACTAAGTAACACCACAGACACCATGGGAAGCATTAAACATTTTTTGGTTAGGCTTCGGAATGCGGAATAAACAAGACATACACGAACAACAAATTAGTTAAGAAAATAGACACACCACATTCATATAGGGGGATTAAAGAAATTTTATATAGATATAGGGATAACAAAGAAATACGGGCACTAAACAAAGACAAAACATAAGACTGGCTTTTGGAAATAGATTCCAATAAGAATAAAACAAAGGTACAAAATTAGAACATCCACACGTTAACTGGGACAGAGTTTGGAGGCATTGGTCCGACATTAACTCGTTTAAGGTACAAAGTATCATGTACGCGTACCTCCACAACGCCTGGCTAACAGGCGAAGTGGCAATTAGAAAAAGATTAATACGGACCCCTGTCAGTTGCCCTCTATGCAAAATGCCCCATATACGAAATACCACACAATTACGCAATGTGACAAAACAAAGGAAGAAAGGATCAAACTGATAATTGAAATAATGAAGGTAAACAAATATGACAGACGTCAATTACTCTTCCTAGACGGAAACTTTAACAAACAATTGGTTAGACTAATAACGGACTTTATAACGAATACGCTTATAAGATTTGGATCAATAATGAAGGTTAGGGAGAAATTTTTAAAGTTAAATTAAATTTAAATTATTTTACTATTAATTCAAAAAAAAATTAAATTTTTTTCCCCTTTATTAAGTTAGTTTTGATAACATTCTTGTGAGGGCAAGTACATATTATGACGCCATGGGGCTATATCACATGGCGCTACGCGAAGTGAGCAGGCCTGTGGAAGAGTTTGGAAATAACACCCAAATATTTAAGTCAATTTATATTATATTTATATTACTATTTAATGCACACTCTTCCATTTATCTGGTTACTACAACCATACTTTACCTGCCATGTCTATCTCCCGTAATAGACATGTCTCCCGTTTAAGGGAAATTAAACAATTTTGGAAAATTTTCTTAACTCATAAGTACAATAAATCAGTAAAGGCCGGACCAATTTGAGACAGGAACTGTACAACCAAAAAAATTTGTACAGATCCTCTCTCAAGGCAGACGGACCTAGGAAATAAATATTACTAGATAAATTGAAGAACAAAATAAATATCTAAATAATCCACACTTCAATTTTATACAAAATTCCAAATTTAAAAATAAAATATAAATAAAATATACTAAAATAAATATATGTGTATTCCATTTATAGAAGACATAAAAGTAAGACAACTGGTAAAAATCTGAACGAAATGGCTTTCCTTTACACAAATACAAGGTATATACCTTATATAGCAAACAGACAAATAGCACCAACACAAATAGCAAACACAAGGAAATAGTCGACCACTAGCCATGGTCAAAACAAATATATAAGTAGACTACTAGAGTGGGTAGATCAATTTCCACCTAGTAAGGATCTACAGAAATAACACTAGGGATTTGTAAATACCCCAAATCAAATATATAACCCCGATGGGGAAAAATTAAATGGGAATTTAAATAAAATGAAAAAACAAACAAACAACATACCTGGGGTGCACAAACATACATAAAAACGTTTTACTTTATTTTGATTGGGGGGGGGGCATCTGTCTGGTGCCCCCCCCCCAAAAAAAAAAAAGTAATACTTCATACATCAAACATAATATAAGAGTATAAAGAGACATTTTTAAAACTTTTGCTTGATATTTAGATGTCCACTTTTCATATGATCCGTATGTGCATTCGGTTTTAATGAGATGGATGAGTAACTGTATTAGATGTCCACTTTTCAAAATAAATAAATATTATATTTATGATACTGTGCCGAAAGACAGCAAAGCAAGCCAGATCCGTAAATGCCACGCAGTCTTATAATTGTCTTTGATAAAGGTACAAAAAGGTAATCACATGTGAATATGAATCACATATTAATCATTTGAAGAGAGGAACATTTAAAGAGCAAGCAATTCAACCATACATACACACACACGCACGCACGCACGCTCGCACGCACGCACGCACACACACACACACACACACACACACACACACACACACACACACACACACACACACACACATACATACATACATACATACATACATACATACATACATACATACATACATAACAAAGCCCTCTATTGTTTTCTAGTCTAACCATTTATATGTTACAACAATTTAATTGTTTTCATACTTTTGTTGTAATCTCATTTACGTATGTAGTGTACACATGTTTTACATATGCAGCTAGTATGACCTGTGTAATCGGAATGCTACTGTTATGACTCTGGGTTTCAAAATATTAACAGAAAGGATGTGATGCTAACAATTCAATTAAAATGAACAGCAATTTGGTTTCCTAGAATACAAAGTAGAATTCAAAAGACACCGTAATGTGAATCAAACTCAGAATAATTGTACATATGTTATATCATAAAAGACAGCGTAATGTGAATTAAACTCAGAATAATTGTACATATGTTATATCATAAAAGACAGCGTAATGTGAAAAAAATTCAGAATAATTGTACATATGTTATATCATAAAAGACACCGTAATGTGAATTAAACTCAGAATAATTGTACATATGTTATATCATAAAAGACACCGTAATGTGAATTAAACTTAGAGTAATTGTACATATGTTATATCATTGGTCCAAGATATAGAATACCGATAGTCTTGAATATATTGATATAACCATGATGTTATCCACAATGTTTATGAATGGAGTCACAAATAACAATTATTAATGTGCTAATTCAGAATGTCAATGAACATTTCAGTAATTCTAAGGAATAATTTAAATAAATAAAAATTATTATTACGATTTCTCCTTATGAGTCTAATGCTAATAGTGTATTATGACATCCAGAAACCTGTTCTCCACGATCTCTGATATGTATTTTCATTTTGTTCATGAATGCGAGGGGACTATGATCAGTGAAAATAACAACAACTGGAGAAAATTAGGAACTGATATACATTTCAGAATCGTGCAAAACTAATATTAGAGCCAACCTTTCGTTTTTAATTGTGGACTAATTTGCATGGTGCTTGATTATTTTGCTTGGTTCTTTTAAATAGTAAAATATCATATCGATGCTATACACAGTTTATTTTCTTATTGAATCAATATCGAGCAACTAATACATCTATTTTTGCAATATACATATTAAACAATTCACTGGAATTTTGTGTTTAATGAACTTCTTCATTTTAAAATATGGCATTGAATTTTTATGAGATCCTTTACGTTTATCAAACGAGTGAAACGTACATTTCCTATTCATCACATTTGTGAGAGACTCAACAGTTATGTAAAATTTTAGCAAAACATTCCATAATATGCGGTCCTCCCCAAACATCGGATCAGATGCTTTTCACTCATATACATTGAGAATTCATGAATAGCCTTGACCTTCACTTCTACAGGTTTAACTTAGTCTGTATGGATGCATCCTTATAGATGGAAAATCTAGAGTATCTTGTTCTGTAACACCAGATATGAAGTGCTCATGTAATATCGGTTTTAGGTTATCCTTTTCATGGTATTGCAGGTATCAAAATGTATAATCCAGATTGTTTAATATGTCTGAATTACGACGTTTGGTTAAATCAGAGACTACAGTCAGATTTCAGCTATTTTGTGTGCTATAAATACATTTAAATTGTAAGAATAATTAACATTTTGTATCTCTATCAAAATACTATATCAATAATTTAAAATCTTGCGATAAGTCTTGTTGACTCCAACATGGCTAGCCAGGGACATTTCGTTGGTTTGACTAAAAAATTCCTGTCAATATTTGGACATCTCATCGACCACCATCACCGGCAGGTACCTCAGGTGGTCACCATTTTTTCATAAGCATCACGTGTTTTAGACATTACCTGAATGTTAATTGCGTAATTTCAGTTTCATTAACATCCTTCTGAAATAAAAAGAATATCGTTTGTCATCTTGATTAGAATACAGACCATGAGTAGCAAGAAGAGGAACACTGTGATCAATACCTTTAGATTAATCAATACCAGTAGAAAAGGTGACCTTATCAATAGAGTGACCAGGAAATGTGAGGTAATTAAACAATTTCCTGATCAACATCAGTCTCAAGGATTTTTTTTGCTATAGCTTTAGCTCTAATATCTGCCAAACCAGGATAAACATCAAGAATTTCAGTCTAAAAAGAATCACCGTTTTGACCCAAACTAGGCTTGTCAGTTGTCATTGGATTAACCAACACCTTGTTTCCAGCTAGGTTATTCCAAGTAATAAATCAATACCTTCTGTAGGTAAAGAATACAATGATCAAGCAGACACAGGACTCCGAAACTATAACTATAACTATAAAACCATTTGCAGACATAATAATAATATTTTGTAAAATTCGATCACTGCAGAGATGAATAGAGTCGACTTCAACGGCTATGAAATAATATGATTCAGTAGAGACGTATATAATTATTTCAATTATAATGATAAAGCAAAGAGATGAGAAAAAGAAACACGCTTGCTTCATAATTAACCCTGAATAATCGATAACAACACCAAAAACGATAATGTTTCAGTGGTGACTCGCTGTAACCAATCAAGTGCGTTTAAGTTTCTTCAGTATGTAAAATAAAAACTTTTGTCCAACTAAAACTTCATCACCTCTATCTCATACACTTTCTTTTTTACAGGCCCTCCGTGTCGGGTTGAAATATTTAACTTCAGCAGATTTTTGGCTGTGCAGATTGAGCTACATTTTGATCCTGGATTCAATGGAGGTTCCGAACAGACGTTTGTAATAGAGTATTTGTCCTGGACTGGTCTTGACAATGTCTGGCATAATACTAGCGTTACAAATCTGAAAGAAAAGAACAGCCCTTATAAAGTTCCGAAAGAAACATATTCTGTTAACGTCAGTAAATTACCTCCCGGAAATTATCTATACAGAATGCATTCTTGGAATGTTAGGGGTAAGAGCCCATATTCCGAGAGCATTAGAGTGATCATCCCATATTTGAAGAAAGGTATGTCACTGTCCACCGTATGTTACGGTGCAAATTCGTGTGCATCGCTAATTAGGTACAATCATCACGTCTTTCTTATCTTTTAATTATTTCATAGCCAGAAAATGGCTGCTACATTTCTATTTTTTAAGAAAGGTATGCAACTATCTACCATATGCTATGGTGCACTTTCATTTGCATCGCTAATTAGGTACAATCATCACGTCTTTCTTATCGTATGATTCATCCATAGCCAGACAATGGCTGCTACATTTTACGTGTTTTACTTGCCAAATAGTATAGATGATATCAACATCAACAGAAACTGTACATTATTACAGACATGTGCTTTATGAAATCTTAGAAAATATGAATGGCTTTGTTATTTTAGAGCATTATGAGACGTAGATAGCTTAGGTCAGGACAAAATCAGTCATTTGTGTTAATGATATTAATCTCTTGAAAGACTGACAAAGAAAAGAAAATGAAAAGTACTGTGTATTAGGTTTGGAACTGCATCGAGAAACGACCTCTGATCTCTAATTTAAGAAAAATGGTAAATTCCACCCACATGCTTTATTGCTTGTATTGAAATAATAGGCTGCATATTTTGTTACACACTGTTGTTTGTTATTTAATTACTACAGGGTTTCCAGATGGCTATGAGCACGCACCAATTGCGGGTGGATCGGTAGCAGCAGCTATGTTTGTTATTGCTGTTATAGCTGGAGTTATCATCTTTCAAATAAGAAAATCCTACCGAAATAAGTCATCTGATGGTATGGAAAATAAATATCTTCTTACATCCATTTGACATGTTTACATCTGTTTTGAGAACTGTAAGAAACAAGCACTCTGAAATAGAATGTCAGTTACAGATTGGAAAACAATAATCGTTGTGGAATAATGAAAACTATTCATCCAAAACTCTACAGGCATTTTGACTATGAATTTCTCATTAAGATTTTATTATGTTTTTTTTTTGTGATACGTTCTCACAATCAGAGATGCTTCCTGTGTACAAAATACCATCTGAAAATCGTTTCGTTTCTAAGTTGTTTTAATGACCTATAATTATAAAAGTTATATCAAACGACCTGTATTTCTTGTATCAGTTTGTCTTCTGCGAAAGCAATATTATTAACACAGGCTACATCTTAGTAATTTGGAATGAAGTTAATTAAGCTCTCTTTTAAATGAGGTAATTTGTTTATCAATAAATGATATTTAATAAGAATCGTAATTGGACCAATAAAACCTATTAACCATCAAGAAGAGACTACAAACCAAATATCTTGTTAGCATTCCGTTTGCTCCATTTGTCAGCGTTTTATGTCATTTTTGTAAAAGCGCCTCAGTTTACATACATACATACATACATACATACATACATACATACATACATACATACATACATACATACATACATACAAGAGTAAAAGAAATAAGTAGCATTTATCTCTTAAAACAAACGGCTGGATCATTTTAAAAGAAATAAACATCATTTGTACCAAAATTATATGCTAATGAGTATGCATGCTTATATTCGTTTACGTCAATCGCCAATTACTATTCACCGTGTTTTCGTTAGTTCTCAAAATGTATACACCGCTAAAAGCAGTGTTTGATAATCCTACTTAAACAAGCAATTGTAGCTTTCTCTGCAATTAAGGTCCAAATAATATAACTTGTTGTCAATGTGTAGCCAAGATGACGTAAACAACTTTAATGTCATTATTGCTTTATTCTCTTTTGCAGATGAAATACAAGACGTCCTTGTCACCAATATAAGGAACGCATCTCAAAGGTCAGATCATACACCTATCTGCAAAATAAAATTATACCTACCCTGAATATTCGTTAGAAACTTGTGTCTGACTTATAACATCTATATTGCCTGAAAAGAACAACATGCAAGTTAGATATAGTAACATAATTATTAAAGATTCATCTAAGTTCAAGATTTGCCTTCAGCTTAATCATTATACAGCCCTAATCTAATTCATATGTGTGTCAACATATGCATTTATACCAAATAGTTATGTTATACAAGATTTCAAAATGTTAGCTTTAAAAGATTAAACAAAAGGCAGATTTAATTTAGAAAGAGGCAGTTAAGATAGAACATTATAAGTAACTTTAATATATTTAGTTGTAGCTATAACATTTATGTTAGCCGTTGCCTACGTTAACATTGTTATATATTATATTTTATAAAGACTCACAGATTCATGTTAGTAAACGTAAAGCAAAATGTAAATGGAGGTATAACTCTGGTAATGTCGGTAAGAACTAAGACTAACTCTAGGGTTGAAGAAAACAATACAGAATAGAAGTTGCGTGTTTATGGGAGTTTGATCTATTATTTTACCATTGTACCAAAATTGATGAAGTAGTAGTGTCATAATAGTTGTTTTGAAGTTGGTCTGTGTTTAATACGCGCATGCGTACGTGTGAAAGCTACCAATAAGTGTCCATGCAAGAGGAGAGGCATGTTGGTAAGAATGTGGCCTCGATCAGTAACCAAACAAAACCACCATTATAACACTACTTGCACGCACATATCTGAGATTATGACGATACAAATACAATCACAAAGACAGGCACGAGCACAACACGAGTATGGTGCGATCACGATGCTTGTACAATGTACAAGTAGACATCAATGCAAAGTACAGTCTCGGTAATAGTCGTATTCATGACCACGTAGTACACAATTGTTTATTACGAGCATGATTACCGGAAACAAAGCGACCACTATTGTATTACGCACGCGACCGATGCAAACAAGTTTTCATTCAGGCTATACTAAAGTGGCTGTCAGACTGCAGAAATAGGATTACACGCTATATATAATTTAAAAATATTCATAGACAGATGTGCATATAAGTTTCAAAGGATTTTTTAGTGTATACAACTCTGGCATTATTGTAAAATCCCAAAGGAACTTATTTACAGAATTGTGTAAATAACCGTTTCGTTTAAATGCATCATACATGTTTGTCAAAGGAGCTTAGAATATGTTATATGCTTTTTCTGCTACATTATTATCTTGTTGAATTAACTGAGGTAGTGATTTTCTTGGAATCACAACGACCTAGACTTGACCAAGTATACCACAAAAAATGAAATGTCATTATTTGATATAGTGCATGAAATATTTAAATCGGTGTGTTAAAAGAGATCTCAGTCAATCAGCATAGCACGAAGACCTATGTACTGACAAACACAGTAAGCACGTTAATTAGGTAGATACTTTTAGTATAAATATAACGATGACAAGGACACTCACTGACAAGTGTGGCAGATTTTATGAACCTTTTTCTAGGTCTAGGAAGCAAAAACTATAGCTGAGGTATACAAATAATCCAAAACGTTTCAAAGCATTGGATTCTGACGCTGCGGACGTAAGTATGCAGGTTGGTTCAATGCTTAGCACTGGATCATTTGAACTTATTGGGAACGAAATGGACATAAGACATATTTTACATAAGCTAATATTGTTTTTTTTTAAAATACAGATTATTGACATTGCTCGCCTGTTTATTTACAAGACCTTCATACAGCGTTTCAAATTAGTATCTGTCAATTAGAAAACGGTTTATTTTGCATATTATCATATCAACTGTGATTTCATAAAGTTAACCCACACGAGAGCCTGAGATACGAATGACAAGCGGTCTGAGGAAATGTGATATATTTGTAATGTTAGGCCTTCCCCAGAGGAGACACTGTAATTTAAGTCAACTTCGTGAAACAGTAACGCAGTATTACCCATTTCATGCAGACTTCGGTGAACTTCGTAATTTCCTCAGAATTTTGATCACGTGGCGGGTGGTCAGCTGACCGTAATAGGTGGTGGGCAAAATATGCATAACGTTTCAGCATCAGCATCAACTTCTGTAACTGCTTCGACGTCATTTATCGAGTTTAAAAATGGATATTCAATAGCGATGCTGTCGCAGATATTGACGAAATTTAATATTGGAACCATCCTGTCTTATTTTCTGGAAATCAGGGCGGATTTCAAACCCGTACGAGAGAGTAGCGTTGAGCTGTTTACATCTGGACATGTACATGTAAGTAAGGAAACGGTGTCGAAGTAAACAAATTTAATCCTGGCAATCAAAGAGCAAGTCGTTCAAACTATTTCTGTGCATTCGAAACGTCACTATAATACAATGCGTTTCATATAAGTTTCTCAGATCTGTTTTTAGAAAGTCTGTGATTAATTTACAGATAAATTTTAATGATTTAATTAATGTTATTTCTGAAATATTTATAAACAACAATGGACGAAAGTCTTTTATGTACATGTACCCACCATATTTTGATTGGCTGGAGTATAAAGTAACTCGGGAGGTTATTCGGCTAATTATGGAGCAACACGGTAGATTCGGTACGTAATGGGCTATTATAACAAGATTCCTCAACGTACCGAGCGTGCTGAAATAGCACAGCTAGTTGGTGATGAACAAAAGGGTAGTTGTCGAATCGCACATACCATTGCTACTGAGGCATACTCTAGTGCACAACAATTAAAAGTAGCCAAGTTTGAGTTAAATAAATGTCGTAGTGATTTATAATATTATGGAGCAATTATTTCAGCTGGAAACATGCCATTTATAGACACGGTACAACGTCTTTAAAATATGTGTCCATGAATCATAACAACGTTGCAGCACGCAGATGGAAATTAATATATGTGCCTTTCGATTATACCACTCAACAATGCTTCTGAAATCACAGTTTGTTGGCTTTATAGTGGTGATCGTGTAATCCTGAACTGTAAAGACTGTGATCATTAATGATGAAATAGACAAAGCTTTCACAATGATGCTTGAGATATTATAAACATTTACCAAAGTAGGATCAGGATGGACATTCCTCAATTAGTCAAATACAAGAGGGAACAAAAAGCGCAAACCCTTAATATTATATGGGGATGCGGGATACTACGTAGTGAAATTATGTGTTGAGAGAAAATAGGTACGTGTAGGTTATATAATTTTAATTCGTTCCCGGCTGAGCTTCAAACCCGGCACCCATCGCCTGCCAACATATTCATACCCAAGAGTTAGATTCTCAGTAGCGGATGAATCTTAAAACACATCTAATCTGTACAAACTATTATAGAATGTTTGATTAATCGCTGTTTTTCTTATAGAAGTCATCAATGCAAATTTATACACGGATAAATTGTTTGTAAAAATTCCTTATTTTGATATTATTTGTTTTTATTTTCAAGAGATTAGAAGAAATTGGTAAAATCAACATTATAAGTTCAAATTTTAGACGTTATTCAGGTACGTTATACATACGTACAGTCGTATCAGAACCAATAAAGGAGATTCAGATACGTTTGCAAGTCTGCCCAATCACATTACCTTTAATTTGACATGTTTAAAGAACTATTACCTGACCTTATCATTAGCATATAATAATCCCAATGACGTTCATTCAAACATTTCGCTATTTTGAGAAGCATTTCTGTTGATTTTTTATAACAAAGCACGAAGTTCTTACATAATTGTATACATGTTAGATAGTGTATACTGCCCGGATTTCCAACCATGTCATCAGTAGTCTTAGAAAAGTTTATCATATCTTTAACAAATGTTACTCTACCTAAGAAAGGCTTGACTCGGGGATCATTTTTGAATTTTGGAAGAATTTTTGAAAGAAAAACAGTACTACATTTAACAAATAGCTGATAATTTCAAATACACTTTCACACATACAGTTTTTTAGAAATGAGTGGTAGTACGTGTTTCACTTTTATATGAATTTAAAAGGACTAGATTCACTTGAGAACACGACAATATCTCATATATTAAAATAAATTGGATGGAGCCCCTGCGGTCTAAAGCGCTCACCTTTACAGATCACTGCCATCTCACCTGTTCTCGTGGAATACAAAATTAACAAACAAAATTAAGAACAAACTTTAGAATAGCAAACGCATTATTGGTGAATGGCAGGCCCCTTATAGAATACATCAGAGAGATGCGGTGGTATTGTATCGATCATGTACAGGATTCTGATACCGGACTGAAAAGGTAAACCTCAACTGGCAATGAATCATATTATTGACGACTGCGTCGTTTTCCACCTTGTTAGACAAAAAAATTTTTAAGTGAACTACTTCAAGAAACTGTGCGAGGACATAAAACACGAGAAAGTTCTTGATTTGTTAAGAGTACGATCTATACAAAAATTGTAATTATGTTTTACGGAATGTACGTGTAGTCTCTTCATCTTTTAGTTTCTATGTATTTTATAAAATTTTCTTGTTTTATATTGTATTTTGTACTTAATTATAACATTTTTGAAAGTCTTTCTTTTCTGAAATTTTCGGTAATCGTATTTTTCAAACTTTATCTGGTTGTCATTACATATTCATGCAAAAGAGCTTGCAATTACTACTACATGCATATAACATTCTATAGAAACAAGGTGCATTGTTGTAATATATACACATAAATACTCCGAAATTAGCTACCAATATAGTTGTACAGGCCGCATATGCTGAATGAGTCCTAACGTAAACCGCTAACACTTATTCCATTCACGAATCGTATATATTTTTTAATTTCTTTGTGTTTGCAGCTGTTGTGTATGAAAACTTGCCAGATAAGAATGTCATCACAAACCAAAATAATGTAGACGAAAATGCTTCGGAAAATGTGCGAGATGGCGCTGATGATTATTTCGCTGATGAAAGTGTGTATGAAAACCAGTCTGGTGTGAATAGGCATCTCTCGGTATGTAGATATGGAAAGACTTTTATAAGAAAGCTTTCCACTTAAAGTATTGATTTCAGAATAATCTCCTGAAAAAGAGCGGGATATTTTGTTATCTGTTAATAACATGCTAGCTGGTTTTTGTAATTTGTTCAGAAACAATGGGTAAATTTCAGGTACAACCAGAATGATGGTAGATAAAAATAATTCTGTAATTTGCAAAAAAGCGATGAAAATAATGAGATTCGTTATCGATTTGCTCCGTTTAATTCTGTATACGTTAATATTATCGCAAAACTTTTTTATATACAAAATTAAAGTATGATAAGGATTATAATCCAAAGCAATGCGTAAATTGCAATGAATATTTATTTCGCATACCAACAGTCAAGTGAATAATTCATTTTGGAAACTTTTTGCTATGTCCATTGTTTCGGAATGTGCTTTTTTCTTTGAAAAAAATGGAAATATCAAGGTGTAAACATTACCTCTATGAAAATATTTCAATAGATGAACAATGATTGCCTTATCTATGCGGACCTAGAACTGGCGACCCCAACGACAAATCAAGGGAAACCAATCATCCATGGCCTTGAGAACCGTACCGAATACGCAGAAATTGCGTTTGGCTTAGGTGGAGCCATTACCTGACAGCGACGATGAATAAGATGAGATTTTTGCGGAAAGATTAAACTAATTGATAAGATATTAGGATGCACCTTTAAGTTTATTAAGATGCACTTTAAGTTTATTAAGATGCACTTTAAGTTTATTAAGATGCACTTTAAGTTTATTAAGATGCACTTTAAGTTTATTAAGATGCACCTTTAAGTTTATTAAGATGCACCTTTAAGTTTATGCCGGTTGGTAATTTAATGATCATGCTCTGAGTCTGAATAATTTAGGAATATACATTAAGGATACTCTTAAAACTTTGTCTACTATGCAAATTCGTAGTATTCAATGTATTCGATGCCTAAACATAATGATTAATTAACTAACGTCTTTATTTCAAAAGCAGAACCCTGTTCTAGAAAGAGAAATAATTAACAGTCTTTGATTTTGCAAGTTCTGATTTAGTTGTTTTTATTGACTCCATTTTGCAATGGTTCCTTACGTTGGTTGAATATTCATCAAATCCCAACTGTTATAAATCCGAGTAGAAAACAGATAACACATTTATCTGCTCAAGACTCTTATCCAGAGTAAACTCACTCCTTATTTGCTATGTGATTGATATTTTAATTGAAAAATATACAAAATCAGTTAAAGTTGTTTTAGTTCTGAAACAAAATGGCACCATATGCCCTTCCTAAAGTTGAGAAATCCATTTCGGAATATCTAAGTTCCAATGGAAAATCTAGCTTTCAAAATTATGGACATTCTCTTATTCTTATTAATGTATGATCTCTTATACCAAATTCCGGATCTGAGAACAATTGTATAATTAAACGAATAATCTAGATATTGGCGGAAATGGAATAATCATGTCCAATATTGACGTTGTTATCGTACTCCAAGACGAACGAAATGTTTGCTAAATTTACTTTCTTTGTTAAGATTATAATTATTTGATATTACGAAGTATAACTTGTAATAATTATCAGGACTTTATCTTTGTGCAAATTGTGTTAACCATCTACGATGACATTGCTATTGGAAACGATAATTGTGTAACACTAAGGAGAACGGTCTGTATGATATTTAGACAAAACGATTTTAGGATTACTGTAAATATTCAGTTTTTATTGACTTTTTGGGACATTTGACACTCGTTAATCAAATTTCACATATCTCGACCATGTAAAATTTACAACCTTGTCGGATGAACAGGATACTTTTGACTCAGAAATGATATATATGTGAACGTGCAAGTGTGTTAAAACAAACTGTTATAGTTGTATTACTCTGTATATACGTTATTGTTTAAAATGTATATACTATGCAAACATGCAAACAAAATAATTATTAAAGCAGAGAGAGAGAGAGAGAGAGAGAGAGAGAGAGAGAGAGAGAGAGAGAGAAAGATTACATTATTTTATGTTGTAAATGATCTTATCCTAGTTTTGGTACTGATGCTTAGACGAAAATACTTGAATTCAGAGCTCGACTATTGTGCTTTTGTAATTCTCATTATGAATATTCCATGAGTCTCGAATGAATAAGTATGGAATAATTAGATGTTTGCTTTAGAATATAAAGTATTTGTTCTACAAAGGAACCCATGCTAATGCTTTAATAGCTTTGGTTTTTATCTGGAACAATGCATATATTGTATATATGGTTACGTTGACCTTTCGACAGAATTAAGTAATTTCACACACACACACACACACACACACACACACACACACACACACACACACACACACGGTCGCAAAGAATTTGACATTTTCTTGGAAGCTGACATCTTTGCATAGTATTACAATGAGCATACACGGTTTGCTCTGCGAATGAAGAGTATTTTTAAACGTCTTAGATCTGTTATTCTAACACAGTGAAATTATTATTAAAAGATTCAAGACTTTTGTTTAATATTAAAGAAGTTTATTTGAATCTGACAGTTTTTGCTGTTTCCTTGTAGTTTAAATTCATACTTTAAATTTATGTTTTAATTGTATGTTTTCTCACTTAAAATCTATATGTATTGTCAAAC
The DNA here is from genome assembly GCA_030141615.1 of Unio pictorum. NCBI lineage: Eukaryota > Metazoa > Mollusca > Bivalvia > Unionida > Unionidae > Unio > Unio pictorum. Next base: position 814,617 of record JARLTB010000305.1, read on the forward strand.
ACTTATGGAAAATAAACTATTCTATTACTATTAATTGTCTCATGCTATGCAATTCCTCACATTTCTCTTTTAGTAAATTTGCTATACCCCCATGTTTATATATATGTATATATATATATATATATATATATATATATATATATATATATATATATATATATATATATATATATATATATATATATATGTATGTGTGTATGTGTGTATGTGTGTGTGTGTATATGTGTGTGGACACTGTATTAATGATATAACACGAGATTCATTAATTATTCGTTTAAAGGAAATGAGGCTTGCCGAGTTTCCTTTTAATGAAAACTTTATACAACGGTGGTATATCATTGACACAGCGTACATACTATATATATATATATATATATATATATATATATATATATATATATATATATATATATATATATTCTTTTAATTTATGTCACAAACCTTTGGACGGAGTTGAGATTTATTACAGGCAACTGTGTATTGACCGAATGAATGAACTTACATCCCTGGCGAGTGTGTCCGCTACAAAATGTAGTTCTATGCCTTTTGTGGCTATTTACAATCATCTTTGCATATTGATTAGTTGATTGTTTCCTTTTTTAGTTTCTATGTGTCTTCACATTGATTTAATCAATATAACACAGAATTATGATTTAAAATGAAAGATGGTTTTAATGAAAGAAGTAGAACATTAGAAACACATGATTAACTAGACCATTCATAATAACGCTTAGCCATTGGCATACCAGCGCGTGTTATTTAATGCTGAGTAAAGCCTAAGCAAAATGACGAACCAACAAGAGATAATCAAACTATTGTGATATATTTGCAGTTGGTCAAAGTCATTTTTTTTTGCTTCAATAGCAGTACTACTAACCATAAAACGCTCTCTCTCTCTCTCTCTCTCTCTCTCTCTCTCTCTCTCTCTCTCTCTCTCTCTCTCTCTCTCTCTCTCAGTGGTCGGTTTGACTTAACCTTTACCATCATTCATCCGTCCAGAGTCCTGGATGTCATAAGAGAGAATTCTCTTCGCTTTTCGCATATATCTTGCCACGATGGTCCAGAAAGAGAGAGCTAGATAGAGCGGCTTTTGGACATTTTCATATTTAATTATTAATAATCTATATTTAGAACATTATCATAGGCTTACGAAATAACAACAGCATAATATACATCACAGTATGTGTACTACGTAACTGAGAAATCTACCATATAATGTCGACAGGGTTTGCGACATTGTATAATTCATTATAAATCCCAAGGAAAGTGCACACACACCGTCACGACGAATTATATTCTTATAGGTTACTTGGTGTAAGTTAAATATCAAGGTTTTCAACAGGAGCAAATTAATTTCTCTCTCACTCCAGATTTCTGCCCAGTTCGCCCGTTATGTATGGGAAGGGGGGAGAAAGCAGAAAGGATTGCCATGAAATGTTGCACTATGTTAAATTCATCTAGAAAATAGGGATTATTAGTCCCTTTTATCGTTATTTTCATACGTCCCTAATGACTAATGGGTAGAAATTCATCATTCATCTAGAATCAACAGCACACAGATGCGAGAACGTTTACATATGCGTATTACTCCATGTAAAAAGTGAACTTTTCGTCCCAAGCAGCGTCACTCTATATTGATAACGTCCATCTTGAGTTACGAAAGTCGAAATTTCCCTTGCTCTCTCCGTCAAGACAAGCCTTGTGACGTATATTTTACATTTCCAATTTTGTCAATCGAGTCATCGATCCTCGGCAATGGTAATGAATCTGGTTTAGTCAAACTGTTCAGCTTTATTTAGTCAGTGTACATGCGGAAATTATTATCTGGTTTCGGCTCAAGAACAGATGGTGAACTCCAGCCACGTTAACTTGGATGTATGAAGTCATTCTCCAACAAATACTGAATTTCCTAGTTCACTCTTTTCGTGTAGATGTTGATGTGACAGTTTATTGTAGAGCTTATTCAATATTTTTGAATTCCGAAGATTGATTACTCCAAAAGACACCACTGACTAACTCCAATCCACAGCTTAAATCCTCACAGTGTGGGGCATGTAAAAGTAAATTGACTGCGTGATTAAATGGACTATCTCTATCAACATATACTTTTGCATATTACGACCCCAGTTGTATTAATGATGTAATTTAACTCATTCATTTTTTTTGTTAACGTCATAAGGGTCATAGTACTTAGTCTGAAAAGGATTTTAAAGCATGGACAAGACAGCTATATTTTTATCATCAGGCTGGACACACTTTTCTTTTGCATGTTTGTCAGTCCTTAATTTCATTGTTGACTTGGTCATAGTTAAGTGACCTACAAAGTTTGCCATTATTTTAATAAATTGTTCATCAAATGCAGAATAGGTTGCATAAAAGCCTTATGTATATTCTGACTGGGTTTCTTACCATTTGACAACTGTGACAAGATCTACCGTATTTACAAACATCACTTTTAATTTTCAGCCAATAAAATGATTTGAGACTTTGACATAAGTCTTGTTGATCCCTAAATGACCAGCTAAAATAGTTCGATGGGCTCAATTAAGACTTTACCGTCTTTACGACGTATAAATAGCAATCGCATTGTGTATATTGGTTTTCATTGTCTAAAAAAATTGTTTTTAAACAAAATAATAAACAGGAACTTCTATGGTTTCAGTTTCGTTAATGGCCCTCTGAAACAAACAGGTGATCTCACGAGCTTGTTCCTCTCTGACAAGTCATTGTTGTTTGTCTCTTGACTAGACCAAAAAGAATGAGTATCAAAAAGAAGCTCACTGTTATCAATACCTCTTCAGCTAATGTGACCTCATCAAAATGCAGACCAATGCATGTGTTAACTAATGGAATACATTCATGATCAACATCATTCACAACAGCCTTCTTTGCCATAATTCTAGTAACTGTACAAGCTGGTTATAAATCGAAATTTGTTTTTCAATAGGATCGACTTTCTGATGCAAACAAGGCTTGGCAGGTACAGCTGGATTAAAACAGCCTTATCGCTAGTTTGATCATTGCCTAGTAATAAATGAATGCAGTCAATTGCGTAAAGACGCCACTGTTCTGACTGTGAGGGTTTCTTAGATCAAGTCAGATGTCAAATGTACACAATGGAGGGGAACATTAACAAAGCCGCCGGAATAAGAACATTCTCATTAGAAGACTTTTCAGGAAAAGGCAACGTGCCTGATAATAAAGGAACACGAAAAGCTCTTGCATGATTCTCCATAATAAAAGCGAACTGGAGTTTGTTTGACCCAACAATTTATTTTTGCTTTCAATACATGATCATGGCCTTGATCTTGTACACATAGTATCATTTGGAATAGGTCTATCCTGATTCGGTTGCTTTTTTGTTTCAATCTGTAGCAATCCGAAATAATGTGCCCTTTCTTTTTGCAATAGGTGCTGGTATGTAGAGATAAGGATTTGTAATCAGTTTGATAAAAAACTTGACTCTGACAGTTTGAGATTTGAATGTTCTTGTATGAAACTAAAATGGATTTTGTTTTTACCAGGAGACTGCCTAGTGAAGACTTATTTAGATCAAGAAACCTTTGATAGTCAAGCAATAATTGTTAGCTGAACAAACAGCATGCTCTAAAGTTTCGATCTTTAGCTCATCAAGGATGGTTTTGACGTCATTGTGAACAGAATTCCCTTAACTCTTCAAATTTTCTACTACCTGGTTCTTCTTCTGACGCAACCAGAAGCTTTCTCACCCCATCGTTAAGGTGTATCATACAAAAAGTCAAAACATTAAAGCCTCGCTTGATAATGATAGTTTGTTCCTTTTGAAAACATTGAGATCGTTTTCCCTGCAGCTCAACGTGGAAAGGTCTCTTTGATAGTCGGTCTTCTTACATCATGGTAATGTGTCCTGCCTATCTCATATGTGATTTCATTAGCTGAGTGTGGATGCTTTTAATGCCCATCTTGGTTGATTTACAGTTTAAATTGGCGTTATCTATAAAGGGTCTGGTGTTAAGGCTTTATATTGGAGTCAATACACAAGCTAAGCACTTCTTTCCCCATCGGTTTACAGCTTTGTCATGCAAGAAATGGTAACATCGAACTCTTCAATATTGTTTAATGTTCGGAAGTATGTATTTGTTGAAAATGTGTACGAATCTTACTTAGAATCTTCAATTGTGGTAGTGTCTTTTGAGTAAGTTTTGTATGCAGGTTATGTAATCTGAAAGTAATTAGGCATTTTTCCTACTAAAATCTTCGATATATATATATATATATATATATATATATATATATATATATATATATATATATATATATATATATATATATATATCGATCGATCTATCTATCTATCTATCTATCTATCTATCTATCTATCTATCTATCTATCTATCTATCTATCTATCTATCTATCTATCTATCTATCTATCTACCTACCTACCTACCTACCTACCTACCTATCTATCTATCTATAAATCTATCTATCTATCTATCTATCTATCTATCTATCTATCTATCTATCTATCTATCTATCTATCTATCTATCTATCTATCTATCTATCTATCTATCTATCTATCTATCTATCTATCTGCTAACATATTTGTTCTTTGGAATATTGAATAGAAATTTAATAACCCTCCCATGTCTAGCTGGTCAAGGTTCTTTTAGAGTAGTAGTAGTAGATATATTGAACAATGATGTCGCTTATTCACTGTGTCATGTTCACGATACCCCCTTCTTTGAGTTTTGTCTTACAACTTTACATGACTAACATCAGCGCAAAATATACATTTTTCTAATCGGATATAAGCACTCGCTTCAATTAGTTCTTTTCTTATCTCTTTGTAACGTTTATTTCTAGATATCCAGACACTTTTCCAACATGTATGAGTCAATACTTAATGTATGTTTTGTGTTTAGTGTTTGGAATGTGAGTGTAAGCTGTTTCTTCTCTTCAAGAATAATATGTTGAGCTCGAAATATTTAGCATTTAGCAGTAAAAAGAAGGAAACATCGTATGCCATCTAAGTCAGCAATCAGAAGATACATTAGTTATTTGTTTGAATTTGTTTCAGTTTATATTAATGTTCACATTTGTCCTTCAAACTGCTGACAAAGTTTGAGTTGTATTCTGTAAGCATATAATGCTTAAAAGTAAATAATGAATTAAAATACTTAGGTAATATCGTGCTAATTGCGCTGACAACACTAGGAGTAATATCCCACATGTAAGGTTAGGGTTACGAAAGAAGTCACGCTTTTTGCAGACATAAGCTCTGCTGGCAGAACAAAAATGCTGCTAATGGTCCTCGAGGTCAATATCATTACTAATGGTCTGATTAAGGTAGAAACGATCAACCAGATATACGTTTATAAAGTTGTGAAAAGTAGTAAACTACTACTACCACTATTACGACTACTACTACTACTACTACTACTACCACTACTACTACTACTACTACTACTACTAATAATAATAATAATAATAGCAGTATTCATAATAATAAGTAACAAGTTTGAGAGTCCCTAAATACTAATAGGGATACAAACTTAGACATCCCGCAATCGTTACTTAGTCACGTAGCTTAATTGAATAATCTATAGACAAGTTATAGCCATATACATCTTCCCTGTGCTGGCTACCATCAAAGTCAGTAGATAATAATTGAAATAAAATACAATAGCCCATTAAGTTCCTTAACTCCTAATTACACAATGAGGATGAGAACAAAGCAAAGGTCAGAATTTAATGAATTATAAGTGGTGTGCCTGTCATATGAATCATACCAAAGTTGATCTCTCTTTAAAACCAAATGTAAAAACAGTTACAAACACAGCAGGACCTCAGTATAACTGATATAATTTTGTCAACACAGAATCAGATTTTGCAATTTGAATGCAATAGCAGGGTTACCAAGTTGACAAACATTATTTCAGCTATGCAAATTATCTAGTGTGACATAACAAAAACCTTCATTTAGTTAAGTCTAGGTATAATTCAAGTGTAATCCATGTATTGTGTCAACTTTATCAAGTCAAAACTATAGGCGGATTGAGAGGAGACAGGAAATCCTTACATATGAATTGTTCCATCTTTTCTGATACATAAACATTGCTAGAACGGAAGACCTAACTGATAACAATGTTGACTATTACATTCTCTTTAAATGTTAAGGATATTTAATCACATACAACGAACTCCATACTTTGATTCCATTTTGATTACCCGTTAAAGTTAAATGTTTCAGGTAGGGACGATATAATTTCCTTGTATCAGTTGTGTATCCCGTTGCGCATCATTCTGTTAAACCCATTGTTAGACGTTATGCACACGATTGTTTGTTGTGAGAATCATTCATTATTCATTTCATAAGTAAACATCTCATTCACGAAATAGTTTTTAGTGTCTTTGCCAAATCCAAATCCCAACCCGGGTCATCCTATTGCAGTCATATCTATTATGATTATTTTTCTTTCAATTTTTTATAGGTGGACGATGTGTTCATTTGTACTGAGGGTTAGCCAAGACTAGACACACACAGGCTGGTCCCAACATGTTTGGTCAAGAAAATATGTAAAGCATAGAACTGTTTTAGTGGGAATTGAATGTTCTTAAATTTTGATGCTCTATATACAAGACAATCACAGATGTTATCTTGTAATGCACTCATTTTAAAGCAGACATCCACAAAGAACAATGAATACTAGGTTAGGGGAAGCGAAAATATTTATTTTGTTGCAGAGGAGAAGCAGAAGGGGGGGGGAGAGACAGGCAAACACTTTTCTTAAGCTGAGTGTCTATATGATATGCGTATTATGGACTCACATTTACCAGCACATACAACTGTGACGTGTTCGTGTTGTTGTGTAGAAGTGTTTGATTGATGGCCGCATTTTTTGCGACTACTATGCATGCCTTCGTATCTTACGCAAGTTAGGTCAACCGCTCCGCTGCCCATTTGGCTAGAACATCCGCTACGAATGCGGGAGGTCGCTGGTTCGATCCTCTGGCCGAGTCATACCAAAAATGATACCTTCAGCAGCCTCGCTTGGCGCTCAGCATTAGGAGGTTAGTGTAAGGACTTGTCGGCCTAGTGTCAGGGTAATGTGACTAGGTGGGACATTATGCTACACGTCTGCGGTATGATGCCCCAATGCTACACATCACTATTAAAACTCCAAATCACACACACACACACACACACACAAATAAACACACACGCGCGCGCGTTTCGTCCTCAACAGCCATCACCAACATAACATAAATGCTTAAATAATCTGTTTATATACCCATCTGCTCAAATCATATTAGCCGAATACAGTCAACATTTGATTGGATTATGAAGGAACACTAGTGCAAATCAACAGGTTGACAGTAAAGAACAGCATTAATCCCTGCGCTAAAAATGTTATGTTAAATATTTACTAAACTGTGCCTTCAAACTTAATGTAAAATAACGTCTATCTCACCAACGTCACTATGCAGCTGTTAACAAAATGTGACCTTCGTTACAAGTCTATGGTCTGAATGCTAATTATACGTCATTGCTGCTAGAAAACATTTACAAAATGAAACAGGTAAGTTGAATCGGACACATATAATATTGCCCTTTTTAAAAAAAGTCAAAGTATTACATTAGTACGGTCAGAAACAGAATCAATAACAATTGGTTTTTAATGGAGTGCAATTAAAATATTTATACTTTTTAGCACGCCATTATTACCTCCTAATTAACATACGTTTACATTACGTAATGAGTCACCTTAAGGAGTAAATAAATTTTATGACTGTGCGTAATTTACATAGACTGGTCTTGTTTTTCAAACAAACAGAAGTCGTCAAGAGACTACAGAATAACGCACACACGTACGTACATGCATGCAGACAGAAAGACATATAGACATTTAGACAGACAGACAGACCGACAGACATATAGACAGACATACATCAGCAGAGGAGGCGAACAGACCCCTTGCTGGAAGGTTAATTTTTGAAAACTGAGGCTTCCTACGAGAAATGAAAAGTCAGTAACGTCAAACTGTCTTTTCTTTACCCGTCGGGACACTTATTTGAGTTTGCGCCTCCTTTGCTGCTATAATTAGATCATTATTATATCAGTAATTGCAGCTGGTGCTGAATCTTATACTGCTAGATTAGCTCGAGAATGATTAGAAGCAATCAAAAAGTTTATGCCCATTTCGTGATTCTCGTAAACAAAAACTTCAAGAACGTCGAGAAGCACAAGTAGAATTTGCAGAGGGTACATACTAATTATTTAAACATATTACAAAGGTTACCGAAAGAGTTGCAAGAGCATCTAAGGATATTCTTCCATTAGTAAGACAGACTGCTAGGCGAACTAAAAGCATATCAAGAAGAACGAGCCAAACAAGAGAGATTTTGAAAACACTTCCAAATAATATAGCTGCTGCTTAGCCTCCTCCTGTAGCTGAAAAATACATGAAGGTATTAGTGAAATAAAAAAGATCTTCGACCTAGACTTACAATAATAAAAGGAAATACTGAACTGATCAAAAAGTTGGAAAAGGTATTGTTGAAGAACTTAAAAAATTTGAAAAGGAAAATTTGCCTCATGCTGCACTTGATAGTTATTTTCGAAAGTCTGGAATTTGAAATCCTTAATATGTTAACATAAATAAGGATAGTTTGTTTTAAGTGGATATATCGTGTGTATTATGAGAAACCTCAGGTTAGAAATAATGATGAAACATATAATGAATATATTGAAGAAATAATTATAATTTGGAATCAACTACAATTTCCTCAGCAAGAACCTTCCTATCAGCTTTCTCCACCGCAGGAACAAATAGAACGACAACAATCAAAACCACAGTCTCCTCGTCGACAACTTCCACAGCTTCCAACATCTCCTTTAATTACTCCACACAAAAAAGAAAGCATCTTTTTAACCTGAATCTTACTCTCCCTAGCAAGAACCTTCTTATCAACTTCCTCCACAGCGGCCACTTTCTCAATCTCCCAAGGCTTACATAAATATATTTAGAGAACTTAATCAACACATGCTTGAAGACCGAGAAATATATGAACTAACTGCTTCTAATTTTATGGGTGGCATAATTTATTTCATGAACAAATTTATTAACGTGGTAGAATCTGAAAAATGGATTGCTACATTATATGACGCCCATAAAAATCGAGATTATTTAGATACTACTAGTCGGGATTTTATTGACTTTGAACAAGAAGTAATGGAATATGGAAATTACAGAAGACCAACTAGATTATCTAAAACGAGTATTGAAGAACCGAGTGAAGGCTTTCCTTAATCAAAACCCGGAAGTGGACTAGTAATTTATCCTAACAACATCATTTTCGACGTAAATAGATTAGAAGTTATGATTGGAGGAAAACGTGCTGGAAATAATTCGCCGGAAATTATTAATGAAATATCTGATATTTGTCGCAGATTATTTACTGGGGATATTGTGGATTGCAATATTTATGGTTCTCTTATTGACAAAATTGCTGATGAATATCACAGCGACTAAACAACTAATTTATCAGTATGTAATTGAAACAGTGATTGTACACAATACACAACGTGGACCTGTACTGGTCAGGGTAGTAAACTCACGATTACAAAGCTATTTACGGAGATAGACTTCGTGAAACTGTTATGGGTTTTAACAGAAGAATGGCTCTGAAAGCAATACCGATTGCAAAACAATTAGAGATGAAGGCTATTGATAATGTTCGTGCTAAAGGTATTAATGCTATATGTAATCTTGCCGGTAAAGCGTTCTCGACAGGCAATGATAGACTAGCTTGATTAGTACAAAGAAACCACAACAAGTGAAATTACCAAGCACTGAAGTTATGCCTGCAAATGTCAGTAAATAAAAAAATCAAGTCGCAAATAAAGTTAGCTGGTAAAGTAGAAAGAAATATAACGGCAAATTTAATATCAGTTAGTGGTCTTCATGTTAGACGATAACAATTATAATAAAATTTTCAAATGTGTATCCAATCCAGCGTTCGATATAGATGCACCAGTTCTCAAAGATGAATCGATATGAAAACCAAATCAGCCGGGGAAGAATTGATTCAAGCAGATATTTCTTACCCGCTCAAGCATTTATTGAATTTGAAGGTGAAATTATAAAAGCTGATAATACTGAATTTGCGGATGGTTTTTGTTGATAACGGTATGAATGCGTTGTTTGAAAGTCCTACGTATATGATTGACGGAATAAATATTGAAACGATTCAAAACGATGTTGATGTTGCTACAAGTATATTAAGTCTAGCAAAATATTCAGATGATTATACTAGAGCAGCTGTTCCATCAATGATATCTTCAAAATACATTAATTACCATCCTGACCATAGACTTCATCTTGTGTTAAAAGTAAAACAAAATACTGCGTCTAATCCACAACCACCTGGAGCGATAGACCGACTCGAAGCAGCATTTATGATGTTACAGTCTACCAATCCACATTATAGTCTAGTATTTGCATCTTGTTTATCAGTATTGGCAATTGTATAAGATTTTCATGTGCAATTCCATTATCCCACATCTTTGGATTCTGTAGAAATGTTAGAAAAATCATTTTTGGATCTAAACCTAATGTCATACTTGTAAGAGAATCCACTGACGATGATGCACTCTGGCGACCTGCTGGTGATACTGGTAAAGTAATACTGACAAAACGTTCGTTGTGGATGCCGATAATGACTCCAACGATTTCCGAAGAACAAAAATTAATTTATTTTATGGACCAAGGTGGTAAATCATTACTATCATGGTTGACAGTAACTACAGTCTTCAAAGTACCGTTAGTGGTTTATGGCATATAGCATCACAGCAAGATGATTCTGCACCACGACATATATGTTTTAATTTACAAAATACTGCACGACTAAACTCAGATCGACCTCCAATAGTATTTGACAAACTTGAAGTTAGTGAGGTTTCACTGAGGATAAATGGACATCAAGAACCAGCTGAGGATATATGATTGAATTTGAATTAAATCATGTAGCGCGTGCATATTATCGGTTAATGGCATTTATGGGACGTGACTCCACCAATTGAATTTGTAAAATATATAAACACAATAAAAACTCCAGTCTGGTATTCAACATTACCAACACAAACACTAACTGATCTACCGCTACGTGGTCGTGAAGTAATTAACGAACTTGACGCTATATCAAATTCAACATTACCACCTCATAAAGACGTGCATGATTATACAAGTAAACACGTCATTTTAAACAGATCATAAAGTATAATGTTTGATATTTACGAAAGATCTTATTCTATCAAGGACAAGAAAAACGATGATATTTATTTGTCAAATTACGCGATTAAAGATAATAATAATAATAATAATAATAATAATAATAATAATAATAATAATGACTTTGTATAGCGTCTAATCTTTACAAGCTCTAAGCGCTGTATAAATTAGACAACACCTATAATATAATAAACATATATAATAATATGATTACAAAAACAAACACCATGACATTAGAAAACAAACAAGAAAACGTCCTGAAAATATGTAAGGTAGGAAAGATTATTAGGTCTTTAAGTTTGTTCTTGCAGTCGAAATAAGTGAGTTTTGAGAGCACTCTTGAATTGGATCGATGTGTCTTTATGTCTAAGTTCAGAGGGCATTTCAGTCAATATTGCTAGGCCCTGGTATGCAAAACAACACTTTCCATATGGCTTTGTTTTCATAGTGTGCGTAATGAGTATACGATTGTCAGAAGAGGAGCGTAAGTATCTTGCTTGTGTGTACACATGGGTGAGGTCGGAAAGGTATGCTCGATTAGAGCCCGACAGTGAAATGTGGCACAGAGAACAAATTCTGTGTTTGATTCTGGATCAAATGGATAGCCAGTTTACGTTACAGAGCAGTGGAGAGGTGTGCTCTGATCGTGGTACTCTAAGTATTATCCGAGCAGCTGTGTTTTGATTTTTTTGAAGTTTCTGGAGCAGATATTGAGATGAACCAGACAGGATTGAGTTACATTAGTCCAGTCTTGAAAGTACTAATGAACATACAAATATTTTAGTGGCATCAACTGAAAGATATTTACGAATGGAACGGATGCGTCTCAATTCAAGATATGCAGCCTTGCATATGTCCATGACATGTTGGTGCAATGTGAGAGTACTGTCCAGAGTAACACCTAGGTTTCGTACTTATTGAGTGAATTTAATGTTGGTGTTGCTGATATTTTTTGTTTGAGGTAAAGGATGTAAATGGGAAAGTCTTTGTGATGTGATCAGAATGGCCTCCGTTTTATCATCATTCATCTGCAGCTTGTTACATGTCACCCATGATTTCACATCAGAAATGCACATCTCTTCACCTTGGATGGTAGCATCAACTTCATTTGGGTTGCTAGATTTGTATATTTGAGTCTCATCAGCGTACAATTGGTAAGATAATGGATGATGATCTATGACACTCGAGAGCAGCTGAGTATATAGAATGAAGAGAACAGGCTCAAGAACAGACCCCTGTGGAACACCACAACATCGATCAACTGGGCTGGAGAGTATTCCATTTGCAGGCACAAGTTGTGTCCTGTTGACCAAGTAAGACTTGAACCACAGTCAGGCCAAATACATGCTGGAGACGGTAAAGTAATATATCATGGTCTATTGTGCCAAATGCTGCAGTCATATCAAGTAGGCTGAGGACTGTAATCTTTCCGCTATCCAATGCAGAGAGAATGTCATTAACTACATTTAGAAGAGTAGTTGTACTGTGACCAGGGCGATATGTAGCTTTTATACATTGCTAAAAAAACTGAATTTAGATGAAATGCAAGCTGGAATAGAATAACCTTTTCTAAGATTTTTTACATGAATTGGAGATTAGAAACTGGGCGGTAGTTCTTTAAATCTTGAAGATGAACTTGCCGATATTATGAACCTACCTAGATGAAATTGTCATTTTTCAGGATAAACGCGGTGTTTAAAAGACTAGCAGCATCAAATGTAATGACATAGTTCGTAGAGTTCTTGGTGCTACTACGCATAACATTCTAGTATTTACCAATGACGGTAAAATCAGAGACTCGAGTATATCAGTCGCAACAATGAGAAATGAAATTGCAAAAAGTGTTGCTAATCGTTTACGGAACACCGGTGATATAATGACAGGCGAACTCAGCATGAACGGAAATAAAATAGTTGATTTAAGTGATCCAACATCTGATGAAGATTCTGCAACAAAAACTATGCAGATACAATATATACTAAACATCCACGCTACGATCTGAGTATGATTCTCACGTAAGCGCGTTTCCAAGAGTTCGTAGAAACTTTCATAACCTTAATGAAATCGCTGACGATTTCTTTGGAAGTCCGTTGACAGTTGACGTAAAACAGGATGATATTTATAAAACAATTGGTGATATTGAAACGATTATAAAAAAATTAGAAGATGCTATAAATGGGATTCCTGATATCGTTAAACGAATTGAACTGATTAAATTAAATTACCAACATAGTATACACATTATCATCGGGATTATCAATATTGTTTCAGCAAAATAAAACTCTCAAGCATACTGCAGAAGTCACTGGTGTGTATAGACTGTCTGTATTCAGTGTTGCGAAATTAAAGATATTTACTACGTATCCCTATCGTCATTCAGCCGATAAATTTTCTGGAGTGGTGTCTATGATATTAAATAAAGGAGACTAAGAAATATTTATACTGGAAGCATCCGATAAGATATTAACCGCAATGTCTTAGTAGTGGTGTCTGGGATTTGTATCTGAAATACCTCAATTGATTACTAAATAAAGTATAATAAAGTATGACAAACAAAATTGAAAAATATCGGTGACGAGAATTTAATTAAAATAATAAAATATCACAGACGTGTAATTATTGTTGATATAATTGTTTATTCAGCGTCTGTTGCTATTGCAGAAGCCGGCGTGTTATTATCAACAAAAACAATGATGACACCAGTATTTGTAACAAGTTGTGTTTCAACTACAACAACGATTGCCGGTATTCTCAATATTTTTCAAGAACAAAAAAATATGTACATGCACAAATGCAACATTGCCTGATTATATAATAAATTTTCATACAGCGACGTTAGCATACTCAAAATTATCCTCCTTATTATCAACGAGCCTTTGTGATGGAAAAATATAAGATTCTGAGTTCACGGAGATGATCAACATTTACAATGAGGAAGTGACAGTGATTGACTTAGAAAATCAGGATTTAAATAGCATTGACACAGCAAAGCGAGCTACCACAACAAATATTAACGAATATGGCTCCAACAAAAACAACAACGATATCAGTAAACTCAATTAATCCAGAATTTATTGTTAACTTTACAACTGCAATTTCAGTAAAAGAAATCTCACAAACACAATTACGAGGATATTATAGTTGGCCAAATATCAGATCAAAATCATTCAGTGGATTACAAGCGAATAATTCACTTGTATTTGCAAATAAAAATAAAGATTATGGAATGTTGTTTCTGTTCCTAGAGGTAATAATCAGATCAAGTAAATCAATGATGAATTTTGCCACAGAATAAAACCAGCTCCTGTAAGAGAACCAAAAAAGCTATAATAGTTCACGAACCAACTTTATCATCCGTGATAGAGATAAATTATCCAGATTACGTTGTAGATATTTATCAACCATCAATCAGATCTGAAGTTCCACCAGACTATCATGGACCACCAATACCAACGTTGGATGAATTCCTCACAAATGAGAGAAAATTTATAACATTTCCAAAATATCGAGGAAGAAATATTCTGTGGATTTATATGGGAATGGGAAGATAATTTTCTACGGATCCAGATCCTGGATACTTTTTTACTAGGACTGATGGTAACAAAAGTTAAACATTTGGTAGAGCAATATATAAATGATAGTAAAGAAACCGGGAGTCATTTTATTGATTATTTTTTAATCAATATCCTAGGTCAATCATACCTGAACAAGCAGGCTTACTTAATAATCTACAAAATTTATTTTCCAATATTATACAAGATTATATTAACGATCTAAACCAACAGATCATTGAAACAATACAACATTTAAATCAAATTGTATCAGACTTTGAATATGTTATCTATCTTATTGTTAAGAAGCTTTTGTGATGAAGAATTTACTGAGGGGTATGTTCGTAATACTCGTCCGCGAAAACTATTATATGCTAGATTAAAAAAGATATTTTCTGATCATTATAAAATAACCGAAGAAGAAATACCAAAATTTGTAATACCAGAATTGACAGCTGACAAAATAAAGCAACTACTCAAGGATCTTATCAACGAAAACTTTCCTAAAATATTTGAGTCATGGAGTAAAATAGCCCCTGTTCCAGGTATTCTGAAAAACAATAATAATCCGTACGGTGAAGGTCGTCATATTTTAAAAGGAATCGTTAATATAACTTAAGTCATTGCAGTCAATCTTATATGTGACGTAATTGAGGCTCAACAAGGATATATTCTTCATAAATTCTTTATAAATTTACTCCGAAAGTATCTCCAGAATATTTGATTGTACAAGCAGCAGAGAGGGTGAACAGACCTTCTCTAATTGGGTTAGATTTTAAGCAAATAATTTTAAGTCTCATTTTGCCAAATGGAACCTTAACGAGTTTAGAATTTCGTTTGTCAAATTAAGTCTTTCAGTGGGGTGGGGGGTGGGGGTGAGAACAGACTAAGTTTTCAAACAAAAATAAAGCTTCTACGGAAACTGAAATTATTTCACATAAAAAGCTGCTATAGAGTCTCCTTCAGACCAACTTTTGCTAGCAATTCATCATCGACGACGCAACAGTCGTTGTCACCACCCCGTTGCTGCTATGAAGCTAACCGAATTAGCCATAGATGCAATGATGAATTAGAGATATATTTTTATATAAATGGCAAACGTCGGAGAAGCACAAATAACTAGATTAACTAGAGAACGATTGGCTGCGATTAAGAAATTTCTCCCGGTGAGAGATTCTTTCAGAGATAATTTGCAAGCTCGACAACAACAAAAATTAGATTTTACTGCTAATACTGAACAATTATTTAAGCCTATAACTACGGCAATTGGAGAAGTTGTAACCGCGATAAAAGAATCACAACCTGCGGTTGCACAACCAGAGGTTATACCTCCTAAAAAACCAGATAATAGAGTTCAAGAGTTACGAGATAAATCTACTGAGGAGACTTTAGCAATCATTGATAAAAATGATATAAATAATTTAACATATTTAGGTGCGTTGGGATATTATACTAAAGAAAACCATCTTAAACCTACACATACAGGTTATATTAAAAATGAAGGTGATATGGCTAAGGCGGTTTATAAAATTAAAAATCAAGTACCACAAATTAATAATGATGATCCCACATATCAAGCATATTTAACTGCTGTTGAAAAAAATATCTCGAAAATCAGGAAAAAAGAGGTTTATTAGTATCTGAACAAAGACGATTAAAACAACTAGAGAAAGAAGAACGAGAACGATTAAAAAAAGAACGAGCAGAACAACGAAAACGTATAAAACGAGGGCGAAAACAAAACGATCCTCAACCCCGAGAAGAAGAACTTGAAGCTGATATTACGCAAGATATACCTGAAAAATCCGGTATGGGTTATCACGGTGGTAATATACCTTGTTCAAGAAGTGTTCTCGATGATATATCACGGTTAGAAGTTCTCATTGGAGGAAAACGAGCTGGAAAAAATTCCCCAAATATAATTAACGAAGCTACTGAAATCTGTCAACGGTTATTTCAAGGTTGTGTAATGGATATACAACTATATCGTAGTTTCATCGACGAACTTACTGATGATTATTACAGCGATTAATCGCCGCGATTGATCATCGATTAGATATATAGCATTTAAATAAAATGATAATACATCGTAGTATGAACAGAGCAAGACCTGTTTATGTCGTACATTCACGATTACCGGTTTACAAACTCACGTATGGAAATGGACTTGCTGAGGTTGTTACTGGATTATTTAATCGAGTTGCTCCAAAACTGCTACCAATCGGTAAAGAAATAGCGTCAAAGGCTATTGGGGTTCTTAGTGAAAAAAATTGGTACAGAGGTTGGTAATAAAGCATTTAATATGTTAGATGCTGCCAAAGAAAAACTTATGTTGTTAGCGAGAAGAAGAAAACCAATACAATCTACAGAGCAAATGCCACCTAAAATAGGTAGCGCAATTAATAAAATAGCAAAAGCGCGATTGAGATTAATTGCTGGTTCCGGTCTGAAACGATTAATGATTTAGATCAACGACTATAGAATAAAATGTTTGAATACGAAGACGATGATGCTTTTAAAGTAGATGCTCCTGTACGAAAAACTATTTCTATACGTGATTATCAGTATTTTTCGTATCAAGCCTAGAATGCAAATGCGAGGTCACGAATTGAACTTAGATTTGATGATACGTCTAAATACTTCTTGTCGTGTGAAGCTTACATCGAAGTAGAGGGAAAACTAGTAAAGCATGATAATAATGCATTTGTTGACGCTGATAAACTCGAAAATATTCCAATCGGGTTTGTCAATAATGGCATAATGGCGCTATTTAATAATGCGCAGTATATAATCAATTCTAATAGAATCGAATCCATCAATAACGATGTTGATGTTGCAACCACAATAATAGGTTTAGCTAGATACTCTGATGATTTTATTAAATCTGCTGGTCATTCAATGATGTTTGCGAAGGATACTACCAATCACGCGGATCATAATCCATTTACTATGAGACAACCAAAAAAGCATACAGCTCCTAACGATGACGCTGATGTTGAATCTGTTGTTGTAAGTAATAGTGTTAATTACAGCGCAGGATTTGCATCGCGAAAAAAGAACATAGATAACCTTGGTAGATTTGCATGTACGATTCCACTATCTCATATATTTGGATTTTGTAGAGATGTCAGAAGAGTTATCTTTGGTGCTAGACATACTGTAGTACTCACACGAAGATCAACTGATGATTATGCTCTTTGGCGTGGTGATGCTGCTGGTGTTAGAGATGGTAATGTAGAATTAACAAAGTTAGCGCTATGGATGCCAGTTATGACTCCATCATTGACTGTTGAGACGCGGTTGTTATCTTTTATGGATCATGGAGGAAAATCATTGCTGAGCTGGTGTGATGTCACAACAGCTACAACAACTAGTACCGTTGCTGGGACTTTTACTTGGCAACTTGCGTTAACGAAAAATGTTTCCGCACCGAGACATGTTTTTGTTGCTCTACAAAATATTAATAGAACTAAATAAAAATAGCGGGAGCTGCAGCTGATAGTCTACAATTGCGATCTCATATGATATGTGATCAATGGGGTGTCACTGAAGTATCATTGCGAATAAGTAATCAGCAAAAACCCGCAGAACAACTTACTCTCAGTTATAATAATAATCAAATAGGACGAGTATATCATCGATTGTGGTCGTTTATTGGTCGTGATCAAAATGTTGATACTGGACTCCAAATATCACAGCTGGATTTTAAAACACTATACCCGATTTATTACTTTTCATTGCAACATCTTGATCTATCTAAACACTCGACCGTTGATGTAAATTTCAGGCTCGTGTTGACACTCCTCCAGCAGGAGGATTTAGAGCAATTGCTGTTCTTCTTAATGATAAATCTATGACACTCGAAGGTGGTGGACGAAAAATGAGAGTCATTGACGCACCAGTAGAAAATATGTAATGAGACAATTAAATGATCACTATCTAAATAAAATGTCGTACAATCATGTTAATGTCAAGCTGACACCTGATCAGGTAAAGAAACTTCAGTCGAAATATTCTACTGCGTGTGGCACAACGATAACGCTTAAAAAAAAAACAGATGACAGGTGGATCAAATAAATTATCACTTACAAAATCTCAGATTAATCATTTCAATAAAGCGTTAAAAGCTAACACAGGAGTTAAATTGACTTTTTCACAAGCTGCTGTCAAAGATATGACTAAAACCGGTGGTATATTCCCGCTGTTAGCTGCAATTCCAGCGTTGATTGCAGCAGCAGCTCCTGCGGTGGCTAAAGCAGCAGCGTTAGGAGCTATTGGTACCGTGGCAGGGCTTGCAGTAAAGAAAGCAACTGGTGGATCAGTTAGAACTAAAAAAGAGGGAAAAGGATTCAGACTACCAGGAAATCAATTCACAATGTCAAATTTTGATTTACTCGACGCAGTAAAGAAACTCCCAATAAAATATTTCAGAGGTGTATTCATGCGATATCAATTTCCAGCACAATCACAAATACCAGAAACTGGTATAATTAATCTCGATGATAACACTGGACCTGGAACTCATTGGGTATGCTACGCGATATATCCAACATCGATTATTTATTTTGACTCATATGGATTACCACCTCCGAACGAATTTGTCAAATATGTATCTAAGTTGTTTACAACTCAAACTAAAGTTTCGTCAAAAATCCCAATTTGGTATTCAACGTTACCCACGCAGACATTAGCAGATCCTCCGATATGTGGACGAGAGGTTCTTAACGCGCTAACAGCTATCTCGATGAGTTCTAAATTACCTCACAAAGCCATCCACGAGTACACGATGAAAAATCAAAGATTTTTCAAAATCACTTAAAGAGAAACGTGTAATATATAACATGGCATATATTTTTGGAAGATCAGTATCACGTCCTTCCGAAACAGTTACTATCGGACAAGTAAAACAAATAATCAACAAAGCTATCTCATCTATAGCAAACTTAGATGAATTAAAAAAATTATATGATCAAATAAATGCTCTAACGGGATTACAAAAAATCATCGATGACCTTAAAGTCACCGCTGGTGACTCCGCCATTGATATGAAAAAACTACGTGACGAATATAACGATCATATAACCAAATATAATCAACTCCAACAGGATATCATTGACACCATTGAAACTCCAGTGAATAATTTCTTTTGTGTTCCGCGTGCATACCCTGATTTACCTATCGCACAAGTAAAAGCCGCCGTTGACAATTTACCAAAATTACGAACTGATTTTGATTCTCAAGTTGATCATTTACTAGTTTACGAAGAAATTTTAGAAACACCGATGACGCTATCGACAAGTTCTTCGGAAAGGATGCAAAACCAGATGATATTAAAACGACTCTTGCAAATATTATTACAAAACTTGATGAAATAACCGCGATTAATTCCCGGTTAGGTGTTATTCGTGAAGAGAGATCAATTTCAGATTCAATCGCGGTTATTAAAAAATCTATTGAAGATCTCAAAACGACCACCAATGCCATCATAGCGCATGCAACAAGAATGATAGCAATTGTTGAAAAAAGAAAAATTCTTCATGAGAAAACCAACAACGTAGTATATACGATTCAACACGGATCATATACGTGGACGTCACTAAATAACATATTAAATATCACTGCAACCGTCAAGGGTATTTATCGATTAACACTAGTGACACCAACTCAGTTTAATATATCATCGTCGAGTTCATCTGGGGTCAATAAAACAATATCAACGATCATCGACAAGGATACAATTGAACAATTCACGATAATATCCACTGATAATAATCTAGCTAGGGTTTCAATGTCATGGTATTGGAATTCGTAGCGGATTTAAAGTAAACAACTAAACTGAAATCGAAGAGATTTAATTGAAATTGTTTACAGTGTTAATAGATAAAAATGTCATCAACACTAATGACGAAGTCATTGCCAACGATACCTTCAGTATCTCAATACCGTTATGATACCGTCAAAGAATTTCAAAATAGCTTAGGAATACTCGCTGAACAATATCGCGTAAAATTAAAAAAAATACCAACGAAGAATCAATGTCATTGACGTAACCGTGTACTCGGTATCTGGTTTAATTGCCAGCGCTGGAATAATACTATCTTCGGTGACCATGATAGCTCCAGTTGTTGTTCCAATTTGTATATCTGCGGCGACAACACTCTCTGGAAAACTGCATAACTATGTTGTTAAACTCACCATAGTATCCAATGCGTATTCGCAATTATCAATGTTGATCTCAACATCAATCGATGACGAATTTATATCCGACAAGGACTTCTCGATGATGGTTCGGTTGTATGATTATTCAACGATGTCGAAATTGGAGCGTGAAAACAATTTCAACGTTGACAATTATAATAATAATGTCACAAGAACTGCTTCAACGAATAGCAGAAAATACTACCACGACGAAAACAAAGTTGATCTTGGTGGTAACAAATGTACCAGAGTTCAGTGTTGAATTTAACCCTCCTCTGGCAGCATCTGAGATAGCGCTAACGCAATTAAGATGTTACTACAGCTGGCCAAATTTGCGATCAGCACCATTTAATGATAAACTCCACAACAACAGTTTTACATTTTCGTATAAAAATAAACCCGGCACCGATGAACCAGAATGGCATACAATACACCTACCCACCGGCGCATATGACATCGAAGACATCAACTCGGAGATCATAAATTCCAGCGAAGCAATCACAGGAAAAAATATCATTGACGTCCCAGAAGGATCTAATAAATCTCCTATTGAAATAAAAGGACATGAACCACTGTTGTCGACGGTCATTGAGATAAATTCACCTAACTACGCCGTGGATATATATAACAGCTCAATTAGAACCCTATTGGGGTATCCTGAATATATCCCAGGCACCGTTGATATAAAATATCTACCACGTGAGCCACTAAAACAAGACTTTATTTCCACGAAAGAAGATTATCACGATACTGATGTTAACAGTATATCGTTAGAAGCTCTTTTTAATAATTTGCGAGCACACGCAGAAGCAACTGCTAATTCTTTAGTCTTAAATGATGTAGCTATTAATAAAGATTTCACAACGATGACAAGCGATTTTGAGCGATTTAGAGATTATTTGATAACAGCAATCAGTACAATTCCACCTGACCGAGATAAAGTCATCAAATACATGGAAGTGTGTAATAAAATTATCTCCGAAATTGAACATTATAATTTGGGATTAATTCAACATATTATCGGTGATGATCATCCTGCAACGAGAACAGATTTTGCAGCAATACATAAAATCCGCGTTGAAGATATTCCCACGTTTAAGTTTCCAGGATATAACGTACCATGGATGCGAGGAAAACTCACTGACACCATCAACGTATTCTTCCCACGGATCCACACAGCGTGGTTGAATAGTCTTCCTGCGGTTCATCACGCGTTACCAGAACCTGTAAAATCTGATTTCTTCACTGATGAATTACCTGCTGTTGACACCAAGTTCAATTACAACTTCGATATTAGTTTTCTACGACCCCAAGATATTTATAAAAGTATTCATATGATGTCTACGATGGAACAGAAACTGATACACTTAGACGTTACGAATACAACGAGATGGTAGAATAATATGGCGATTTGCTCTTGGTGATCAAGGTGTATTTATAATCACAGAAAAATGTCTCATTGGGATCTTCAACGCGATGAAACAAACATTCCAAACACAATTGGGACAATTGCGAGATTATCTGCAACGATCTTTGCTACTCGATTTAACAACTCAACGTGAGACAATCAAACAACAACAACAACAACTAAATCAAATTATCTCCGATATGATCTTTCTCAATGATAGATTACTCTCTCTCGTGTACGAAGATAAATCACCAAACAGAAAAAAATTCAAAAAAGTATTTTCACGCACTAATGACAATTTACAATTTATGAAATTTACAGGATGGGATGTACCAGCAATGAAAGCGTCGTTGAAGAAACTCATTGACGAATTCTTTCCACAAATTCATGCATTATGGTTTAAAATAAATCCTCACATGGAAATTTTAACATCAACGAATTCAGTATATAAAAATAACAAACACAGATCCCCTGGCAACGTTGATATATCATCAGTTATTGCAATACACGTTATTTGTGATGTAGTGTTAGGAAGTTATGTAATTGATATTTCAAAATCAGATAACGCTGATCAAGGATATATCCTATATACGTTTTCTCCGGATGTTTCTCCGGGAAGTCTCATCGTGACAAATCTACCTCATTTAACCTACTTTGAAACCACTAATAGACTCATAACAAGGATGAATTTTAGTATAACCGATCAGGATTTTTCTTTGATTGATTTTCGAGGGGAAAAATTACAAATGACGTTAGTTGTGAAGTCGTAAAAATCCTACGGATTTTTCAACACGGACTTTTATCATAAATGATATTCGTCGTGAAAATCCCTTGAAATTGCAATGAAAATTCAAAGAATGTTCCATTTACGATTTCAACAAGCAATTTCAATAAAAGAATTATAAATAAATTCATTGGAAAATATCTTTGATTGGAAAATTCGTAGAATTTTCACTGATTTGTATGCATTTTTCACTGTTTTTGATGCATTTTTGATGTATTTTTACTGCATTCACTGGGAATTTCAAAAGAAATTACACGGTCAAATGGTCGATTTTGTATGGAACTTTCCATAGGGAAAAGTTCTTAAAGAACTTTTCAAAGCTGTTACGGTTTATTTTTGGTGGTTTTCCATGGAAATCAATCAAAAATCAATCAAAATTCAGTTAAAATCAATGAAAACCAATGAAAAATCATGATTTGTTCACTCGGGTCAAATGGTCGATTTGTAATGTTATTTCTCGTAGACTTTTTCCACTAGAAATCATTTTATGATTTTCATTGCAATTTAGAGCATTGTAGTCTTTTTCACATAATGTATCACCATACGCGAATAACCATTCATGAGAAACATAAACTCGAAAACGCAATAAGGGAAATTTTTCATCAAAGAGATTTCAGCGAAGATGGAGTCTCTGGAAAATCGGAAATTTTCAGATTCAACGTTGAACTAATCATTGATAACCTAGGCGACGATGATAAATTCCTACTGACTGAAACACAATTACAACAATTGCAAGAAAATACTATAACAACGATTAATTGTGACTATGATCAAATCATGCAATATACTCATTCATGTCTACGTGTTGAAGAATTACTGAGAATACTAGCCTAAAAATCCAATTTTCAATGAAAAAAAAATTTCAGTCTTGTAATTAAAAATTACACTTCCTGGTTGTAAGTTTACCTGTATTTGCATCCAATTGATAGCGCGCGTGGTGTAAGCTATAGAATTTCACCGCTATTGTTTGTTGGTGGAATGGAGACCCCATACCTGTATAGTGTAGAATTTCACCAAAAACTACCTTAGAATACAGGTATTCTATACATGTTTCATGACTGAAGTTTTTTTCACACAGTTTATACAACAGAGGCCCTTAAAGGGTTTCATTCTGTTGAATTAGAATTTTAATATCCCTAACTTTTGAATTAATCATCTTTTTAATCTCATACTCTTTACCTAAATCTCTCCTTACACGCTCAACAATAGTACATAACGGGACAAACACACCAACATCTTCACAATAAACAAGAGAATTACGTATGGAAGTTTGAATCTGCTTTATTAATGAATATTTTTTGAAAATGTGTACTTATTATTCATAATTGCAAACTCAGTATTCTGATATTCTGACATAATTTGATCAGGGTTCAAATCATCTGACAATTGAATCCCAGTATTTTTTTTTATTTTAATACTTCATAAATAATCTGGTTAATACTTTCATGATTCATTTTATATACAATTATATATTTTCAATTTACAAAAAATCAAAAAATTTGGGTCTACCCGTTTTTTAGATAGTACAATGCCATTACAACTGTTCATTAGGGTAGTTTCTATGCATAATTAAGGACAGTACAATGCCGTTACAACCGTTCATTAGGGTAGTTTATAGGCATACGTATATACTTAACTAAGGACAGCACAATGCCATTACGTCCATTTTATTAGGGTAGGTTTCTGGGCATTACAATTAAAACCCCATTTGGAACCCCTTCTGTGTATTTATACATCGAATGGCGCCCAGAGGTTACATATATGGACGGCACATATGAACCAAAACAATCCTACAAAATCAACCTGGTTTGAATGAAAAATTCACACCACGTGACGGTGTGGTTTGTTTTGGTTTATGATTTGAATTTCAAGTATTTCCCAGTCCCACCTCGTTTGGAATTCTCACTTTGTGTAACAGCTTGTAGATTATTCAAAAAATTGTTCTTCGGACAAACATCAATGTGATCAATAACAAGACCATCCTTGATCAATCCATTAAACACCTCGAAGACGAATCGATGACAATAATATTTTTTTCCCTCCAGCAGTAAACATCAAATCATCCCATATCATTGTCAGCACCAACTGGCTTCTTTAGTCTGCGATTTCTGACAATACCATCACGAGATGCTTCATAGTTTACAATCACGGGATGCGGTTGAAATTCTTGGTTTATATACATAGTACTTTTTGTCTAATTCATTACTTGGTTGAAATATATTATTGGAAAATCTATGAACGTAATCTTGTGGAGTTCTTATGATCTTGTCGTTGACGCTGTCAGATTCAATGATGGAATCTATGATTTTCTTATCATAATAACGCTTCAACTCTTTGTATCGTTTACCACCACAACCGAGAAACAATTGTGATATTCCTCTAACCCTTACCCCACATTGTATACAAGGTAAGGGCCCGTTACTTCCTCGACGAAAACTTTGCATATGATACCAACAGAACTCATTTCTGCATGATTTATTACACGGGGTTACTGATCCAATCATGAGCCATTTGCAATGATTCATTATATAAAAAACTTTTATTTAAATACTTGTTTTGATTATAATATGAAGGAGTTCGAGAGAATATCGAAAATTGCGCCTCGGAAAAATGCTAGATTTAATCTTGATAGAATCTCTGATATACCAAAAGGTCTAATAGACGATAGAACCATATTGGGTAGAATTCGTGATTATTTTAATGAGTTTAAGCGCGATGGAGCATCTCATACGAGGTCGACAATTCGAATTATTTATGATGATGGCAATGTACCCATAATCGATGCTACCATGAAGGACGAAAGAGCAGCTGAGTTAATTTCACATCTTGGAGGAAAAGGTTATTCTTTTTAGAATGAAATTCATTATTTGTTTAGACGGAGAATGGATTATCAGAGATAAATTTGAAAAAATTCTAAAAGATAAAAAAAAAAACTTTCATTGTGAGTCGAGATTCCAGACCAGGAATTTTGACTGGAATTGACAAACCATACTACGAGAGATCTTATCCTGTAACAGCAGTTGTTTATGGAATATATCCGTTAAATGATAAGCCAAGTATTGAAAAACTAGCACCTATGAAAACTTCGTCGTTGACTTTGTCAAAGAGAATGAATTGTGTATTAGAAAGAGTAATAGAACACTTCACAAATGCATCCCGGAGGAACAAATTAACTGAACGACGACGTAAAAAAATAACCAAATGGGGATTAAGCATGAAGGAGCACGGGGCAACAATTCAAAATGTGGCAACGTTGGAACGATTGCTAAAGTTCCCAATATCGGTAGCGACGATAACCGGAGAAGTATTACACGAATCAAAATATAAATCAAAAGGAGCTCCAATTGAAATTATTGATCATAACGAACACGCGCGGACACCTGCAGTAACAGTATTTACACGAGATAGAACCGTAAGATATATCCCTGAGGAGTTCTGTAAGGATGTTTTCTATGAAGAAAAATTATTTGATGCTATTCACGCGTTGTGTAAAGATGATCCTGTGTCAGTGTGGCTACTTCGCAGCGCTAAAAATTCCGAATCAGGATTTGATCAATTTGTAAGACCAAATGGTGAATTATACCGCGCTGAAACTTTACACTCACGAATGAAAAAAATCGCTAATGAATATTCATCTGACATCTCGAAGAGTTTCCATGAAAAACTACTCACGGATAGTTTTACGATTCCATCAGTGGTAGCCAACTTCGCAAGAGAGAAAAACGAAGTGATTTTCTCGAAGATGTTAAATTGAGTTGTGTCAAGTATGGGCATGGAGGATTGTGGAATACAAAATATTCCCGCGAGGGTATGATTGCAATTGATATAGCTACGTATTATCCAGGGAGTTTTCTTGGATACGGAGAAGCCGGTAAGTACTTCAAACGATTTGGACATCCCACACATGAAATGACTCGTGTTGTGATTAATGGACCATTACCTGATTTTGATTTAACTGGATTTGTTCGTGTGGTATCGTTTGAATTAGCTACAGGGTTACATCCGTTTAGTTATGTTTGGATTGGTAGACATATGTCTGAAAAAACGTGGATGCCAACTGTGTTATTGAGATATGATTGATTGCGGTATGCTGATATCGTTGATTGTCAGCGAAGCTATTATATGTTATCGAGCTCAGACCGAAGTTTGGTTACCAAAACCTGATCTAGATGATATAATACGCGAACAACGAAAACAATTTCCCGATTTCAGTGAACAACAAATCATGGATTGGTCTAAGGAGTTAGTTGAAATTAAAAATAATCAAGCAAAGGATTTTGGACGAAGAATAATCAGTAAATTTACCCAGGGTGGAAGGTATGACAATGCAAAATATTCTTCGCGGTTGATCATAGACAGAGCTGAATACGATTTTATCATAGCAGATTTAACGAAATGTGGAAAATATGTAAGTCGTAAAGAAGCTTTCTTATCCGATGGAACACGATTAGGTACGATTGTTACCTACTGTGATGGATATAATTCCCAATATACACATTTAAGATCATCTATGCTTAGTTATTCTGCTATTAATTTATTATCGATGATAAATAAATTTCCTGAATACGCGGTTAGAGTAGCTACTGATTCGATGTGCATACACGATAAATATAAATCAGCGGTGGCTGAATTCACATCCCAGGAGGAAAATTGGAGATGTTGGAGATTTAAAAACGAGACGCTACACGAGTATTGTAAATCAGCAGATGTTACGATGGACGATAAATACTTGAAGTGTGACCAAATATCAGAATTTTCTAATGCACCACCGATATCCGATCCAATATGCAGATATAAAACTATTTA
Source organism: Unio pictorum (assembly GCA_030141615.1). Classification (NCBI taxonomy): domain Eukaryota; kingdom Metazoa; phylum Mollusca; class Bivalvia; order Unionida; family Unionidae; genus Unio; species Unio pictorum. The sequence continues at coordinate 842,636 of JARLTB010000305.1, forward strand.
CTTAAACGGTTACGGTGAGTTAGGAAAGACAACTCGTGCGATTGAATTATTTCGTAGGAAAAATCCTACGGATTCTCACGCTAAAGTTTCCAAATCAAACATGATTGTGTTAACACCAACCAACAGACTTGCTAGAGAGATTAAACAACGAGAGGTGAATGCCTGTACTTATCATAGTTTCTTTCGATGGAAAGGTGATGAATGGCCTCTCGATCGAATGGGGGAGAAATTTATCCCTGATATCATTATTTGGGATGAAATATGCACGGTATCGTTGAAAGTATTACAAAAATTTCTCGAGTGGTTGTCAACGAAACCAACAAAAGTTATCATGTGCGGCGATCATGGCCAACCACCACCATTTGTCGGTTTATCCCCACATGATTGGTTGAAGAAACATGTAGACTATTACGAAGAGATTAATACCGACCATAGAGCACTTCATGAACAATTACGCGAGTTCAAACAAATAATCAGATTACAACAGTATAGAATCCAATGTGACATAACCCGTGAAATAATTTCAGAAACTCCCATGAATGATTTTTGGGAAGCATGGAGAACGAATGATTTGATAATCGCAAGTAGAAAAATAGTCAGAGACACACTTCAGGTGAAATTATTTGAAACTCATAAGAAAAATTTGTGCAACACTTCCAGTACCGTTGTGTTATAGACCTTCGGATACACGAAAGCAGAATATCGAAGTTGATATTCCAGGCTAGACAGAGTCAAGAAAGCAGAATTTAGTGTTAAATGATATTGTGCTGGTTGATATCAACGTCGTCGAAGATGCATTACGCGCTGATAAATCGCCGTGGACGCTAGGTTACGCAGCGACGATACATTCCTCACAGGGATTGACTATATCAGATACGATTGTTTGGATTATAGATAATCGAATCGAGTGGTCAAGTTTAGTTTATCTTGCAGTGTCCAGAGTGAGGAGAATAAATCAATTTCGAAGAGTTGTCCTGACAGATTCAGGAGATGCTAATGACACTACAATAAGTGATATTGTCAGCGTTGACAGCGTCAAGGACATAATCAGAAAAAAACTATCTGGTTATAAACAACAGGATAAAAAAAATAAGAGAGAATTTGACATTGATGCCGAATTAATAATCACACTGAAACAACAACAGAATAATCACTGCGCGAGTTGCAATTGTAGAATGCGTTGGTGCTGGTCGGATAAAGATCCTCACCAATTTACCGTAGACAGAAAAAATAGCTGTATTGGTCATACCAACGATAACGTGATGCTGACGAAGAGGTGCTAGTTAAGACCACGCGGTGGTAATTGAGTATCCTCGGGTATCACTTGTAGTTGTTGTCGAGTAAATCCTCGCTGAGGAGCAGTTGAATCCAGTCTATAGATTGCTGGTCTACCCGTAGATCGTGTTATACTAGATATTTTATGTACGGTGACACTCCAAATAGGATCAGTAGCTTTTTTTACCACCTTCAAGCTCTCCTGGTTCGTATAAATACCTTACAGTGACATTGCCAAGAATTGGTTCTTTGAAATCCTTTTGTGGGGTTATAGATATTTATTTTTTTATAGCGCTGTTAGGTTTCATGTTGATTGTTCGAGTAATCTCATTATTCAGCGAGGTAATTACACCTGATAATCTTTTAACCCATTCACGAGATCGTTTATCCTGGATGAATTCTTTCGCGTATTGATATCCAAATAACCGCTCAGCAAGCGTCCGATTAAATCGTTCAACAATTGCCTGATCGCGATGTAGTGCAGTATGCCCTCGTCGTATCGTGGTATTATGATGTTTCATCGTTGATAACAATACACCCTGAAATTCTTTGCCAGGATCAACTTGTAATAGATTTATCCAGCGCAGAGGACCCCTTCGATAAATCCTTTCAAATGCAGAGGCCACTTCAGCAGGTGATTTTGTCTTTAGCGGTTCTGCTTCTTTGTATCGACTCGCAATATCAACTACGGTTAACGCGTATTTATAACCACCATCATGTGGCAGAAATAGTATATCAGCTTGATGAACTTCATTAGGAACGGTCACATCAAAATGCGAATAGTTAATTTATTTAGGCCTGTTTAGATAATCAATCCGCTGCTGTAGTATTTTTTACTTTTGCTGCGCTAGCTAGTTTACTGATTGCTGCTTTGCCTCTCCAGTATCCTCTCGGAGAATAATAAATATATTCCATGTTGTTATTAATTATCAGCACCTAACATCAATTTACCTTCATGGCGGATTTTATCAACCATGAAACCAATTTTTCTTTGAATGAAACACTAGTGTTTGAAATACCAGTATTTCCCGTTTTAGAATTCAACGCATTAATGAATTTCACATCTGCGAGATGACGTTGTTGTAAATCACCGCTCCGGTAAGCTATATCATGAACCCGACACGCTTCATCGATAGCATTTATTGGTTTTTCACCAGGTTTGGGGTGATTTTGATTATCAAGTTTAATATCTAATAGTGTTCCCGGTCCACAATAACCATATCCTGGAAGGTGTTTTTCTCCTGGATACTTCCTCCATGGTAACCCTGGGAGTTTATTTAACTTGGCGGCAATATCATCGCCTCTTTTTTTTGAAAATTCGTAGAATTTTTCACAAATCGATACTTTTTTGTAACACATATTTCACACTTGCCGGTGACCGCTTCTCTGTTATTTTTTGTGGTAACATTTGTCAGGTCAATAGTTGGTGTACGCTTCTTACATTTCACACAATATAGATCCATAATATATTTATGTTATATCAACAAATGGAAGTGATCGATTTCTCAGCGTTAAAGAGAAAACAACAAATAAAACATCACACGTTGTTACCAAACTCTATCATGAAGATTATCATCGGACCTTCAGGGAGTGGTAAAACTCAATTGTTGCTCACGATGATAATGAAATATATGACCTGGGACAAATTGTATTTAGTTGCCCCGAGCGTGGATGATCAGCACTGTTATCAAGTGTTAAGCGACTACAACGAAACCGTTTCAGAAGCTTACGGCGGAAACGTTGTCGAGGTAATCACAAATATTGACCAAGCTCCATCCGTGGAAGACTTGGATGTATTTGTTAACAATCTCGTTGTGTACGGCGATGTAATGTTAGATAAACAACAAAATCCAGCTAGAATATTCTCCCGAGGTAGACATAAAAAACTCTGATGTGATATATGTCACTCAACGTTACACACAGATCCCGAAGGTGATCAGAGATAATTGTAATTTGTTATGCGTGTTTAACGGAGTTGATACTCATAAGTTACGAAATATTTGGCAAACGTGGTGCTCCGATATGGATTATAATCGATTTCAAAATTTCTTTAGTGGTGCTCGAGCTACCCCACATGGATTTGTAACGATAAGTATACACGATCCTCAGACACGATATCGCGTTGGATTAGATCGTATCTATGGCTAATTCGGTTAGCTTCATAGCAGCAACGGGGTGGTGACAACGACTGTGGCGTCGTCGTTGATGAATTGCTAGCAAAAGTTGGTCTGAAGGAGACTCTGTAGCAGCTTTTTTGTGAAATAATTTCAGTTTGCGTAGAAGCTTTTTTTTTGTTTGAAAACTTAGTCTGTTCTCACCCCCACCACCCCCCCCACTGAAAGACTTAATTTGACAAATGAAATTCTAAACTCGTTAAGGTTCCATTTGGCAAAATGAGACTTAAAATTATTTGCTTAAAATCTAACCCAATTAGAGAAGGTCTGTTCACCCTCTCTGCTGATGTACAAGAGCCTATTAGTTCTGGTTAGTTACGATTTCATAATCCATTATTATCAAGAATAAATTTCAAACTTACTGACCAATCCGGACACTTAATTGAGTTAAGAAATGAAAATTTGAATTTAAATTTGTTCGTAAAATCTTGACGATTTTTTGCAATTAATTAAATCAAGAAATACATTATATAGTGTACCAACACGACAAGGGGGAGGTACTTGAAAACGCCATCAGAACAATAATGACACTGTCTCCAGTAACCACAGAACAATTTAGTGTTGATATACTTATTGATAAATACGAAAACGAAGACCTTTTTTAACGCAGGAACAATTAAATCAACATATTTTTATGATCACGTGTGAAAGAGACCATTCCTGCATTAAACTAGATCAATTAAAAAAATATTGTCTAGTTCTGAATAATCTGGTATATTTTAAAATATTTTTTATTCATATAACATAATTATATTTATTACTGAATTTTGCTAATCACTCTCACTAGCTTTCACTCTCACTAATGACATTATTTTCATTTTGAATATAACATATAATTTTTTTAAATTGTCTCACGCGTGTCATAATAATTTTTTTGTTTTGCAATCGTGCGATAATTTTGATTTGATGTTGTCAATTGCAATATAAAGAGAAACGAATTTTTCTACTTCCATATCTTTCTTTGTTGATAAAGATTGTAACACAATTGCATGTATTTTTTTCATCAATAGATCTTCAGATGATAGTGTGTATCCACCTTGAATTTTACAATTTTGTAATGATTGACAATCAGACATAATATGTTCAGGATCAAGTTGAATCCGTACGCCTTCTTTTTCTAATTATTCTTATTGCAGAAATAATAGCATTAATATTTTAAATGTTCATTATATATATATCTACAAAAAAAGTAGCATGGTGAGTGGTTATCATTCATGGATTCCCTTCATTGGCCTTTGTGCCTTCGATAGGGTCCTCTTTTGAGACCTTTCTTATGGCCGTCGAGGCTTTCTTTTTGGCCGACATTCTTTATGAATGTCCTTGTGGAGTACCCTTTAGTGAGATTTAGAATTCACATCACGCTACGATTTACTTTTGGGGGCGTCACAAATTCTTTCCTAGACATTCCCCCAGTGATTTTTCTAAACGAAACGAAATTTTAGAGTATTCAGAAGGTTGTATATTCCTTTCAATTTCATGTACACTCCAAATATCAAACCCCGGGGAGAGTGCAAAACGGCACTCACCATGTTGTTGGACGTTGTGAGGGGTGTACATGAAATGATGTACATGAAATCCTTATATAGAAAAACCGCTATAATCGGTACCTTCGACAGTATGCCGGTCACTAGATACGAACCCTGTCCTCCGAGATTAAAGGTATATCTTTCAGAAGTTATTATAAAATTACCTATGCTTCATTACTGAGAATTGCAGCGTTTATAAATATATACTTCTGTGGAATAGCTTTGTTGTATATGTCCATGTTTACTGCACATGTAACCACGTGTTCTACCTTGTTTCGCTTGCAAGTTAGAAACTATAATATCCCTTTACTAATTTGAATTATTACACAATCATGTTACTTCACTAATATTATTTATGACATAGATGGTTAATTAACCACCATTGGCAAAACAAATTGCGATTTACTGACAAACATGTAATACAAAATTATCTCCCTACCGTCATGACACTGGCCTTAAGGAAGGAGTAGTAGTATATAAATAGAGGTTCTGATCGCATTTTCATACCCAAGGTCTCAGAGTAACAAAATAACTGTTATATCATAATGAATTAATTACTGAATGAGGACAACAACAAAAAATTAAATTAATAATTAGTAAATAAAAGCGGGATAAGAACTTAATTACTCTACCGGAGATAGCTTAATTTGACAGTTATTTCCTCAACATTAATGAAAGGTTAGTTTCTGTTTATATTTTTGGAGAATGCTGATTTATAGATTTTATCTGCAACACGTTGTACTGAATTCTGTACAATATCAAATTATTTGGCAGCTGCATTCATTCATTGAAATATTATTTATTCGTCAATCTCTGTGTTTGTTTTTAACCGCCCCTGTAACTGTTTTACATTTACCTGTATTACCGAATTAACAATTTTGGCTTTGTGTGATAGCTCGTAAATTTGATTTTGGGGATTTGAGTTAATATGATCAATCACAAGACCGTCTTCGATTACTCCGTTAAAACACCCGAATATAAATCGATGACAGTATTACTTTTTCTTTCCACCAGCAGAACCTTTAGATAATCTTGATTATTAACATAACCGACTGGTATTTTAGTCGACAGTTTCTGATTACACCATCACAATTCGCTTTGTAATCTTTGATTATTGGATGTCTAATAAACGTATTTTCCGTTTTATATTTAATATAATTTGTTTAAATAATAATTTCTCTTAATCATTACTTTTCAAATCTTATTAGATAATCTTCTACACTTTATTAACTTGTCACTGTCATTATTTGTTACCATAATATCTTTTAGTTCTGTGTATTTTTAGCCACCACATTGCATACACAACCACGTGTTTCCTCTAACTCCAACACCGCATTTCAAACACGGTGTTGGTCCTATACTCCCATTAGGAACGCTTTGCAATATGTCCGCATAATTCGTTTACGCAAGCTATGTTACGAGGAGTCATAGAATCTATCATTGACCTCTTACATTTGTCCTTTTGAATCATTATATATATATATATATATATATATATATATATATATATATATATATATATATATATATATATATATATATAATATTTTAATATAAATTATTGTCTTAATTATAATATGGATGAATTGGAGAGATTATCCAACATCAAGCCTTTTAAAAAGAAATTTAATCTTGACAGGATATTCCTTGACATGACCAATAAGAAAAAACTCTGGTTGATACGAATAATAAAAGTTTGATTAATGCAATTCATGAGGCTAAGAAACCGTTCAGCAAAGCTGGCGCATCTCATGTCATGTCAACGTTCAAAATCACCGATGGTGTCAATGCTACGATGAACGATAAACGAGCGGCAGCTATCATTAATTATCTCGACAAAATATCCTTTTACAGTAAAATTTGTTGCATTAGCAAAAACGGACAATTGGATTATCCATGACAAATATGATCCTGTCCTTCATAACGAATAAAGTTGTCATACTGAGTACAAATTCCAAACCAGGAATGTTGACTGACGTCAAACCGAAAACTCTAACTGACCAAGAGTTTCACTAATTGGGTTAGGTTTTTTTTTGTTACTTTATATATGTCCTTCATGTTTTTTCACAAATTAATTTGTATGTGCGTTTCATTAAGGCGCACCTCCTCTGCTACTATACATGTGTGAGTAATTAAATCATTATGATATTAGTCTTTCAACCAAAGATTTTATCAAGACCTATACGATATCGTGATCGAGGATCATGTAAATGTATTTTTATAAATCCGTGTGTAGCAGATTGTGCATTTGAAACTAAGTTTTGAACTTAATCATGTCCATATCCCCACTACACCAAGTCTGATGAATATTTCGCAGAGTATGTGTAACGATTCCGTTAAACACAACTAAACTGTTACAGTTATCTCTGATCACTTTAGCTATTTGTGTCTATTGCTGAGAAGCATAAATCACGTCCGTGTTTTATGTCTGTCTCGAGAAAATGTTCGACCTGGATATGATTGGTTGTCCTGCATTATACCATCGTATACTACGATATCATTCGTAAATCCATCGAGGTCATCTGCAGATGGGGTTTCATCAATATTGGTGATAAAATTAATAATATCATTAGCTTCTTCATCCAAAAATTTTGCATTGTCTTTGAAATCTTTAAGTACATCATATCAGCTCTGATCATCAACTGACGGAGCTTCTAAATACAATTTATCCCATTTAAGCTATCTCATTATCAGATTAAGTAATAGTTGCGTCTTACCAGACCCAGATGGACGTATGATGATTGTTCTGATATAATTTTGTAGCGCTGGATGAAGCTTGATTGGCTCTTGATTTCGTGTCGCTGAAAAATCAATGTCATCCATGTTAAACAAATATAATAACTAATATGGATTTACATTAAGTTCCATGTAGAGCATCCACTCCCACAAGTAGACTTGCACTTACAGGTAAATGTGTTAAATGCGGTACAACAAAATAAATTTATTTATAATAATAAAATCGGTGGTAACATCGCTCCTTCATTAGGACAATTAGCATTAACTCCATGGGCTAAATATGCAGGAGAAAGACATCTTCCTGGTTCTAATTATTGTGGTCCTGAAACCTAACTTGAGATCCAACTTGACGAGTAAGTTCAACCAAGACCTTGAGAGTATCCATTAAATGCCATCGATCAAGCATGTCACGTTCATGATGTAGCTTATAAAATTCCAGATTAATTCGTTAAATTCCATCAATAATAGACCTTTTAGAGAATCGATAGCTAATTACGATGAAAGGTAAACTGGTATTATGAGCTGGTAATTAATCAACCGATTATTAAAATAATGGAATTGATTTATTATAGTCCAAGAGGATATCGGAAGGTTAGAGCAGCGATTAGCGAACTCCTTGATGCAGCAAGTGGTACACGTTCTGTCGCTGAAAATTGCTTAGCGCGACAGGCAATATGACAAATTTAATTATCACCACCTAAAAAAATTTAGCATGCAAATTTTGATGTCAGCACTCCTAATGAAGTTCTTCAAGCCGATATTTTACTTTCATCACACGATACTATTAAAATTGGTCAATCACGTACGTACAAGTACGCGTTGACTGTCGTTGACGTTGCAAGTAGATATAAAGATGCAGAAAAACTGTCAGCTAAAACAGCTTCAGAAGTTGTATCTGTTTTGAAGGAATTTATGAACGAGGACCCTAGTGATGGACACGTTTGCTACAGGCTGATCCTGGCAAGGTATTTCTTGGTGCAGTATCATCTATGATGAAAAAACATGTCAAAATTAGACGAGGGCATACAGCACTTCATCGTGATCAGGCAATTGTTGAACGATTTAATGAAACACTTGCTGAGCGGTTATTTAGATATCAGTAATCGAAATAAATAACTCAGATTGATATGAGATCTCGCGAATCAGTTGCAAACTTACCAAGTGTGATAGCTGTATTAAATAATGAAATTACAACTACCATGAAACCTACTAATAGAGTTCTAACAAAAAAATACAGCGACATGAATTTTCAAAACAACCAGTATTAGATATATGTGACTGTAAGATATTTATATGAACCCGGTGAACTTGAAGGCGGTAAAAAAAATAGCGACTGATCCTATTTGGAGTATTAAGACATACAGCGACATGGATTTTCAAAACAACCAGTATTAGATAATGTGACTGTAAGATATTTATATGAACCCGGTGAACTTGAAGTCAGTACAAAAAAGAGCGACATATTTGTATTTGGAGTATTAAGACATACTATTTCTAGCGTGGTAAGATTTCCGGGTCGATTTGCAATCTACAGACTAGATTCAACTGTTTCTCGACGTGGATTTGAACGCGAGCAATTACAAGTAATTCTTGAAGGCACATAATTACCACTGCATTCACTTCTATAAACTAGAACCTCGACGTCGTTAACATTCAAGACAGGTCAGCATCTCATTTTCGCGTGTAATACTAAGACTACTATTAAATCTGCCTATGGTAAATTGTCTTGGAATATTGTTTGAATATTGCCACAACATTACTGTGTTACAGCTTTGCAAACTGATTATTATTTGTAGTTTTAATATTATAATTAATTCAGCATCGAGATCACATTTTTTTTTACCACACTGTTTATAACTAAGTTTTTTCTTAATATTTCATCATTAGTTTCTTAAATTTGATCATTATTTGCCGTGAAGTCTATAACAGGTCTCCGCAGATGAGATATTCTTCTTACTCGAGTTACTGCGAGATAAACTAAATTTGACCATTCGATACGATCATCGACGATCCAAACATTTGTATCAGGGATGATTAATCCTTGTGATAAGTGAATCGTCATTGCGTATCCTAGTAACCATGGAGTTTTGTCTATAGTAAATGTGCTCTCAACAACACTGACAGGAACTAAAACAATATCATTTAATACAAGAATTTGTTTTTCTGACGATTCTGTTATATCAAAGTCGATATTTTGTCGTCGCGTATCTGCTGTTCGATAACAAAATGGTACAGGTAGATTTAAAAATGTATTTATGTACCATAAATAATTGTTGTTGAAGTGTATCACGAACTATCTTTCTACTTGCAACTATCAAATCATCTTGTCTCCATAATACAAAAAATGATAGGAGTTTCTGAAATTATTTTTCGCATTATGTCAAATTGATTTTTATTCGGTTGTAGTCTGATACATTTCTTAAGCGCTCCTAATTCTTGATCAAGCTCACTATGATCATCAGTTATTTCATCATAATAGTCTAGAAAATTACTCAGCCATTTTTCTGAAGAAAATCCAACAAAAGGTGGCGTTTGACCATGACCGCCGCACTTTATTACAGTAGTATTTTTGTCAATAACCAATCAATAATTATTTTCAACGTTTCTAATGAAACGGTACATATTTCATTCCAAACAATAGTCCTTCGAATATATTTCTCTCCCATTCGTTTAATATGTAGTTGTTCTAGTAATCCTGTATTTTTTATTGATATCAAATGAATCCATAGCGACTCTGATAACAAACTCAGACTCTCTATTTATCATCGATAATAGATTGATCGTAACAGACGGAAACATGGAAGATCTTTAATGAGAAAAATGCGGTGACTCACCATCAATATAACTCAAAATTATACCTAAATTAAATTAACATTACCTTGACTTAAAAACGTATTTCTATTCGTTGTATCAGCAATTATAAAAATCGAGTTCAGTATCATCTATGATCAATCTTGTACAATGTCGTTTATGATAATATGATCCTCATTGGGTTAATTTACCGATTATTGTTCTGGCAAGATATTTTGATATTTTATTTTCAAAATCGTATAAATCAGGATTTTGATCATCAGAATATTGTTTTTGTTGTGGTAACGAAATTTCTTTCTGCGGACGATATGATAAAATTGTTTCACTTGCTGTTGATAATAATAATATTTGTACATCAAGCATAAATCATAATAATACAGTTGGTGCCCACATTTGTTCTGAAAAATGTTTGCCAAACCACACTATTTTCCTGACGCGAGACACCGCAAGATAAACTAAATTCGACCACTCGATATGATCATCCACAATCCAGATACTGTATCAGAAATAGTTATTCCTTGAGATGAATGTCATTGCGTATCCAAGCGTCCAATCCAATAAAGCGCTATCAACAACATTGACGTCAACTAAAACAATATCATTAAACACGAGATTTTGTCTCCGTCTGTCCTGGTGTGTCAACGAGAATATTCTGTTATTGCGTATCTACTGGGCGATAACATAATGGTACCGGCAACTCTGCGAATTTTTCTTTATGTAGCAGAAATAATCTTTATTGAGGTGTTCACGAATTAGCTTTTTACTTGCAACTATTAGACAATTTGGTCTCCACGTATCCCAAAAGTTGTTGAAAGAGGTTTCTGAAATTATATTACGCATTACTTCACATTAAATTTAATTCGGTTGTAATCTGATTATTTTTTAAAACTCAGTCAATGTTGAATCAAGTGCTCTATGATCGTCAGTTATTTCTTCGTAATAGTCAACGGATCTTTTTTAGCCATTCCTGCGGAAACGGTGCAACCAAAGGTGGTGGTTGACTATGATCGCCATACATTATTACAGCAGTGTTTTTCGTCAACAACCAATCAAAAAATATTTTTAGATTATCTAATAATACAGTACATATTTCATCCCAAACTATGTTCTTTGGAATATATATATATATATATATATATATATATATATATATATATATATATATATATATATATATATATATATATATATATCCCATTTTATCAGGATTCCATGCGTATCCGCTCCATCGGAAAAAGCTGTGATAAGTACCTGAGTGCATTCCTCGCTGGGTCATTTCTCGCGCAATTCTGTGTGTAGGTGTCAAAACGATCATATCTGAATTTTGAAATAGTTCAATCGCACGTATCGTCTTTCCTGATCCTCCTGGTAAATTTAGATAATTCGTTTTGTGTCTAGCTACGGTATCATATATTGATGGTGCAGACGATGGTTTTAATATCTGATTATTTCTACGGTAAATATCTTTGATTGGAACATCTGCTGATTCAGAATAATCGAGTATATTTTCCTTTTTTATGCTCCATTAACCCCATGGTGCATGATTGATGATATTTAGTTGGTCTAGCAATTTTGAATATTTTGTACTGATATAAAACGAATCGGTAGCTACTCTGACAGCAAACTCTGGAATTTCATTTATCATCCATAATAGATAAATCGAAACGTACGCGAGCATTGAAGATCTTAAAAGGGTTTTTTTGCGGTGAATGGGTGGGTGATCTTTAGCACTCTCCAGGAGGTTGTTATTGAGGGATGCAAGAATCTGTTGAACGCAGAGAAGGCTCCAGTATATGTATTGTGCCGTCATTAGAATTAAGGTAATGTTGTGATGTTTGAGTATTTCGTGCCCTCTGAACCTACTAGAATATCGTTTGGCAATCTAGTGATTCATATGAGAGTTGTGTTGTGTGAATATTTCGGGCCCTCTGAACCTGCTAGAATGTCGTTTGCTAATCTAGGATTCACATGGGAGTTGTGCTGTCTAATATTATGTAAATATTGTTTTAAAATATATAAATATTATACAATGAATTATGAAAATATTAATGATATTATTTGTGAAATTAACAATTTAATAAAGACGATATATAAATTCAGCTTGATCCAGAAAAATTATCTCTCTCAAGCGTTATTGAGCGTTATTGAGAAAATTTGATTAGAATTATCTCAGGAATATGAAAAGAAAAAAATATTAACACGAGCGTGAGGTACTTGATTTTTTTTATGTCAGATAACAATGACAAAGTTATTAACGTAAATAGCAAACGGGATTATGAAAGTTAAAGTGAAATTGTTACTGACGAAAATGAAAGTTATGACAACTGGGGTACTTGTGGCTAGTAATTGTGAATTTGATAGTTAATATTTATTCAGATTTATTTTTTATTCTACTTTTCTATATCATGTAATATTCTTTGTTTTTGACAAGATTTTCATTATTTTAGTACAATTTACACCATTAAATTAATTAATAACCGGTTTAAAAAATTTTTGAAAATATATATTTGTTATGAAATTATTATTATACATTATTTACGGTTAGATTATTTTGATTTAACCCCTCTTATTGAAATTGTTTGATAATTTGAATATACCCATGAATTTGTTAAGATTTTCCGTAGAGATTAATATTCAGATTTATATCTCTTTAATCAATCATGTGTCCAGATTGTACAGTAAGTTTGAAATTTATTATTGATAATAACAGATAATGACATCGAGAACAGACCAGACTAATGGGTTCTTGTGCAATCAAACATCCAAGAGGTACTTGAGGTGTAAATGTATATAAAATATATTCTTTTTGAGCCTGGCTATATTTGTCAAGATATGTTTGATACCTGCCATCATTTTCATCACATACAAGACTGACTTCGATTGTACATGTGATACTTACAATTCAATGAGGAAATATGTCTGCCGCCACCGTATGGATCATTGCTATGTTTGAGGATATTTGATGATAGGGTGATTTTCTCCATAACTGAACAATTTATGGAAAATGTTCTTTGATAATATCATTCACCCGTAATTTCAGTTCGTCCGTATTAAATCATGGTAATACAAAATTTAGTAAATCTGTTCAGCTATTTTATAAATGATTAGCAAACTAGTTGTTATTAATATATTAATTTCCCACGTTTGCTAACAGAAAATTGACAACTTTTTTTCTCAATAATAATTCGGTTAACATACTCAAGATCTGATCCAATTTGATTTAAATATTGTATTGTTTCAATTATTTTCCTTTGTAGATCGCTATTAGGATACTCCAACATAAAAATATTAAATAACCTTACTTAAGTCGTGGACATAATTATATGTTCATCTTTAAATTGATCTAAATTTATCTTCATCAACAACAAATTTATCTAAATTCATCTGATCAAGTTTGTGTAAACGAATATTCAAATGAGGATTAGGATTCCATGGATATCCTTTTCGATATTCTGGAGGATTTATAAAAATAAAAAATTGGTTAAGAGGGAAATCATCTCGTTGAAGTTGTGGTGATCCTTGATATTCAAATGAAATTTCAGGCCAACATAAAACAGATCTGATTGACGATTTAAAAATATCTACAACACCATTATGTGAATTTATTTCTATCACAGCTGATAAAGTTGGTTCGTGAACTGTGCTAGTTATGTTTTTTTTTAAATTCTTTTTCAGTTATAAATTGAATTCATCATTGATTTATTCAGTCTAATGATTACCTGTTGGAATTCGGACAACTCGCTAATCACTAGTTCCATCATCTTTATCTTGATTTGCATATACAAGCGAATTATTTGCTGGTAATCGACCAAATGATATTGATCTGATATTTCGCCATATGTAATATACTCGTAAGTGTGATAGCGCTTTTTCTTTCGCTGGAATTGCAGTCGGAAAGTTAACAGAAAATTCTGGATTAGCTAAGCTCACTGATATCATCATAGTTTTCGACTAACTTGTATTAACGATAATCTGCTCAAGTAGCTCTTTCGGAGTTGACATTCTTATTTGAAACCTGTTTTTCTTTTCATAAAAATCAGGCCTTGATTCTATCAAAGTCATTTTTCCTTCTAAATTTAAATTATCTCAGTGAACCCAAAATCTGAATTTTTGGCATCACTAAGGCTAGTTGATTATAATGAGGATAATTTGGAGTATGCTGTGTTGTTGCATTTGTGGATGTACATACTTTTTGGAGATGACATTAAGAATACCGTTAAATGTTGTTGCATCTGGAACTCAAATTATTACAACTGCTGATTATGTCATTGTTATTGTTGATAATAATACACCGGTTCCAGCAATAGCAGAAAACGCCGAATATACAATTATGTCAGCAGCAGCTACACGTCTTAGTTATTTATATTACTTTACTGTATATTCGTCAACGATGTTTTATAGTTTTGTTTGGCTTTCACGTACTTGATTGCATCTAAAACGTTGAACGTTGGTAGGGGAGCTGGTTATATTTTAAGTAGGTGGTAGTTTAGCAACTAATTCAAGACACCAATATTACAACACGGGGTTGCCCTTTTCTTCAGGTTCCACCACGAATATTCCCTCGTCGTTTTAATTTAACAACACTAACATACATCCCGAGGATCCAGTTAGTGGAAAACGACGTGAATTGGTAGATATTATATATTTTTGTAGTACCTATTATTGAAATATATATATATATATATATATATATATATATATATATATATATATATATATATATATATATATATATATACAGTCGACTCCGGTTAACTGAACACCCTCGGGCCCGTCAGGAGACTGTGCAGTTAACCGGAGTGTGCAGTTAACCGATGAACGGTACAGTACAGCTTTAAATCAGCACGGCACGAATACATGTGAAGAATAAATTTAAACAATGATTAGAATCCACTCTTTCAACTTTTACTTAAATGTTAAGCTTATTTTCCTTCCTCTGACGCAACTTCACTGAATCAACAAATGGATCAATGAATTATAGCGAATTTCAAGAAATTCTATAGATCGCTTGTTATTCGAAAACTGCTTTCAGACATTGTTGGGTCAACTGCCACAGAAAAAGCGTTCAGCTCCAAAGTCGTCTGCATCCTGTTTTTCGCCGTGTTGTCGTTTAAATTGAATTCCGTTGCGCATTTTACATCTTTCCAACCATCCATTTTTGGTTTGAAATCATTCAAATCTGAATGGTTTAGAGCAATGTTTTCCATGCTGTACTATGATTTTCCCACGCTATTGCTTCCTAGTGGGCGCTGATATACACATATATATATATATATATATATATATATATATATATATATATATATATATATATAGTACCTAGGGCGTCCTTTACATGTCAATCATTTACAATGTCGCATTTACCGGCTTAATTGTCGGCTTATCTGAAGCGCTACAGCAGTGCACTGGCAATAACTGATCATGACTATACATTGTGCAGTTAACCGGAGTAAAATTGTATTGAATAATGTGCCACGGGCATAAAATCATCGTGCTGTTATCAGGAGTGTGCATTTAAGCGAAGTGCAGTTATCCGAAGTTTGTCCCCATTGAAAAGCATTGGGACAAAACGGGACCGGCGTGGCTACATGCAGTTATCTGAAGTGTGCAGTTAACCGATGTGCAGTTCAGTGGAGTCGACTGTATATATATATATATATATATATATATATATATATATATATATATATATATATATATATATATATATATATATATATATATACCGGTAACCTCAGCGCGATTGTTAATGGTTTTATTGAGTGATGACCGTAATGCTGATCTAGATGTTACCGTATATGCTAAAAGATCGGTAATTGTTTTTATGTCAGAGTGTTTAACGTCGATGTCTGGTGGATTTCGAGAAGAAAAAAGTCACTAATGGATCTATTTATGTTTCTACGGAAGTTTGTAAACGCGTGTACCTGTTTAGAGTATTTATATCTAAATGTAGCTATTCCATCGCTCATTGTACTTAACGAGTTCATGATTGGAATGTTG
This sequence comes from Unio pictorum, assembly GCA_030141615.1. Lineage (NCBI taxonomy): Eukaryota > Metazoa > Mollusca > Bivalvia > Unionida > Unionidae > Unio > Unio pictorum. The sequence goes on from JARLTB010000305.1 coordinate 859,158, forward strand.
CTATCATCGACATATTTCTTTTCTTGAAGCGTCATCGCTTGATTCTTGCTTTCCAAAATCAGTAATTATATTATTAGCCATATTGAGAGAACTAGTGATTTTATCATCTGTGGTTAATAAACGATCATTAATCTCAGTTCTGATCATATTGTTGTTGCTGTTTACATAAATTTTTGTTACCACATCATAATCTGGTTTTGGTTCTCTCACACATTAATAATTGTAATTTTTTCTCATATTGAGATAGCCGTGCATAATATCACCAATTCGTCTGATATGTCCAACAATTTCTTCCATGATTCATCAAATTGATACCTTCGAGTTTTTAATTTTACCGTGTTTAGCGAACACCAAACAGTTAACTTCCGTTGCATATGGAACCCGCATAATATTATATGTCATCGGGATATTACTCGTCTTTCATCGTCCTTGTTTATTCTGAAAAGAAACTACTTCATTTGGTCTTCATTTGCAAGATTCAAAAGATCAGCGAGCTAATCCTTGACCTAGTTATGGGTTGCATATTTAGACAAGTCGCCTTGAGTTTTGCCTTACTCAGAGAAGATCTTCCGTTAATATATACCATTATACTTTAAGATTTGTTTAAAACGATTAGCGGCTACTTATATAATCGTGCACAACTTTATGAGGTGGTAATGTTGATGATGACAGAGTCGAGTACAGCAATTACTTCACGCCTCCATATTGGCGGATCTGTTATTGTCTTTGTTGGTAATGTTTAATACCAGACTGGAGCTTTTATTGTCTTTACGTAATTTAAAAATTCTTTTTGCGAAGCCAGTCTATACGAATTAAAAATAAATAATCCCACGTGGATCAATCGCATATGCCACCCAGTGAGTGCCATGACAAAAACTATTATCTAGATTACTAATGCCTGTTTCAATATTGTTTGGTTGTTTTGGTAATTGATCACGCATAAAACAACTCAAAAATTTTCATACCTATTATTTTAGCAGCATCAAGTAAATCAAAATTTGCCATTGGAAAGATTAACGAAATGTTTCTGAAAGTCACACACCTTTATCATATCGATGAGAGGTTCCTGGTAATCTTAGACCTCTTACTCTTTTTTAAATCCTTGTCCTGCTGCTTTCTTTAACGCCATTGCAGCAGCAGTTCCAACAGCACCAAGTGCAGCTTCTTTAGCCACAGCTGGGGCTGCAGCAGCTATTAACGCTGGTATAGCTACAAGAAGTGGAAATATATCATCTGTTTTAATCGAGTCTTTAAAAGCACCAGCAGAAAGATTAAAGTTAACGCCTGGTTTTGGTTGTTTGGCGCTATTGAAATGTCGGAGTTGACGTTTTGACAATGATTTATTTATTTTGACCACCTGTGATGTGATCTTTTCTTAGCAATATTTTTATTATTCAGTTCTTTGCTGAGATTAATTGAAGCTTTATTCAATCTGACCAGGAGTCGATTGACGCTTACATGATGATATGACATTATACATACTGTGAGCGATTTAATTACATATTTTCTACTGCAGCATCAGTAATTCTCATTCGTTCTCCATCACCTTAAAGTAGCATTGCTTTCTCTTAGAGTATAACATTGATTGCTCTGTAATGACCTGCAGGCAGTCGAGCTACACGAGTTTGAAAATGTATACCAACAGCACATAGCCTGGATAAATCTAAATGTTTCAACGAAAAGTAATAGACTGGATATAATGTTGTGAAATACCGCTGTGATATCTGCAAACCAGTGTCAACATTATGATTACACCCCATAAATGTCATGAACTGATAATAAGCACGTGCAACATTATTTTGATCAAAATCAACAAAACTTCTTCAAAAGGTTCTTGACGTCCATTGATACTCAAAGGAGCTTCAGAAACTCCAAGTGTGTCAAATACCATTGGATTTCGTTGCTGTGAATCTATTCTAGCATTTTCATGAAAAGCAATAAATATATGCCATGATGCAGACACTCCTTGCTGTGATGCTATCTGCCGTGTGAATAACCCAGCCGCATTACTTTGAATGCTATCTAAAGTCATTGTCAACCACGATAACAATAATGTACCACCTTAATTCATAAAAGCAAGTAGTTTGTCTTCGTCAGCAAACCGACATCCATAGTGACAGTTTTGTTAGTATTATTTTACCAGCATCAACTGCGTTGGGTAGCCTGTTTGTATCATTGTCAGTGGGTTTCTTACAAGTGTCACAGTGTGTTTAGCTCTAAATATAACTTTTCTAACATTTCTACAAAATCAAAATATATGTGATAATGGAATCACACGTGAAAAATTTTCTTCTCCATTAAACAATTGATCTACGTGCGGCAAATTCTAAGATGAAATTTAGTTCATCGATGCACTGCTTCCCTCACTGCATTTAGTTTTGCGTTGCTACTTTCGGGGTGATCAGTGATATCTTTACAAACATCATTGATGGACCAGCTTACCTCGAGTAATAATCGCTGTATCTTGCCAGACCCAACATTGTCGTAGCAATATCAACATTTTCGAGACAAGATACAATTTTTTCCCCCATCAATCATGTACATAGCACTGTTGAATAATGCAATGACACCATTATTAATAAAACCAGGTCTATCTAAAAGTATGTATGCTTTCGAAAGTCTATTTTCTACTTCAATAAACGCTTCAGCAGGTAAAAATTATTTGTTTGTATCTTGAACTTGTAATTTGATTTGACCACTCTGATTCAGTAGAATAATAATGATAATAGAGTATAGATTCATCTGTAAGAACCCGTGTGTCTATATCAAATGCTGGATCAGATACACGTTTGAACATTGTTATTATAATTATTATCGTCTAACATGAAGACCACTTGCTGCTATTAAACTTGCTGTTATATTTTTTCTTTCTCTTTTTTTCTGACTGGGGTATTTTAACCAACTCTGTTAGCTTTTGATTTGCAGCTTGAATTATTATTTTACTGATATTTGCAGGCATAACTTCAGTGCTGGGTAATTTTACTGGCTGTTTTTCGTATTAATTGCACTAGTCTGTCCTTGATTGCCGAGACCGCTTTACTATCAACATCACCAATACCTTTATCACGAACGTCAATGCTGTTCATTACCAGTTGTTTTGCAATGGATATTGCTTTTGGTGCTATTCTCTTAAATAAACCTTGAAAAACATCCTTATCATCTCTACAAATCACTTTGTACGTTGGCAATCGTTAGTTTACTATCCTAACTATTACATGCCCACAATGAGCATTGTGTATAATCATTTTTTAAGTTACATTTTAATTGTTTCTAGTTCCTGTAATAAAATCATCGACAATTCTTTTAATGAGAGAATGATAAGCATTATGATCCATAACACCGGCTGTAAACAATTTTCAGCAAATATGAAACATTTCATTAATCATATCTGGAGAATTGTTTCTTGCGCGTTTTCCTCCGATCATAACTTCTAGTTGGTCAACATCAGCAAGAACACTGTCAGTACATGTAATAAGGCCGCTTCCTGTTTTTAGACCAAAATATTTATCATAAGCTTCATAGATTACTTCTTTTGCTGTAGATTCTCGTTTTTCCTCAGTTGTTATTTGGACTGTTTGCTTTGATTGTTGGTTTTATTTTTGTTGTGGTTGTTGTCGTTTATGTGGTCTTTGTAAACTGTCAAGATGTTTATTTATTCTATCAATAAATTCAATATATTCTGGATCATCATTTTTGACAATAAAGGTTTCATATTATACTTTATAAATCATATTGTACCAGGTTCCATGACTTACATATTTAGTAGGGTACACAGGTTTCCGAAATACTTTTCTGTTATCATAACTGTGCATAGCAAGTGCAGGTAATCTTGCTGCTTTAATATTTTTATTTTAGGAAATATTCATGTCGGAAAATTTATCATTTGATTTACCGGTAGTTCTAATTCCTGCTTGTTTTTGTTCTGGTTCTTTTACAACAGCATCTTCAAGTTCTTCTTCAAGTTGAGAAGCAGGTGAAGGTTGAGCAGCAGCTATTTCAGTTGGAAGATCTCTTAAAACGTATTTCGCCTGTTTGGCTCTTCTTGCTCCTCAGCAGTTTGTCTTAATGGTGGAAGAAGACGTTCAGTAACATTCGTAACTGGTTTAAAAAACAATTTCTTTATCATCTGCATATTCAATGTGTGCTTCTTGTTCTTGCAGTTTTTGTTTGAGTGTCACAAACAGGCAGACAGATTTCTTCTAGTTGCTTCTAATATTTCTCGAGATAATCTACTAGTACATGATTTCATTATTGATATAATAATGATTTAATTACTCACACATTTATATAGCATCAGAGGAGGTGCGACATCAAAAAAAATGAACGCACGTGCAAATTTAGAAGAAAACACGAGCAACAAAGATAATTAATACAAAAAAAGTAACCCAATCAGAGCAACTCTGGGTAAGATAGAGGCTTCGGTTTGATGTTAATTACTTTTTTGTTTTTAGTTTTTGTAAGAAGCTTTTTTATTCTTCAAAACTGACGTTACAGCAAAAGATCTGTTCACCTCCTCTGCTGCTCTTCCTCCAGTGTTGTCAGCCCTGTACATAGGTTCATGTTTATGTTTGGTATTTATAAATGAAGTAACCCTAATCCTTCCTCATCTTAGTTTTCTCAGACGTTTCAAATTGTATAAAAGAAAATGTGAAGTTTTTATATAAAAATTAATGGCATTGTTTCCTTCTTAATGGATAGAAGAAAAAGTTTGTTTTGACAAACTGTGTTATCTGTCTCTTTACATTTGTGAAAAGTGTACGTTTTCTTTCGCATCCAGGTAAGAATCTGCGACATGTTCCTTTACTCACATGCCTCTAACATGAAAATCAGTACATTTGCCAGTCTTGCCATCCATTGTCGACTTGTCAATAATTATGACAACCACTGATTGCAAAACTGGATAGGCCTGCTGCACATGCATAAGGTAATACATCATTTGATGGAGAGTAAACAACCTTTTTCTTCAGGATGTCAAAAGACCTTGTGAAAAAGGTCCTATGGAAGGTAATAAAAAAAGGAAAACTTTTGTAGTGTTTTAACATTATCTTAGTGCGATTCCATATCCTTCTTTTACGTCCTATCTTTTTCTTAGGATACTAAGAGTTGGGTTTCAGCTTGTACACAGTGTTGGATAGTGCTTGTAAAATTGGTATTGGATAGTAATGAAAAGTGAGTATGGATAGTTATCAAAATTGGGTGGTGGAGAGTACTCAAAAGTAGTGTATAGAACTCGAACAGTAGGTGTTGGATGGTGATCTAAAAGTTAGTGCAAGATAATTACTAAAACATGTTTGTGTTGGATAATAATCAAAAATGGTGGTGCATAGTGCTCAAAACAAGAGAGTTGTTAATGTAAGTGGTGCACTTGATATTAAATGTGGGGTGCTAATAGTATTTGACTGGCTGTTAGTCACTTTACCTTTAGTGCAGTGTTTTCACCAAAACGATCTTAAACAAATTCATGGCACACCTGAAAAGATTTTAAATCATTTTGTGGTGAAGAACTTATTTTTACATATATCTTTAATTTTAAACTGAATGTGAAGGATGTGCCGGCTTTCAAAAGTAAATCAGATTGAAGCGAGGCTCCAAGTCGACAAACAAGCATGCATTTCATTGTCGACTTCAAGAAGTATTTCTCTCTTTTTCGATTTGATTTCAGTCAATGCTGAAAATCCAAACTCACAAAATCACGAAGACACAAATGGCAGAATTACACTGATTGCTTTTGATTGCAGGATATGCAGGACTTATTGATTGAGATCCAAAACTCATCCAGGCTCTTTTAGGGAAATGTTGACTGGAATTTTTTTTTTCATTTTCTAAATCAATGAGCTTTTCTTCTTCATCATTTGTAAGATTTGTAGTTTCTATGTTTCTGAATTGATTGATCACCCATCCATATTATTACGAAAGTTACATATAAATGACAGAATGTCAGAGATTGCGCTTTTATATATGCTACTTTTTAACTTTTGCGACATTGATTTACCATTTAATTTTTCGATATGTTCAAGGTTTCAAAACGCTAGCAATTTTAAATATTTTTAAAAACTCCCACGGCACATTGCTTTAGTGTATGTTTGCTGTTGCTCAAAACAGTATGAAAGTTTTAATTTCTTATAGGAGTCTTTCTCAATTTGTAATTTCTTTTACTAAAATGTTAAATTTTACATTTATGCATTTAAGAAAATGCAACTTTGAAACTTAGACATAGACATTTTTTAGTCCTCTATAAATTCTGATTGTTTATTTTTCTAATTCCATCCAAAAAGATAAAATCCTCACTTTTAATTTTTTAAATATGTACATTCTTGCTATAATGGCTACATTTTGATGGGATATTCTTTTTTAACCTCTGCGAAATTCTGGATTAATTTATAAAAAAAATTATACTTTTAGTCCAAGTCCAAATTTACACATTTTTCCCATTTTTTTATTCAAGTTTCCAGTTGTTTTTTAATTTTAGTACAACTTTTGGATGTAAGCATTATATTGTTATTATGAGTTGGTTCTGTTGATTATAGCTATTGTATATTTACTGATATCGCCTAAAGAATCTTAGATATAGATAGTGATTTACATATAAATCTCAGACTAATCATATAGCGATTACTCTCCAGGGGATCACATTACAAAACAACTGAATTTTACGCACAGAATTTCCTCCAGTTTTAAGTATAAGAAAATCTTACACTGTTTGATATCCAAGATTTGCAAACATACATAACAGAAAAAAATTGGGAAACATCTTGGATAAACTTGTTTTTTATATAGGAGGTAGTTAATTACTTGGTAATATGGCAAATGCAAGATACCTACATAGGACAGCACAATGCATTCAAAATTTTGGGGGACAATGCCTTCACTCAATGACCTTATTTAATTCAATCTAGGAATTATTTCTGATTAAAGAAGGTAGGATGCTTGTGTGTGTGAGAGAATTATTGTCAAGCTACAAGTCAATGAACATGCATACTTAACTAGCTGAATGAATGGCTGAGCCATTCTTCTCTTAAAAAATAGTTATCTAATCACTTCACAACATTTATCTACTTTATATACTTTGAACACATGAATGTACTTGAAAAATCAGGTTGCAGATGCCAATGACAAATAATTCCAATGACAAACAAGTAAAATTAAAATGGTATCATAAATGTGACCTTGCTATTATCCAATTATTTATATTATTTACAGCCTTCAGGACATATTTTATATTCACTGCAATAGAAAGAATAAGTATTAATTGAGTTTAAATTTCACTTTTGTTTCAACTTCATGTTCAATTGTTTGCATTGTGAGATCCAAATCCAAGGGAAAAACTCCAGAACTGATTAATGCTCTCAAACTCCCCCCCCAGTTGTATCAGCTTATCAAATTAAAAATTTTACACTGAAAAGTGCGGGACGTGATGTAGACCAATTCCCCAGATCAGAGATTACCTTTGGAATGATTTAAGCATACACAAACACACAGAGACATACTTCATAGATTCTATAAACACAAGGATTAAGTTGCAATCACTAGACCTGATTACAAATTGTAGCCATATCAATAGAAGCACTATTTTTGTACAATAAAATATTTACTTAAAAATAAATTAAACAAAGAATTAAAATTATTAGATTCATATCTCCAGTCATTATGATCAGATCCTTTAAACAAATAATAAGTCATATCATCTTCCTTTTAATTGCATCCACCATGTTCTGCAAAGGTTACATGATGACTTCAACTTTAAAACCGAAAAAAATTGTGCAATTAATTATAAATTACAAAACTACAATGAAATGTGATCTAATTAAACATACAAGCACACACGCATACATATAAAGGTCAACAGAGATTCATTTCCACGTTGATTCGGCCTTGGCTATGATTTTTCAAGTTTGTTCTTATACAAGTGACTTTTTTATTGTTCCTAATTAGCTGTTTTGGCCATCACAGCAACTTTTAACAGTTTCAACTGTTTCGAGTTGGTCATTTTTAAAAAAATAAAACATTAATGAGATGAAGCGAAAATCACTGGAGGTAAAAAATGAAATTCAATAGTCATATTTCTATTAGTAGGTAGATGATTCAATTTAATATTCAGAAACTTTCATGAAATTCATTCATTTATGTTTTATACAATTTTGAACTTTTTACTTTTTGAACAAAAACCTTGTTACAACCATTAAGCAAAAATAATTGGAGGTCAACAAATGTATGTATGTAAATATTGATGACGAGATGGATGGATTGAGGACTTTGGTTAAACACGTAATTTTTGTATTCATATATAGATGATATTTGTACCATTACAGCAACTTTTTTATTTCAATGCTTTTGTTACAAATTTTTAGCTTTCTAAGAAAAAAAGAAAAAACTTTCTGAAACTACTTGAGGTAGACAAAATCATCTTGTTAGGCATGTTGACATGCATATGTAGAATGTCATGACATTTTCAATTGCCTCCCCCTCCTAATTTTGAACTTCTGGACTTTGGCTTTTTTTGTCTGCAGTGGTGGTATATGTATTTAAAAAAAGCTGCAAATCTGTTTTTTTCTTATTTTTCTCAATTGGGTGTTAAAGCTCTAGGTCTAGGTTTTGTCCAGCAAAGTCAATATGCAGCTTATTTCCCTAAAGAACCTGGTGAAAATTAAGTGAATTAAGTTCGAAATAAGAATATTAATTTTAAAGTCAGCTTATTTCCCTAAAGCACCTGGTGAAAATTAAGTGAATTAAGTTGGAAATATGGGTATTAATTCTAGTAAAAGGTCTGGACCTAAATTCTGATTGGCCTAAACTGAAACAGCTGATCTGCTTACCAACAGAATACTTCAAAATACCAAGAATCACTCATTCAAGGCCTCGAATTACAGTACTCCCTATTACGTATTATCTTTCTATATATGTGAATTATTACGTGGCATTAGACATTCTTAATAGTATTATTGGTATTGGATAAGTAACATTGAGAGGATTGAATCATTTATTTAACTAATTATTCATTGGAATTAATGTGCTCTAAATTTTATTTAAAGATTATTTGGATTAATAGCTGTGTCTGAATTGAATTAAAGACATTTTGGGATTATATTACTGATTTCATCTGTACTGTTGACACATCAGTACAGCAGTGACATCATTTGGAATACCTTTGGAACTTATTCGAATTACTCGGACCTATTGTAAGTGTTATAACTTTTTGGATAATACGAGTTCATTCACCATATTGTAAATTATTTTTTAATCATTTCTCTTTGTAGTTCAAGAAATAACATTTTAAGTTTTACAAAAACTTGTAAGTTTTGCTCTTTCATGTTGCATAGTTTAAGACACTACATTTGTAACACGTGACAACATATATATTACCGTGAAACTTATTTGTTTTAAGAAAACAACTCAGTAGACATCCCGAAAGTAGCTTTAGATTAGTGATATCTTAACGATTAGTATCCAAATAGATGTATTTACGAGCATATTAACTAGGTTTGCTTCCAATCTCATACGAGAAAAATACTTAGTAAAAATAAATATTTTTTTATACAGTGATTGAACTAATACTATTGCCAGAAATGAAATTGTATAATAAAATCATTAAATTGTGCCGACAAAAGCAAATACCTTTATGCATGTTTGGAATGATGAAAAAAGAAGCACACATCTGCAAGTTTTCCTTCCGATTTTGGATCTTGTAAAAAGTGTCTTAACTACACGAATATAGTGTTATGTATATCTCATTTAATTTATATTTGATTTAATTTGTGTTTGATTTGATTTGTTTGTTGATTTTATAATCTTTTTATTTTCTTTACATGTCAATGTATTGTAATTTTGTTTACAAAGAATTTTATATTTTACAGAAAATCCAGTTAAATACCTGTTCCATTTCTTTCATTCTAAACTGATATTCCCGCTCTTCCTTCTCTCTTTGCATTTGCATCTCTCATTCTTCCTTTTGCATTTGTTCTTTTTGTGACTGCATTTTTCTTCCATATCTCACTGCATTTGCATGTTTTTCTTTCTCTCTCTTCTTTCTCAAATTGTAACTTTATTTGTTCTTTTTGTAATAACAGTTGTTTTTCTTTTCTTTTAAAACTGTAACATCATTTGTATTTGTTTTTCTCTTTCTTCTTTCTGAAGTTCCAGCTTCCTCAACTCCAATTCCATCTTGAGTTTGAATTCTAATTCATTTATTTTCATCTCAGAGTCTGATACAGACTTACATCGAAACCAAAGCACTTTTATCCAAAACATTCTTTTCTACCAAACACTGAACCAAAATGTTTCTTATTTCTTGTTTCGTTAAGGAAGCCTTTACCTCAGAAATATCGTATTTTCTGGCAAGTTGAATCATTTCATCTTTTTTGAAAAGATCTAATTGTTCCTGGGTAGGATTCGAAAGAAAGATTTATACTTTTGATGACATTTTAGAGAAAAAGAATTTCAAAAACAAGGAGAATTCAAATTTAAAAAAAAAAAATTTAAAATATTCTAGCCAAAATAAAAAAAATGTCCTGGACGAGCACCCAATTCTTATGTTACGTGTTTAATCTCGAATAAACAGTAACAAAAGAAAGAGTGAAAACAACAAGCTTGGAAAATATAACAAATAATTTATTTCCCTGGAAAAAATCTGTAAATTATATGAACTTTTTTAAGTCCTAATAATGAAATGTTTTAATGATTCCAAGTTTGAGTCCCCAAAAAGAATCCAAGATGGAAGGTGATGATGTATGCTGTAACCTGTACTGTGCTTAAGTGTACAGTTCCTTGTAGAAACATCATAATTAATCCTCCAGTTTTGGAAATCCAAATAAAATTTAAGAAAAGTCTTTGTTCAAGAATTCTGCATGAACTCAAAATATTTCCAGAGAAACAAATTAATCTTTTAGAATCTGAGTTTTTTAAAAAAAATGATAACTTACCCTGTAATGTAGGGAGTGATGCATACACCTTCACAAATTAATAACAGATGCTAGACAATAATGTAACTTGGTCCTGCACTTTTGAAGATCCAGTGCCTAATCCTACAAAAGCCTAGTTCATCTCTTTTGTTTCAGGTACAGAATGATGAATTCCCCATTTAAAGAAATAATGTAATCTTCTTAATATGGTCAATATTGACTTTATGGGATTCCAGGCTGTGGTTTGTTAGGCTTGGCTTTAGTGGATATGTGAGAAAGCTTGCCAGTAGCTTCATGTGGATTGGTAGTTCTTCCTCCACCAGTTATACTGGCATACACATACATTATGTATTTAACAATGGTGTTAAAACAACAATAACAAACCTTAAGCGTACTAGATCCAACTGGTGAACCCATGTGGGGTTTTGGTACCAAGACCAGTATTCTCTTTTTATGATTGAGAAAACTCACATATCAAGCCTTTGAAAAGAGGGATAGTCCAGCATACACAGGCATCAAAGGAAGAGGGACATACCACTGGAGAAGACAGAAATCCCTAGGGCTGCCGTCTCCCCCACCCCATAAAAGAAACCATAAACTTCCTCCCTTGGCCTCTCTTGGCAACCCTCTCCCCCAGCAAGACAACCAATGGGCAAGTCTGAAATTGAGTTGCTTTTATAACCATTGCTACATGTTTTTTTAGACTTTTGCTGATGTCCCTTGTCAATGGTCATGTTTACATTCTCTGCCGGTTTAAACGAGCCAGGAGCACATCTATGGGACAGGTGTTGCTTGAACCTCTGGGAAGCATTGTAAAGTGCTTAAATGCATCCAGCAAAAACATCCTTTTTCAGTATGCTGAAGGAGGCACATTAGGTGACTAGTGACCTATACTTAAGCTCTAAGGCCTCCAGTATCCTGACTGGAAGGTGGGCACAGGTCAGTGAGGAAATACAAATCTGGGTATGGGAGGCCAGATTACCTATTATGCTGCCTAGTAAACCCTTAGCTGTACAAAATCTTTGAGAAAGCTCCTTAACCATTACCGATTCTGGGGACAAGAGGAGATCTGTGCAACAGAACAACCTGGAGACTTAAAATGGGGAAACTTTTGTGTCCTCCAGGCCTTCCGACTTGAGACAATTACAGGGGTATTAGACAATAAACGTTTGGCGATTGCCTTGTTGATCAACCAAATCTCTTCCTCCTGAAGCACCTGTGACTAAAACAGGGAGTGGAAATGGACTGGAAAGGAAAGAGTGCCACCTCAGCCTATTCTGTGCCAAACAGAACATCTTTGTCCTGCTTGCAATCTTAGTAGGCTGGATGCTTGGCTGAGTGCCACACTGCTTTGTTGAAGACCTGGGAGTAAAGAGAACCTTGCATAGTAACTCATCACACAGAGCAAGTTGACTGTCCATTGTGTCACATTCAGCAGGAGGGTTAGAGTGTTTTAGACCTTGATTTGTTAAGAAACAGAGGCCTTGCTCCTCTCCCACCTTCTAATCTCCACTTTGTAAGAGAGTCATGTTGGTCCATGAAATGCAACATCAACTTCTCTGGTTTAAACATGGGAGCTTTATATCTGTCACTGCATAAAAGGGAAAGAATCAGTTTCATATTGGATGAAACCCAAATCCCACAGCTGACCTGTGCCTGGTCAGTAACTGGGTAGACAATTATAACTCACAGGAAATCCTTCCTGATATCTTATTTATTTGGATCATAACTCTACTACTCACTCTTTATTCAAAGCCCTGTGAGAATGGCAAGAGTGCTGCTATCTCCCTCATGGATGTAAGAGGTTATGCCTCTCTCTCTCTCCCTCTATGTGCCATATAGGAGTGGAGACGGTGCCATTCCACCCTCACATACCTTAAGCATCTCCAAAGAAACTGAAACCGATCCAACCCTGCTCTAAGACCTGATCAATTAATACTGTATTTACTACTTCTATGTGCTTGAATATTCCTGCTATGAGACCTGTGGGAAAATGGAACAGGAAAATTTAGAAAATTTCAACAAAGAGGTGGATGGCCCCATCTTCCTCCAACTGCATGTCAACCTCTTTTCAGCAAGCTCTCTGGCCTCATCAATTTAGCGAAAACAATGAAAACGACCATCTGACCCTTTACAACTGGTACATGCCAGATGGTAGGGGTGCATATCCCAAAGGGGGATTTGTTGTGCTCACATTTACACCAGTTTGTCTCGCAGACATTGATGTTAAGGAAAAACTCTGAAAAAAGAACAATAACCTTGCACAATGAATGTCAGAACTTTTGTGTGGAACTAGGTGAATACAATTTAAAAGACCAATATTTTACATGCTCAGTGTTTAGTCTCTATTTAATATGAATTAAAACAACAATAAAACTGATGTTTTGATACCACTGATGTCAAATATATTTAACCCTTAATGTGCTATATTGTTTTGCAGTACAAGATCCCTCAGTGCTGAATTGTTTCAGAGAAAAAAAAGAAAGAAAACTGCACAGTTTGTAAATTGCATGTATTTCAATAAATATGCACAATAGATACACAAACCCTATATGAAAAATGATGGTGGATGTATAAACTGTAAGATTAGCATCAAGACACATGTTTAAGTTTAACATATTTGCATGCAGAGGTGCAAATACAGGTAAAATGACAAGTTACAATTGTATTTCATCTGTATATTTGTTTGTTTTTTAATGGACAAGTTCAAATGTATCTAAGAACTATTATATTATTTAGTAGTTCAACCATGTACATGTAATGTCTGTCACAATATTATATCTAAATTTTGAAAACCACACATAAAGAAAAGGTAACAGTTTTGTAAACATCCACTCCATGAATGTCAGAGGTACGTTTAGGCCACCAGAGTCAGTAATAAATGTTAATGAAAATTTTTCATTTGTTATTTATTCGAATATCATCAAATTATTCATTTTTTTTCAATATTTGGGCTCATCTTATGCAAAGTGTCACCTTGAATGTCTCATTGTCTGCCAGGTATAAATTGCTTCGAATAGCTAGAAATCTATACCATACTCATTTTTTTGCTCAAGTATGAGGTTGATATCACATCATCAGTAGCCCAGTAGGAATCAATATCAGATTTTTGTACCAAACCCATTTCTATAAACAATGTGAAAAAGAGTTTTAGCTGCTCAGGTGTGATAGGCTGCCATTTCTTCATGCAACTGTTCTCCTTCAAGTCTGCCCAATAAACTCTCGAGTATTTGTAAAACTTCTTCACTAAATGCATAGTAAAGTACAACGGAATGCCACAACAAACCAATCAAATATAGTTTTACAAACAATTATGGCTAGTTGAAGTAAAAGGATGCATACATTGTTGCTTACCTGGAAAACGGCTTACGTTGTGACAAGCACTACAAGACATTGACCGACAGAGCAACTAATGTAGTGACTCACACATTAAGGGTTAATTTTGAGTACAGAAGATAAAAGAAAAGTGAAAAACATGCAAGGTAATATAATTCGACTAAAACAGAATACTACCCTTTAAAAACTATATTGGATTTAAGTGTGTGCGAACAACTGAGCACACAAATGAATATGAATGTTAGTGTGCTTCAAATGAAACTCAGTATAAATGATTGAGAATAGGTTGTAAATTTGGGTATTTGTATCTCAACGAATCTGAGTGAAATGATGAAATAAACTATTAGAGTAAGGATAGGGAGATTAAACACCAACCTGAAGTCCAAAAAATGAATTTTAAATCACAACAAAAATGTTAACCCTCACTGGGGAGTGTAATCTAGAAAACAAAATTATGAATAAACATAGCCTAAACTGTTGAACAACACTCCAGATTTGACTAAACATGTTAATATCTGTAAAAAGAATGAAGTCTACTGGGCATGCACCAGGTCAAAAGACCATCTTCCAAAATCTTCTGTAAGTCACTCTTTTGGAAGATCATTTTTCATCATATGGACAAATGCAATTTCCATCCCAGAAAGGTAAGCTGTCCAATAGATAATTTACTGATATCAAATGGTACATTATATGCATGGCCTTTATTTAGGCAATAAACAAAGTTCAGTTAATGTTCAAAATGACAATTGTTTCATCAGACTTAAAAATGGTGTGACCTATGACTTTTTCACTCCTGAATCTATAGGTTTCATTTCTACCATAAATGTAAGCCATCCACCAACTTTGATCAAGGAACTTACTCTAAAGCAAAGTTATTCTGCGAAATCTATTATTTAAAATTCATAACAAACTAGACCTTTAACACCCCCCCCCCCAAAAAAAAAATTATTAGGTCTCTTCTATACCTCAACAGCCAGCCCTCCATAACTTTGATCATGATACATGGTCTAGAACTAAAATCATGATGTCAAAAAACATTTTGTTTCTTTCACCCATAGTGACAAGACATTTTGCCTTTGGTTCCAAAAGCAAAAGCTTTTTCATTAAACCATGTGCAAGCCCATCCATTAAGTTTGGCAGGCATGTAACAAAGAAATAACATCATTGTTCAGAAACCATTTTTCAGTATCTTGACCGTTTATCTTCCAATTCAAGAGCCAACAGCTTTTTTCCTCAAGTGCAGTCCATAAACTTCAGTAACTGGATGAAGGTTAACTTAAGCTATTATGCAGTAATCACTTCTCTTTCTTAAGTCAAATTGGTGTTGACCTTTCAGTCCAAAAATGTACGAGGGTCTTCCTTATCTCATGTGCAAGCAAAGTATGGCTCTTGTTCATGATGGAGAGCTGGAGCAATTGTTTGGAAACCATCGTCTTTCAGTTCACAATGATGTTCTGCAAACATTTAATTCCAAGGAAGGCTTTCTTCAGCATATTGCTCTCTGTTATGTCCACCTTAAATTCAGAAAAACAGGATGTTTAAATTCCTTTTTATAATCATTTACACTGCTGTGGAATAGTAAATGGATATGATAATTCTGATATGTTTCTGAGGTAAACTGGGCTGATCATATTAGGAAAGAATTTGACTAATGAGAATAAAATTTACAATCTAGTATTTTGCATTCTGTTGAATTTATTGTTCACTGGGGATAGGGGTATGTATTTGGCCAAAAATGTCCAGCACATGCCCAATAAAAATCAGTACAAATATCTTCAATCACAGTATCTTGATGTAATATAACTTGTCAACTAAGTAACCCAAGCACGCAATTGTATTATTAGGTACTAAGGTAAGTAAAGTCAAAAAGGCTCAAAAGTTGTAACACTGTACATGAAACAACTGGATTCAAACAGATTTACCACTATGGTGGCCAAAGCAGTCAGAGCATCCACCTTGGATGCAGGAGGTCACATGTTTGAACACAGACTAAGTCAGATCAGAGACTTATAAAAATGGTACTTAATCTAGCAGCTACCTTGTTTGGTGCTCAGCATTGAGTGGTCAGTGTTAGGACTCAGGTCGGTCTGGTGTCAGCTTAATGTGACTAGGTTGGACATCATGCTACATGCCTGCAGCATGATGCTCCAGTGCTAGACATCACTATAAACTACCACACTGCACACATTGTAGCAATATATGACTGAAATGTTGTTTAAAGCTATGTTAAAAATATTCCAAATAAAAATCCACATTCTAGTTATCATGCATGGTGTCATCAATAACTGAACCAATTAACAAATCAGCCTCATAACTAACCACAAATATACAATATACAATAACAATATGGCGGTTAGAATATAAATTAAAACATGATATCCAGCTGTAAAAGAGACTGCTTACATCTATGCAGAGTTCAAATGCTAGAGCACTTGGCACGATATATACCAGTAGTTTGCTTCATTCAAAATTCTACTGACTGTTATTTGAAATTTATGAAGTGTTACATGTACTATTTTTACTCTCTTCAACCATATTATCGACAGTTTACCTGCATTATAATATAATAGATTAAAAACCTTCCAACAGTATGCATTCTGTGTAAAATGTTTTTCTATTTTAAGTAACAGAAGCTGCACTGTGTGACAAAGCTGACATGGGCAAAAACCATGTCTGGGTATGACCATTCACTCTGAATTAGTAACGATAGCAAGATTGATGACCATTCACTCTGAATTAGTAACGATAGCAAGATTGATGCCATTTTCATGTATAACCATTAGAATGGCCATTCATCCAGTTTTAAACTACACAGTCTGGTTTTCAGCTGGCCTGTTCCTCTCTTAATGTGATAATTTTTGCACATATTCCTGAATTACATTGGTAGCTATACTAATGACCAACCTGATATTATAAGAAGTCTTAAGAAGTTAATAAGATTTTCAAGATGGCTGCTGGGTGATGGCCAATATGGATTGGATATCAAATTGGCAATATTTCCCTTTATGACAAACTGAAAAATGTCCTTTAGCAAACACATCACATTTATATGACAATCCATGCAGGAGTATCAATAACAAAATGTTCAAAATGGCGTCCTTGGCAGCCATACTGCATGTTTGAGAACCACTCTTTTCTTAAGGACCAACTAGACATCTTAAGTATTCTACTAAAAACACCATGATGATACAGTAGAAACTGTCTTGACTTACCTCTGCTATGAGCAACCACCTGTCATTATGACTACAATTATAAGGCATGGATCAATTTAATATATAAAAGCATTGTCATGAATGCAACCTGAGTGACAATATCTTGGTAAAATATGCATTTTGAGACTACTATGAATGACAGCATCACAAAAACATGGATAAACACTGCCTACCTCTATTAATCCTTCGTAACTATGACAACTAAAACTGTTCTATAAAAACAATGATTTCTGAAACTTTACAGATGATGCATGTAGTGTAATCCAGACCAAAGTAGATGCAAAACTGTACAGATGATGCATGTAGTGTAATCCAGACCAAAGTAGATGCAAAATGTTCCAGCACTATGACATAAAAGAATGAACTCAGTAAACCTATGAACGACATGCACCATGCACTATGAACGACAGTATCATGAGAACAGACATCACTGACATTAATGTAATCCTTTGAAACAATGACTTCTTGAATTGTGAAGACTGTTTTGATCACACTAAAAAGTGTCATCAGATTGTAAACCTGGCTAAAGTACTTGTTATGAACTGCCATCATAGTGCTTAAATCAAGTGAGTGGTCGTATACATTGTTTGTCTTTGGAGTTAATCCATTATTGCCAATAGATGAATCAGCTTTTAGTCTAATAAACCAGCAAGTTAGAAACGTTTCCTGGATTTGATTGATACTGTTAAAAGTTTGTGTTGTTTACAGCTTTTTTCTCACTCTCAATGTTACAGTGAGTGCATCGCAAACACCAAGCTGTTCAAGTTAGTGTGACCGATTAGACACTAGGTTTACTGAGTTCATTCTTTTATGTCACCTGTGAATCAAGTCATTCACTTTTGCCTCTGAATAAATTATTCTTTTTCTGGATGTGATAATTGTGTAATTTTATTTCATTCATATACATATAAAATGTACATGTACATGTATATACTTTCAAATTTCCCAACGCCTGGTCAAAATCATTATTTAGTCATTATTACAACCAACAATGAAAACATTAACACTTTAATAAAAATGGCAGAACCTCCAATAAAAAGAGACTGATTTTAACACTGGAGAAGAATTACTGCAACTGAAAAAAGTGAAAAAGAAGACCACTCACAAAACAGCAGTTGAAAACATTGGAAAAACTAAGAAAAAATTCTTTTTCTGATATGCAAATATTTGTCTGTGCAAATGCCTAGCCAGGCCACTGGATAAATACCACAAGCAAGGCTATAACCATACAGTTTGCATGTAAATCAACTTTGGCTGCAACTGAACCTGTGATTTGAGTTTCCCTAGACTGAGTGTATATGTACCACATGTAATGGACTTAATTCCTTCTCCTTGTATTGAGATCCCTAGACTGAGTGTATATGCACCACATGTAATGGACTTAATTCCTTCTCCTTGTATTGACATCTATGGTACTGAGTCTATAATCAATGTATTGCGCCAAAATGCATGACCTAAAATATACTTCAAACACGCATTATACAGGAATTTACAGTGACCCCAGAATTAATCCCTGAGATTCAAGATAAACAGGACAGAATCTGAACTTAAAACTGTTAAAGCAAAAATCTCTCCTACCTCCTTATCAAAGCAGATAAAAATTTTCAATCTGGACTGGATATAAGGCCATCAATGAAGAATGAAGGCATATATCTGGAGCAATCAATGGATGTGGAAATAGAGATTGATTTTACAGCCTTGGCAAACATGTTGCTTATTAATTTGGGTGCAACACAATACTGTGTGTTGAGCTTATGCAAAATATAATGCAGAAACAAAACAAGAGTCCCAGTACTGTCCAAAATAATTTCCAGGCATGAGTCCCAGTACTGTCCAAAATAATTTCCAGGCATGAGTCCCAGTTACTGTCCAAAATAATTTCCAGGCATGAGTCCCAGTTCTGTCCAAAATAATTTCCAGGCATGCAAGACAATTTCTTCTTTTAATGGCTGAGTGTTGGAACCATCTCTGATATACCTGAATGACAACATTTTCCAAATAGCCACTGTGGCTGCCATACTGGATGTAAGAATGGTGCTATTTTTATTTAGGACAAAATGACACCAGAAAACTGTTGGTAAAAATCCTATGTTGATATGAACATCCATTTAGGAGAATTTGTGCAAAGATTTTCACCATTTTCATTTTGACAACTGTATTTTAAATCATCTATGCAGTATTTCCATTATGGACCATATATCATAATAAACCTTCTGGTGAAGAAAACATATTAGTAAGATTTTCCAATTTAAGAGGAGTAGCAAAATAACAAGATTTTCAACATAGCTGATATGGTGACTATACTGGATTATCAGACTGGCAGAATTTTCATTTAGTACCAGCCACACATGAAAGTTTTCTGGTCAAAACTAGAAGTTGATAAGACACTTCACGTAGGAGGAGCATATATAAGATTTTCAAGATGGCCACTCTGATAGCCATATTGGACATCACACTGGCATAATTTCTATTCAAGTATGCCACAATAAACCTTCTGGTGAAAGCCCCATTCTGATATAGATTTTCATTCAGGATGAGTATTAATAACATGATTTCCAAGATGGCATCTGTGATGGCCATACTGGAAGTTAGGCTTGCAGCATTTTAATTAAAGACCAACCAGCCATCAAAAGATATGACCAGCCATTTAATAGGTGGTATAGTGTTAACACATTTTCGTAATGGCCTCTTTGGTGGTCTATGAGGAAACATTTTCATGTAGAATCAACTAAGCATCATACGTCCACTGGTGAAAACCTCTTGTTTTTTTATATGCATTTAAATTCAAAAGTTACTAGCAATAAAACGAAATGGCTGCTAAGGTGGCCATATTGGATGCCTGAGAAGGTTTGTATAAATAGTAGATTAGAAGGAGTACAAATAACAAACTTGAACAGATGGAAGTTAGATCAACAGAGGACAAAAGGCTATCCCATTAGCTCTTCTGGTCTATAACCAGTACTGCTGAAAAAGAAAACCAACAAGCAAAGATATTTAGTTGCTAGAGTAAATGCTGACACACATACAAAAATTAGACAGTCCCACTAAAATTTAGCATATAAAACTAAAAGCATCTGTGACAAGTAAATGTCTAAAATAATATAAAAAAAACTGGCAGTTCTGGCAAAAAAGCTCTGATGCATCTACAAGAAAAGTTAAAACTTACAGCATGTTTTGAATGTGTTTCTTTTTCTTGTCCATAATATAATGACAATTATGGTCACAGCAACTACAATGAGACTGACGCACAATACCATGAGGATTGTACCAATGCTTGAAATTCTGTCATCTCCTGCAGTAACATCTGTGTTATCTGGAATTAAAAATTGTAATCTTTGATATTAAGTTCTTCACCTTACAAATATGTGTATGGTACCTATCATCACAGGCCTTAAAATTTGTTTTAGCATTATAACCAATACTAAAGCTAATGACGATGAATACACTGACACTGGTTTCTAATATTTTGCTCCATTGGGCATTAAACAAATGTGTGAATAATGCTTACTTTCAAAATTGCCCAAGATCTTGATGATATATGTCCATGTTCCAAGTTTGATCAAATATAGGTTGCAAAAGACTGGAAAGAAGTTCAGCCAATCACATCCAAGATAACTGCATTATCCTTAAGAAATAACTTAGTCTGACTTATGATGATGAAATGTCAGTCTACACACGTGTAGCACAATTAAAAACACTATTATCATATGCTTCACCTACATTTTACTAAGCCTTTATCAACTGAGTATAAAGAAAACAGTAAGTAAATGTTATAAGATTTGAAGAAGAAAAAAATACACCAAATTAAAACTTTCAAATTTGATAGGCTTTTAATATCAAGTCTAGAACAAAACAATGTGCATGTGTGTATAAATTACTCCATGTGGATATGAGATTAAATAGACACCCACACATTGCAGACATATACCATGAAAAATGGTGGGAGGGCTCCTGCTTCATCTACTTCATGCTGACTGTTTATGATGAGACCTTGGATCATGTACTGTACAGGCGAGATCATGTACTGTACAAGTAAACAGATGAGACAGCATTCTACAGAATTTACCATTGATTCATTTTTAGCAGAGACCTTCAAACTTGCATCAAATAATAAGTGAAGATATTACTCGTTAAATTGAATTGTTTTAGTATTTCATGCATTACTTCACTAACATCTTTTTTCTAATGTGCTAATTTTATTCTTGTTCTGAATCACATACATGGCAGATAATGGTAAATGTGTAGCATTGGGCTACATCGGGGGCACATGTGTTTCAATTCACAATTAAACCGGGTGGTTTTAAGAAAAAGATGAGAATGAAAATATTTTTATTTAGTTAGTTTCTGTATTGTTCAGCTTTCAACTAAATATACTTCAAACATTGAATTAAGTGAGGTGGAGTATTGGTTACCCTTATTCAAAATTTTGCAACTGCTTACTGCTTATATTTAGACTCTCGATGGTTTTTGAAGAAATTGTTACAGCTATGTTTGATATAAAATTGGCTGCATTCCTCTGGATCTTTTCCATTTACTTGATATGTTTTTTGCTGAGGATTCCAGAAGGGGGATGCATCTGATATGAACTTGATCAAACATATATGCTTATATCATCAAGATATCAGAAGATATCAATAATCAGTGAGTCATGAACATTATTGAGGTGATGTTGTATCTGATTGTAATGGTTGTTACCAGTTGGGAAACTGTTTATCTGACCTGTCTGATCAAACTTGGGATATATGGTGTAAGTTGAACAATGCTTGGAGATTGAGAATTGAGCTTGCTACTCTTTGAATCATATTGTCTGATTTGATCAAACTTGAAATATTGCATTTGTCATCAAGATTTGGATGGTGTAAAAAAAACAGGAGATCCATGCATATAAATACCTTTCTAAAATTTTACCTGTTAGTAACTTAACTTATAAGTCATTTATAATCATCACTTCAAAGACCATAAAAGTGAATTTAGGTCAATGATTTTTACTTTATATGCAAATTAGGCATTTCACTTATGAATGATGTTCTTCTCCTACAAATGAAATGTTAGGCATTTGCTTACTACACTTAAATGTGACTTGTAAATCATTCATTTATTACATTTTTATATGATATGCCCAAACAATGGACCCATATTAAATATGCCAAAACAAAGGACCCATATTCAATATGCCCAAACAAATGACCTAGATTAAATATACCCAAACAAATGACCTAGATTAAATATGCCCAAACAAATGACCTAGATTAAATATACCCAAACAATGGACCCATATTAAATATGCCCAAGCAAATCACCGATATTAAATATGCCCAAACAAATGACCTAGATTAAATATACCCAAACAAAGGACCCAGATTAAATATGCCCAAACAAAGGACCTACTAAATATAAATATAAATAACATTATCAGAGGATGAAGTTTGTAGGTTAAGGAGGAAAATTTGAAAACTGAAGGATCTCTATGGCCAAGATAGAAGAGACATAAAATTGTGACTGCTGCAGCAATGTTAAAGATTCAAACAGTAATCGGCTGGAACAGCTTAAGTTGCAGATGGAGACATTCAGTAGTGACAATGGACAGGATATGATAAAATTATAGACCCTGAACATCTTCACAAAAGAGTTATCTGACAGGTCAGTCCTTGGGAAAAGGATTGGTCAAATCAGGTGAAACCCTAGTGGAAAGAAAGCCCCTTGAAGATGAAAGTTACATATGCTTCAACAGTTGATTGAACACAACTGCTTGTTGCCATAGCTCTAGTACCAGACAAGCAGTGTATAAATCAAGGACTTCGGTTTCAAGAGGATTTACTCTTTTTTATATGAATCAATTACAAGCTGATTAACCACAATTTTATCTGTAACTAAGTCAGCGACTAGTAATAAAACCCTTGATGGATAACAACGACACTGTTCCAACCATCTCAGGTCTAAAAACAAAGTCTGATGCCAAATGTACACAATGGAGAAGAATATTAAAAAAGCTGTGCTCTACTCCCTGAATAAGAACACTCTGACTGGAATAGCACTTCTCAAATAAAGGTAAAGACTTAAGTATATGTCCATGAAAATAGACAGAGAAGCTCCTGTGTCCACTAATATTTTAATAGGGTTAGGTTTGGCAGAATCACCAACAAGTGATACAGAACCTTTTAAAATTAATGTTTCATAATTCTCTATAACAAGCCAGACAGGTTTATTTGACCCAAGAAATGTAATACTTTCTTTCAATACATACTGTGACCTTGACCTCTTAGATACAAGAACATCTGGGATAGCTGTGTCTTAATTCTGTTTCTTATTTTTCAATCTGTAGCAATGAGAAATAATGAGTCCTAAAAGTTGTGATTGAGATTTAGAAGTGTCTGGATGAGATGGAAATGGATATTTGTAAGGGGTGTCCACTTAGTATGTATGCATGGATAGGGGGAGGCGAGGTAACCCAAATGCATATGCTTGCGTACGGGAGAATCTACTGATATATATATATATATATATATATGCATAGCACATGTGGTGAAACCTCGATAATATGTTGCCAAATACGTAACCTGTTTCAGATGGCGTTTGAATTTTAACGGACACTAGACTATAAAGTTATGCAACTTATTTCTTTTATGCAGCTAGACATTCAACATCGCTGGACTATCTTTGATAATATTAATCCTTTATGGTTTCTGCATGGATTAAATATAGGACGTTCAAAAAATTTGGTGTCGGGTGCATAAAGCGTACATACACCGGTGGTGGGTAAAACTTATTTCTTTTATGCATAAAGCGTACAAACACCGGGGGTGGGGGTGGTGGGTAAAAGAAGTATGCTATGGGGGAAGGGGAGGGGCCAAGCTTTGCCCGATTTTTATGTACGTACTATATGGATGACCCCTAACCAAACAACTGCTGAAACAATGAATGCAATATACAACAATATTGTTTAGTGATGATTGATGCTATATGTGTCATCAAAAGAAAGAAACCAGGAAAACTCGATTACATCCGAATCTAACAACCCTGAACAATTGTATTTGTGATTATGGAAAGATATTAAAATGTTTGGGTTTATTTAAATTTTCAAAGACTTTTAAAGACCTCAGGGTAATCTGCTCGATTTTCCCAAACTTTCAAGGCCTTGAAAATGCTACCTCATTCTTCCCAAACTGTCAAAGACCTTCAAAGACTGTATGAACATTGAATATGTACAAGCATCATTTTCGGAAGTTTCAACCCTTTACTTATCAAGTAAGGTCTTGAGATCACTATGGGCACAATTATTGAACTATTCAAATACGACAAGTTGTCTGAGGCTATCATAATCTCGACCAACCAAATTGTTCTTTAACTCTGGTAAAGTTGACATGGATCTGTCCAGTTTTGACAGTTATTAAACCTTTGTCTGTGTTTCAGGTAGTAACTCATAACCCTTCAAGAAACGTTACTTAACCAAATCGTAATTAGCACTGTGCTGCACTGACAGTGACGTGTAGACTTTACAAGCTTTGTTATTAAGTACACTTTGTAATAACAAGAGTCCAATGTGCTCTTGGCCATTTCATATTTTCAACAATTTTCTGAAAATTAGGAAATTAATTATCTACTTCTTTGTCTTTGAAAGAGTGTACTAATCTATTATTTCTGGTAACATCAAAAAAAAAACCTGAATTGGTGTGTAAAAGGGGGAGAGTTTTCCATTTACAAGTTCTAATTGTTTTATTCTTAATTTTCTCTTTCTCTGCATTTCCATATCTACTTTTCTCATTTACATTTTCCCCTCTTGCTCACTCTCTTTCCTTTTCCTCTTTCAGCAATTGTATATCTTTCTTCTTTTTGCAATTGCATTGGTCTTTCTTCTTTCCCTTTTTGAAGTCAACTGAAAGCTTTCTTATCTCAATTTCCATCTGCTTTTTAAATTAATATTCTATTACTTTCATTTCAGAGTCAGACAGAGACTCACTAATCAAATCCAAAGCACCAAAAGTTATTTTCCACTAAATATAAGACCAAAATGAATTTTGATTTCTTGCTTCTCTAAAGAAGCATTCGCTTGAGAAAGATAATATTGTCTGGCAAGCTGAAGCTATTCATCATTGTCCAAGTGACACCTGTTCGATTTACAACCAACTAGATCTTATGTTGAATATGTGAAAAGCATCAAGGCAACCTTCCATTAGTTTAGTGGTCATTCGTAACAAACTTGTGCTAATGTGACAATGGTCATCACATAGGCTTTTCTGGTCTATAACCTGTACAACTAAAAATAAAGAATTTATATACACACAAATATAACATATGTATGCAACAAATTGGATTCTGCACTGGTCTGCAACAGATACCTTTGCAGCCAACTGAAACTGCTGCACCTAAAATATTCTTATATCATGCCTACAGCAACTCAAAACAGCTGGTATATCAGCATGTCACTTAGGCCAATCAGGTATTTTGTCTGGAATGCATTTTGGGTACATTTTCTTCAAAAGGGTTCAAACCCCTTTTAAAATAAGTATAGTCCATGTTATATTGCAGAGCAATGAAAAACAATAAAGAATACTTCAAGTGCTTTGTGATTCTTTAGACCTACACAATCAGATTTTTAAATGCTGACCACAATGGAATAGAAGCCATTGAATTATAAGATGTTTTTTTTCTCATAATTAATATTGGAGGTGTCTATCATAGTTACTAAAAAGGTGACTAATTACAGGCAAATGAATGCATTTTTCTTTAAACAATTCCTCATCCTTTACCTGAAAGATGTATGATACACTCTGCTTTTACAGGATCAGGTTCTGGATCTAAAAATAAGCATGCCCAAGTTACATTATTGTCTAGCTTCTGTAATGGATTAATTGTCAAGGTGTACACATTACTCAATGCATTACATGTGTAGTATATCCGGTGTGGATTAAAGAAAATATCAATCTTCGAGAACACATCACAGTGTGGTACATTGGAATCTGGTCTTAATACAAGAACATTTGAATTAGAACCATTATACCAGTAGATAGCTTCAACTCTTCCCTTTCCAATGTATCGACATTTGAGGGTCAGCGAAGAATCCACCAGTTGTGAATCAGCACACCCAGAAATAGCAGCATTCTGGCATACTGTAAATAGAAAGCAATTTGTATTGCCTAGCTCATGAATGCAGTATGAATAATAATTACATGCCTGCCTAATTATAATCTTCGTTAAATTCAAAATTAAATGATGGATCAATAAGGTATTCTATGGATGGGTATCAGGAGTGATTAAAATTAATGGAGAAGCAGCTTCTTTTCAACAGAATGGGGGAGATAAGACTCAAACGGTGGGAACAAAGCCAGATATAATATATAAATATATGTGTGTGTTTATATTTTTTTAATTTGAACTGTGTCTTCTATTTCTCACTGCTTATTAGCATTTCACATTGGTCTCAAGCAATATCTTATCTTGATGAAGAAAAATTGTGTTGTATATATACGGTAATATAAACACATTTTGTTAGTGTAAATGTATCATATTCATGTTCAGTGTGTTCATACTTGAAAGTGTATGGTGTTGTAGGGTTTAATGCCATATTTCAGCACATGATAGACTATACATGACGGCCTCTATAACTGTTAAAAGTGTATGGTGTTGTAGGGTTTAATGCCTTATTTCAGCACATGATAGGCTATACATGACGGCCTCTATAACTGTTAAAAGTGTATGGTGTTGTAGGGTTTAATGCCTTATTTCAGCACATGATAGGCTATACATGACGGCCTCTATAACTGTTGAAAGTGTATATTTGGATGGAAAGATTATGCAATGTACTGTCATATGACATCAGAGCAGCACAGCAGAAACTATACATTCCATTTAAACTGATAAAAGAACCTAGATTACAGTATTGCAATATTCAACTTAAATAAGAATTTTAATTTTTTTAAAGTTTAGTATCTAAAACTAAGTTGACAAGTTTTAAACAACCTGTATAGCATGTACATGAGAGTGCATACTCAGGTGTCTCACTGCTGTAAAGTTTGAGTAAGCTAAACGTTACAACTGCATGTTTATGGAGTTAATTCAAAAGAATCAATATTTGCTGAAGCACTGAAATGTAGAAAAATTAATGCTTATGCATCTGGCTATGGTAGATGAATCAGCTTTGCCTATTTTCGTTAGCAATTCCACTGAGGAACTAGGTCAGGATTATAATTTGTTTCAGATAAGCCACCATAATGTCACTAAATGGCAAGAGATGTTAAGTAGACTAAGCCAATTCAGAAGAAAGAAAAAAATCAGTACAAGTTGTATAAATCTTAAACATAATCATGGAAGGAGAAAACACATTTCATTCTACTGAATAACCTGCAAATTGGACAAGCAAAATGATCCCAATAAGCAACATATATCACAGGCATACAGAATTTGAGATGAACCAAGCATCACAGTAATCACACTTTGCCCACTTAAATATCCCAATTCTTCCAGATCTTTTAAGCTCATGTGGGGAAAGTGTAGTTATGTGTGTGTGTGTGTATTGGGGGTAGGGGTGTAAAACTAATCTTAATTATGCAATACTTACCAATCACTACTGTTTAGCATTCTGTTTTTCATGCTGAAAAATCACTTTCCAATGGGTAAGTATTGCATAATTAAAATGAGTTTAACCCCCACCACCCAACTCCCAAACAAGATTTTACAAGCAGCAATTCATTGCCCGTTGTTATTATGTAGCTAAATTTATCAGTTAGGTGGGTAGGCTGATGCTCTCTCAATGTAACGGATTAAAACACAGACAATGAATATACTTACTACTGAGGGAGATACATTCCTTCAATTAGAAAATATTGTTCTCTCTCTGGACCACATGTTATGCCAGAATGATAGGTCCCAGAGAAAAGTGCCTGTACTTTGTTGAGCTAATGAGCGAAGGTAGAAGGAGAAATTAACATGGAAATGCCAAAATGCTGCCTTCACAAAATCTTCCAAGGAAGAGTAATTACAGTAAGCCCGAGTCTATGGACTTGAAGATTCAACAAAATGCTGTCTGGATTGAAAAGTGACTGATATTTTCTTTTAATTGTGGTATCAATTCACCACAAGATAGTGGCAGCATAAATGTTTATTGAGCTCTCAAAAGGAATAAAAAGGTGCTTCTTGATCTTCCTGCTATCTTTTTATGCATCAAGACAGAAACAAAGGGCACTAACTCGGCATAAGAGTCTATCATGATCATCCCCAGCACAGATTCAACTGTGACTGGGGATTTCTATATGAAGTAGAGCCACCAAAGACAGCTGACGTTTTCCTAAATCTCCAGTATTACAAAGAAAAACTGTAATTTCTTTTAAACCGGAGACACTATATGTCTATAAATAAGGCAGGAATCTTGCTGCATCTTCTCCCAGACACTACAGAGAGTAAAAGCAAAGTTCTGAGTGAGAGGTCCTGAAAAGAGACCTCACTCAAAGATTCAAAGTGGGTTTTGGTCAAAGACCATAAACACAAGAAAGGTTGCATCTGAGCATAAGAGAGCATGAGACAGGTCTCTGCATCTCAAAATATTTAATAAGACTGCCATCCTCCACTGCGATAATATAGCTGCTGGAAATAACAGCAGAACAGCCTTTGATAACAGATACTGGACATCTTTTGTTCTCATACAGTAACACAAGGAAATCAGTAATATAATTTACAGAGGGAAAGCGATGATTTACATGTTTGCTACAGCACCAATTACAAAAGATTCTCCACCTGGCATCATACACATTGGATGTAGAAGATCTCATGGCTTGAATGATGCAACTGGCAACTAAGCCCAAAGACTGGTTCTGGCTGAGAGAGTGTCTGAGGTAAGCCAGGTATGAAGGTGAATAACCAGTGCTTCAGCTTCAGTATCTGCATGGTTTACATGTATATAAATTGTGCCCATTTATCCTGTACTTGTCATCCATCAAGTAACAACTTTGAACATTGCATTATGAATTAACAAATATTCTCATGTGAAACATTTAATTAAGATGTTAGTGACCATTTGCAATTAGCACAAAACAACAAAATATAAATCATTGTTTCATGTTCCATTAAATTATGTTTAAACCTTGTTAGGGTAGAAAATATAACTCCTGTAATAAGGATGGACAAACAAAATTTTAATTCTATATGTAAAATTCATAAAATATTTTGGCGGTTGACAGATTTGGTGCCGGAAGTAGCTGTACCAGCTATGTTCATAATATTTTGTATTCAGCTAATTCTATGCCCCTTACTCTGCCAACTTTGTTGAAAAACTTAGCTGCCAAAGTAATGTTATACTGCCTAACTTTCATAGATAAAATTCAAGAATCAAGTTACTACGATTGTTATTTCTGTTCCACAAACGTTATGCGTGATGTACATATGTTAATTAAAAGTATCGAAGGAAATTCTGTATTTATTTCAGTTTAATTGTGTGCATGTTAGTGCTATCTACTCAAAATAACAATACACAAGAAACACAAAGCCGTAATACAGTTTTATGACTGCCATTTTTTTCTGTCAATGTTACATGTTGGTCAGAAATATAAATTTTGATTCTATTGCAAAATAAATATGCCAATATTAAGACTATTTTCAGGCATGTCAATATGATAGAATTTCAGTAATGTTTAATAACATTACAGCTCTTTATGTCAAAGTAACAGCCTTATGGACATATATAGCAAGCATCCTTATCAACCTTACAACCTCTGATCGGTTACATGATGATTTTTGACAGGAGTGCAAATGTTTTTGGTTTTTGTAAAAGTAGGACCCAAAATTCGTAAAAATGTTGAATGTTGCATATATAAAAGTATATAAGTTTTCTTAAGTGTGTATGTATGTGGAAGATTTATTATTTGTTAATACTATACCATAGTGCATGTATCCAAAGAAGGCCTGCATTAGGAAGAGTTTAAAAAAATATCAACTCCATACTTCAGAACCTGAAAGTCATCCTGTTAGTATTCAAACTCATAACACTTAATTACAACATGGTGGTTCTATGGTCATTTATTGTTCTGTGAACTTTTCATAATCCTTGTTTTCATATTTGTTTCAAAATGTATAGGAATGTTGCGACATGTATACATTGGTAGCTTTCTGGACAGAATTCAAATCATTCTAATCTGGATTAAATTCACTGCATATGAAATCTTTTTCAGATCAGTTGTAGCAGCAGAGAGGGTGAGCCGGACAACATTTTTAAACAAGTTTTCAATGAAATCAGGCTTAAAACAATGAAATCAGGCAAAAAAATCAATGATCAGGCAAAAAATAATAATGAAATCAGGCAAAAAATAATAATGAAAAATCAATGAAATCAATGAAATCAAAAAAATGACTAAGCCTCCATTCGATTTTCAACCGAATATTTGATCCAGTCCTTAGGATGAAAATCCTTAGGATTTCACAAAGAGACTAATTTGTAAAACCTCATCTTGTAGATCAATTAGATTATTGGACTGGTCAGTGAGTTTGAAATTAATTCTGGTTAATGAATTATTATGACATCGCATATAGACTGGATTCACCGGGGACTCAATTATTAAAAATCCTGGAGGGGCTGTTGGTGCAAACGAATAAAGAATATATCCTTGCTGAGCTTGGTTTGATCGTTCGAGATTAATTTGATAGCTTCCTTCGATAACATCGCATACTAAATTGAGCGCAATCACCGTTGAAATATTCACATTGAACGGAGCAATATGCCTGCTGCCACCGTCTGGGTCATTATTGTGTTTGAGGATTTTTATTTCCGGTGATGATGTTTTTTTCCATGCATCATGAATTATTTTAAAACCAACATCGATGGCATCACTGAGAAGTTTTTGTAGTTCTGGTACGTTATATCCTGGTAGTTTGAATGCTGGAATATCTTCTATGCGGATATTAAATTGTATTGCAAACTCTGTTCTCGGTAGGAGTATTTCCTCATCTATTATCTCTTGAATAATTTGTGAATTAAATTTTTCCATATCGTCGATAATTTTGTTACATGTTTCTACGACACTGATAAATTCATCTCGGGTGAGAGAGCCTGATTTAAGAGGTATTAACAACAGTGAAAAATCATTATTTATTGCTGTGAAATTTTCAGTGATTTTAGGTCCCTTAACAACACGATATTGCTCTATTGTAACTATTTCCCTCCCTCCCTCCCACTCCCTAGTTTCTTTGAATTTGGAATCAAATAAAACATGAAATTTTAAAACATCTGTGTGATCTATATAGCTTTTTACTGGATTATCAGATTTTATCCTGTCTGTGACATAATCAGATTTTTGTGGTTCTGGTAAATCAACGGTTTTCCCCCCGGGTGGGATTTCAGGCCATCCTAGTACGGTTCTAATAGAACTCTGATATATATCTACGACATATCCTTCTGTGCTTATTTCAATGGCAGATGATAGTGTCGGCTCATGAACTGTTATAGCTATTTTTGATTCTTTTCCAGTAATCGACTTTATTCTACGTTGCAATTCAGCATTGATTTGTTCAATTTGGTATGACCCTGTTGGTATGGAAACAACGTTCCAGTCTGGGGTACCGTCGTCTTTATTCTTATTTGCAAATACCAGGGAATTATTGGGTTGTTGACCACCAAATGATTTTGATCTGATATTAGGCCAACTATGGTATACTCGTAATTTTGCTAGCGCTATCTCCTTCACTGGGACCGGAGAGGGGAAATTCACACTGAATTCTGGATTCGTTGAGGTTATTGATATCATGCTGGTTTGTACTGGGTTTGTGTTCTCCACTATTTGTTGAAGTAATTCCATCGGTGTTGTCATTGTTATTATACTCATGATGTATTTCTAATTTTGATACTGCGGAATCATAGACACGTACCATCACTGAGAACTCACTATCTGATATCGTTGAGGTTATTGAGATCATTCTGGTTTTCGGGTTTGTGTTCTCCAATTCCATCGGTGTTGTCATTGTTATTATACTCATGTTTTTGTATTTCTAATTTTGACATCGCAGAATCATATATATCTACCATCGCTGAAAACTCACTCTCTGATATAATTGTATCATCGAGAGATGACGATATCAATGAGGATAATTGCGAGCATGCAGTGGACACAACATGAAATTGAATTATGTAGTCTTGTAGTTTCCGTTGGCTGCATGATGATATTTTTTTTGTGATTATTGAAATAATTCCAGCGATTGTTGTTGCCGCAGAAATGCAAATTGGAACAGCTATCGGAGCCATCATTGTCACTGAAGACAGTATAATACCAGCTCCGGTGATTACACCACTCACTGAATACACGGTAACATCAATTGCGGTAATTTTCCTGCGATATTTTTTAATTTTCATTGCATACTCCTCAGACAGGGTTTTGAGTCTAGTTTGAAATTCTCTGACCTGATCATAACGATATTGCGATGATGAAATCATTTTTCATTTTAAAAACGCTAGCGTTTTCAATTCCGATTTCAATTTTCAACTTAAATCCGCTACGAATTCCACATACCATGTTGTTGAAACCCTAACCAAATTTTTATCAGTAGCTATTAACGTGAACTGTTCAGTTGTATCCTTGTCGATGATAGTTGAAATCGTATTATTGATCCCGGATGAACTGGACGATGAAATATTAAATTGAGTCAATGGTGTCACTAGTGTTAATCGATAAATACTTACTCAATGTAAGTGATTAAAACACAGAAAATGAATATACTCACTACTGAGGGAGATACATTCCTTCAATTAGAAAATATTGTTCTCTCTCTGGGCCACATGTGCCTGTACTTTGTTGAGCTAATGAGCTAAGGTAGAAGCAGAAATTAACATGGAAATGCCAAAATGCTGCTTTCACAAAATCCTCCAAGGAAGAATAATTACGGTAAGCTCATGAGATATCAATGGCTCGAGTCTATGGACTTGATGATTCAACAAAGAGCTGTCTGGATTGAAAAGTGACTGATATTTTCTCTTAATTGTGGTGTCAATTTACCACAAGATAGTGGCAGCAGAAATGTCTACTGAGCTCTCAAGAGGAAGAAGAAGATGTTTCTTGATCTTCCTGTTATCTTTTTATGCTTAAAGGTAGAAACAAAGGGCACTAACTCTGCATAAGAGTCTATCATAATCATCCCCAGCACAGATTCAACTGTGACTGGGGATTTCTATATGAAGTGGAGCCACCAAAGGCAGTTGACTTTTTCCTAAATCTCCAGTAATACAAAGAAAAACAGTAATTTCTTTTAAACCGGAGACAGTCTATGTCTATAAATAAGGCAGGAATCTTGCTGCATCTTCTCCAAGACACTGCAGAGAGTAAAAGCAAAGTTCTGAGTGAGAGGTCCTGAAAAGAGACCTCACTCGAAGATTCATAGTGGGTTTTGGTCAAAGACCATAAACACAAGAAAGGTTGCATCTGAGCATAAGAGAGCACGATACAGGTCTCTTCATCTCAAAATATTTAATAAGACTGCCATCCTCCACTGCAATAATGTATCTGTTGGAAATCACAGCAGAACAGCCTTTGATAGCAGATACTGAACATCTTTTGTTCTCAAACAGAAACTCAAGGAAATCAGTAACATAATTTACAGAGGGAAAGCGAGGATTGTCATGTTTCCGACAGCACCAATTACAAAAGATTCTCCACCTGGCATCATACACCTTGGATATAGAAGATCTCCTGGCTTGAATGATGCAACTGGCAACTAAGCCCAAAGACTTGTTCTGGCTGAGGGAGTGCCTGAGGTAAGCCAGGCATGAAGGGGAATAATCAGTGATTCAGCTTCAGTATCTGTATGGTTAACATGTATATAAATTGTGTCAATTTATCCTGTACTTGTCATACATCAAGTAACAACTTTGAACATTGCATTATGAATTAACAAATATTCTCATGTGAAACATTTAATTAAGTAGTTAGTGACCATTTGAAATTAGCACAAAACAACAAAATATACATAATTGTTTCATGTTCCATTAAATTACTCATCAAGATAGGTCTTGACATCACAAAGGATGAAATTCTTGAAGTGTTCCAAATATTTCAAATGAGAATTCCTTTTTGTAATCTCAAGACAAAAACCAAAGTAAAAATTGATACATTTTTAAAAATTTATAACTGTTCAGTATGATCATATTGCTTTCACACAGGAAAAAAATAATGTGATGAGGGTCTTCATTTGCTGTTGTTTGCTTTTGGGCAATCAGTTCAAGAATCATTAGATTTTAGTCCTTTTGAACCAGGGTTTTTGTACAATCTGTCTGTGGACTATGAAATTATTAAAAGAGAAACTTTCTTCAACAGAAGATTCAGAGAATAATATCAAAGATTATATTGATGTCCAAGGCTTGTAAAGCAGCAAGAAATAGTCTTCAATCAGTCAAAATTAAATTAACTACAAAAGAAAGGAATTTTCAGCTTGGTGCCCATTTCTCAAAATCCACTTCAGGCTAAGTATTATGATCTTTATAGACCCTTTTCTGGAAGTTGAATTTGGATTTTTCCACTCCAATATTTAAGACATGTACAATCAACTTAGGGCACCTTTTTAGCGATTGTCACAAGTGGCACGTGACTGTCTCCAAAAGCGATTGTCATTAACATTGCGAATGTTCATATAGAAAGTTTCAAACAAATTTGGAAAGGTCTGACATCTGTACACCATTCACAGAAATAGTATGTTAAAAAAATCATAAGTGAATAATAATCTGCCTAATACAGAAAAGTAGATATGAGCACAAAAAGCATAAGAGAGAGGACAAGATTTGTGGGTCCATGGAAAAATTATCTAGTAGACCTCAGTGAATCACAAATAGAAACAGCGGTGGACTCCATGACCGTTGTGGTCCGCCGGAATGTCCTACCCTGCCCGTAGTTTTGGATTGGACTTGCAATGTTGGATGATCCATTTCTGAAAGGAAATGGGTGGGTGGACGATTTTCCTATGTGACCAGAATTACAATTTGTACAAATTTACGTGTTTAGATGACTCTTCAAGACTATATACTCACGAAAACACAATGACTTACAAATCTCTTTATTGCATGTAATTAATTTCATAGTAGACAGATGCATACTGGTGAACACAGCATTATCAATGCCAACACAATCAGATTCCATGCCCAATCCAAGAAGCCACACAAGTAACACAGCTGATAGTACTGTAGCAACTGGCCATTGCAAATGTATCGCAGGATGAGTCAACTCATCATTTATTATCCATATTTGTTCAAGGAGTTAGCAAACTAAGGAGAATTATTACTATTATTGTTGCAGGGTTTAACGCCATTTTTTCAGCACAAGACAGGCTATACATGGCCACAAGTATTAATGGTGTAGGAAGAACCCGGGAAAACCCCAGAAAGCTACTGGCAAGCTTTCTCACATTGGCCGAAACTGAGACACTAGACAGAGGTGAGATGGCAGTGATCCGTAACGGTGAGCGCTTTAGACCACTCAGGGCCCCATAAGTTTGTTTTTGTAGGGTTTAACGCCATTTTTCAGCACATGATAGGCTATACCTGGCAGCCAGTATTATTGGTGCAGGAAGAACCTGGGAAAACCTCGGAAAGAACCACCGACCTGTGATAAGCTACTGGCAAGCTTTCTCACATTGGCCGAAAGTGAGACTCGAGCCATGTAGACAGAGGTGAGATGGCAGTGATCCGTAATGGTGAGCGCTTTAGACCACTCGGGGCCCCATAAGTTTGTTTTGTTTTTGTAGGGTTTAACACCTTTTCTCAGTACATGATAGGCTATACATTGCGGCCAGTATTATTGGTGGAGGAAGAAACCAGCAAAACTCCCAGGAGGAACCACTGACCCACGAGAAACTACTGGCAAGCTTTGTGACATAACTACATTAGCCGAATCTTGGACTCGAACTCACGCAGGCAGAGGTGAGATGGCAGTGATACATAAAGGAGAGTGCTTTAGTCCATTCTGGGCCCCTGGCCCCATAAGCAAGGTACTGAAAGTAAATTCCTTTCCCAATCCAATGTATCATAATCAGTTTTGGGATTCACATTAACTAAATAGCAACTCTTTGAGGTAACTGCTTAATATATGATGTGCTGTCTTTGGTGTTCATTGTTTGCTACTAATTAGACAAGTTCACTTTTTTATTTTCAGATTATTTATTACCATAGTCATGGGGGGGGGTCAGAGTTAAGATGATAGCCACGATGCAGTAACATTAAAGTAATAGATACTCATTTTTTTATTTAAATACTTTGATGAAAAGGTACAGTTCAACTCTTATAAATGTGGGCTAGCATATATTGTTTACTAAGATCTGCGGCAATCGATAATTAAATCCCGTACAGAAATTTCTTATGGATTCCATATGGAAGAGATATGGACTGAAAAACTTATGGAATCAGACAATTTATTCCACATCAATTACATATGTACAGCAAGTGAAAATTCTGTATGGCTCATGTATTACAGCATCATGGAAAATACTCTCTGAAGAATTAATAACCTAAACTATCTGATTCAAATAGAAATATTGGTGGAAGATAGAGTACATGTATATATCAGTGTAGTTGATGTGGAAGGATGAATATACATTCATATACATTTGAAGAAATACATGTATGTCAGTTTTCTTTAATTTATTTCAACAGATGTTTAAAAACAAAGACATGACCAAAAAGGAAGAGAAAATGTAAACTTGATCAGAGAATTAATATCTGGTAGTACAAGCATAAACGAATCTTTGGACTTAGAAAATTTGGTGCGAGGTAGATTTTGGGCTTGATCTGATGTTTATTCTGAGAAGTCATTTTGTTGCCTTCCTATTAAAATATGCTCTACATAAATGAGTGAAAATTTGACTTAAATTTCAGCAAAATCAATGAACATTTCATGATATTCACTCAAATTTCCTTTCTCACTAAAATTATGGTATTTTAGGAGATTTTAAAAAAAAAAAATTAAAATATGTGGGAATTTGTGATTGAAATTTCACTGCGAGTTTATAAAAAATTCTAAAATATAGTGATATTTTGTGATTTTAATATCACTGCCATTTTTGTAAAAAATAGCAATAAGATATAATAAAATTTATTTTTGTTTCTTGTAGTCTGAATGATTTTCAGCAGCATTTATATTCCATGTTTCTGATGGCTGTAATTGTATTGTTTATTTTGGGCACAATAACTTCTTTCCACATCTTTCTGTATCGTATTTCTTTATCAAATTTTGTTATTGTTGTTGTTGTATTTTTTGTAACTTAAAATGGATGGTAAATGCCCTCAAACAATTTTTCTTGTTTTCTGTTTTGAATCAGAATTTCGTTTTTCTCCTGACCTGAATCTGATTTTCATCGATACAGACCCTTTTTTTAAAAATATTATCTCCAAAACATTTTTTTAAATAATGCTATATCCGGTCCCATTCCGCAACGAGCTGTCTAATGCTTAACGGATGTTTTCATTACAACCATGGCCATTTTCGAGGACCGATCATTGTAGCTTCGTAATCTGGGTCCGGTTTCACTAAACATCTTAAGTATGAGGACATTCTCAACCTCAGATCCGTGAGTTTTGGCTGAGCTGAGATTTCTCTCAGATACCGTTTCACTATGCTTCCTCAAATCAACACTTGAGGATCCTCAACTAAGGACGAAGTTTGAGATAATTTATTACACTCTTAAGCGACCACACCGGAAGACTCTCTACCTTGGAAGTTAAGCATATGCTCATCTCTATGGATTCACGTGCGAACTCCCGCTAACTGTAAGTATTTTTGTCGTCTGGTTTAAGTTTTCCCTTCCTAGGTAAATTTCAAACATGGAGCAAAAAGAAAATATAAAGAGATCCGGTAATTGGAACGAAAAAGAAAAAATTATACTTGTTCAGAAAGTATTAGAAAATGAAAAGATTATTTTTGGAAAACTGAAAGGATGTGGTGGGGTGGGTGGAGTTACACACTCTGACAAGGAAAGAGCGTGGGTTGAAGTGACAGAGGCTGTTAATGCATAAGTATTATTCCAACATTTTAAAAGCTCAGTATAATTTATCACTTATTGAAACTTACTATAATTGACTAATATATGATATGTAACCTCGAAAATGGGTAACATTTATATACGTCAAATACTTAACACTACTAAAAATCAAAGTGTAATTTCTTCATACGATATCGCGGGTTATACGGTATCGCCTGCGTCGGTAATTTAAATCTGAGGTCAACAGCCGATAAATACGCAGGTGTTCTGTTCTGACAGGGATTTATACTAAAAATAGTGAGTGTTCTATGGATTTAACACAGTGGATCATTAGAAGAGGGATTATACTTACCGTCTGGGTACAAAGGTTAGTTTAAATAAATTTATTAATATCGTGCATCCGATCGTACACAGTTTTGCGCAGCAGAAAAGTACCATTTAGTGGTAATGCAGAGTACGGCTGGTCTCAGAGCTGTCAATTCAAAACATAAAAAAAAGGCTTAGAGACCAAGTTAGCTGGTCTAGTTATTCTAGACATTGCGTGACTTTCATTCACTATTTTCGAGTGTTTGCTTCATCAACATTCAGTCATTGGAAAATAATTGTACATGTACTATGATGGAGTGTTCCTGCTGCGGCACAGAGTTTCAGAAAAAAAATAAAGGATTTAAAAGAATAGCCGTTCATTCTAAATTTAAAGGTGGACCTAGTGATTCAAGTGAATCAAGCTTATGTCATCAACACAGATGACCGTCATCTTCCAGGAACTCACTGGGTAGCTGTCTACTTTCCTCAAGAGGGTTGTTTGGAGTATTTTGATTCATATGGATTACCCTCTTTGGAATATGATATCATAGACTTTATGAGAAGAAATGCCCAGACCACACGATTCAATACTGTGAAATTACAAGACACAGATTCTATGGTGTGTGGACAATATTGTGTCTATTATCTGCATCATCACAGTCTTGGATATTCTTTAGAACACTTAGTGACTTATTTTGAACGTCATTCGTCTCGAAACGATGACAAAGTAGATCGATGGTTTTGTGACCATTAATTATAGCTATCTGTTGCCTTTAGCTAGGAAACGTAGTGTACATCAATGGCCCAATGACTTCCAACAGTGGAAATCTCAATTTAATTCACAACGTTGTCAACCACGTCAAAGATAATGTATTTGTGTTATTGAAGAAAAAAATGTTAGTTATTTGAAGAAAAAAATGTATGTTATTTGAAAAAAATATTTGTGAATTAAAAAATGTTTGTTAGTTGATAAAAATTGTGTTTTGTGAGTTGTTTTTTATTTAAATAAAAATGTGTTTTTAAACCAATGCGTCTGTCGTTTGTTTTACATATTTATTAATATATATACTCTTTGAATTCTTTCTATCCATCACATCAGACTACCCAAACGTTTCCAACCCTAAACCGTAGAGGGGTGCTTTTGATCGCGTCCGCGCTTAAACCATATAAAGCAAGGGTAGTCTCCAGTCTGGCCATCCATTGTTTGACTCATCCTCCTATGAAGATGTGCTCAAGACTAGTTAGCTGAACGAAGCTTACATCACTCTGCATCGTATCAGACAGAATCTGATGCCAAAGCCTGAAGAGATAGAGAATGTTAGAATGCTACAAGTAACAGAAGACCTCATAGAAGAACTCTTCAGAGAGGAAATTCAAAAAGACAAAGAAGAATGGACTGAGAAGTATAGACTTCAGAAGCAGCTGAGAGAGCAGAGAGAACAGCAGCAGGAACCAGACAGAAGTTTTGTCAACTGTCGTGTTGGCACGAAAGAGTTCTCTTTCTCTTTCCGAAGAAGCAGGCCCTATCCTGTTGCCTGACGAGGACGCAATCTTAGACGATAAACGATTGTCATTCCTCCTCGTACACACAAAAAACAGCCCTTTTCAGGGCTACCCAATATTCACGAAAAGAATTAATAATTCAATTTGCTAATGGTATGTGAGGAAGTTAGAAAAAATAGAAGCGAGTCTATAATCACAGTATCTTTTTAGTTTTGTTTGAAATGAGTCTATAAGCACAACATATTTTTCAAATAACTTGTTAAATTTATAATTTATGTGTGTAAAGTAAAACAGTGAGTGTTTTCTTTTAAGTCTGTGTGGTTTGGTGATGATAGGGACAATGTACGTTTTTTGATCGTAGGGGGTGTTTTCCTTCACGTCCACGCTTGTGCTATATATAAAGAAACACTCGTCAATTTGGCTACCTATCGTTGGCACATCGACCTAAAGAAGATGAGCAGACTGAACAAACTTAGAGAGCTTCAAATGCACCTGGAGAATGCTAGACGTCTCCTGGACGAGCTGGCTATGGAGGCCTTAGAAGAAGAGGCCAGAATTGAAAAAGAGAAGGAGAGAAAAAAAGAAAGAAGAGGAGGACAAGAGAAGACCAATCTTGCCTCACCGCATGATGGCTAAAGCCTGTCGGGTGAAACCCGAGGTGAGGACGACTCCCCCAGAAGCAGCTCATCAACCACAGGCACAACAACCACAGCCTCAGCCGCAACAACCACAACTTCATCCATGGTTGAGGAAAACATGAAGAGGCTTTCACTATCCCTCAAACGGAAGATTGGGATAGTGAAGCCACTCAAGCTTCCTCTGCACTCCTAATCACAAGAGTGAATTGGGAGAACGATTGGAGTAGGAGATGTGTGTGCGGGGCTAGACCTGGGAGGTGCCAGCATTAGCCAGGTGCATTTTTTCAAGTTTTAATAAACAGCCCTTCTCAGGGCTAACCAAATGTCTAGAAAAGAGACCGTTCAAATTGCCAATGGATATGAGAGAGGAGTAGTGTGATTATAAACACCAACTCTTTTTTTTGGATGGTAGATGGTATGATTTCGGATAGTAAATTATGTGGTTTGTTTTGGCTGCTTCCAGTATGTGTGTGTGTGTGTGAATAGTAAATGGTGTGATTTTGGGTAGTAAATTATGTGGTTTGGTTTGGCTGCTTCCCCGTGTGTGTGTGGATAGTAAATGGTGTGATTTTGGATAGTAAATTATGTGGTTTGATTTGGCTGCTTCCCCGTGTGTGTTTGGATAGTAAATGGTGTGATTTTGGATAGTAAATTATGTGGTTTGATTTGGCTGCTTCCTGTGTGTGTGGATGGTAGATAATGTGATTTTGGATAGTAAATTATGTGGTTTCTGAATAGTATATAATATGAAAAGTGAGTGTAATGGATGTTTACCTTCACGTCCGTGCTTAAGATATATATACGCAATCATCCGTCATTTCAGCCATTCAATTTTGAACACATCAAGATGAACATCGACTTGTTTATCCAACTCCGAGACAGCTGGTTTGGGATCATTGATGCAGAATATGAAGTGGAAAGACTCTAGGAAGAATTTCAAGGTAACCTGGACTTTGTAAGCAATTTGAAATTAGCGAGAGATCTATTCGAAGGTATGATAGAGGAGGAAGTCAAGAAATTAAGAAGACTTATTAAAACAAAATATATAATAGGGGACTTGAAGGAGGCCCTTGATAATGTCATCAAAGGCAGGTGCTTTCTAGAAGAAACATTAAATTTGATAGAGTGGGAATATGTGAAGTGGGGGCTAGACCGGCTAAAGAAAGCAGAAGCAATGATGAGAAAGGTGATGGAAGAAGAGAAAGGAGAGAAAGGAACAAAACAACAAAAAGAAGAAAGAGGACTTTGATCAACTAAATCAGAGATGGATCAAAGTTCAGGAAAAGTTTAGAGCTATGGGACATCATAACTGGATTCCCGAGGACGAAAAGAAGAAAACGGGAACCATTGGTAAAATCAAAAGGTGGTGGAACAACGGCAGAAAATAAAAGAAGTATCCAAAGGCCCTTTTCAGGGCCACTCATATGCCTCGAAAAGATATTCGTTTTCTTTGCCTCCATTTTCCCCTTGTCGCTAGACAGACCCATATACAAATACAAATAATATTTCCCATATTCAATTTCTCTTGTCGCTAGACAAACCCACCATGTTCAATTTCCCTTGGGTCTAGAAGGTCCCACGACCTTTTGGACCTAGAAGGTCCCAAGCCCTTTTTGACTGGATTTTCCATAGGGTCTAGAAATCTTGGGTCTAGAAGGTCCCAAGCCCTTTTTGACTGGATTTTCCATAGGGTCTAGATCGTCTCATATTACTACTAACCTTTGGTAGAAGGGAGTTTCCGAACAGGTTTCAGTCGAACAAAAGAGTTTGTTGCAGAAACTAATAGCCGAGTACCCTGATGTCTTCGTAGGACCTGATGGTATGTTAGGGAGAACCAATATAAAGTAAAACATGTAATAGACACTGGTGACAGTAAACCTATAAAATTGCCTCCTCGTAGATTACCATTATCTCAAAAAGAAGTTCTGGTTAAAGAGATCGACCGCATGGTTGTTGAAGATGTCATAGAACCAAGTGATAGCCATTGGGCTGTGCCTATCATTTTGGTAACTAAGAAAGATGGAATGCCTAGGTTTTGCGTAGATTACTGGAAATTGAACGCTGTAACTCGCAATGATGCGTATCCACTTCCTAGAATGGATGATTCCCTAGACGCACTCTCTGGGGCGAAATGGTTTTCCACGTTAGATCTTGCTAGTGGATACTGGCAGGTAGTGTTAGATGAAAACAACAGAGAGAAAACAGCCTTCGCTAGTTACAAAGGACTATTTCAGTTTAAGGTATTGCCTTTTGGTCTATCTAACTCGCTCGCTTCTTTTATGCGTTTGGTCCATATCCTACTACACGGAATGACGTTCGAGCAGGATATGACCGAAAAATTGGTCGCAAAAGCAAGGAGAGAGACACAGGCCAATAAGTGCTTTATTGACTCAGGATTTTTCCTTCCACCGAGAGTGAAAGACAAACCTAGTGGAGGCATTACTTCCGGTTTATCTTCAACTCTTTCTTCTGAAATCCAAACATTGTCAAGATTCTCCTGTCTATGCATTTTAAAAGTTATCGTTATTGTTTTTTTATAAATAAATTGACTATCAAATCTTACACAG
Source organism: Unio pictorum (assembly GCA_030141615.1). Classification (NCBI taxonomy): domain Eukaryota; kingdom Metazoa; phylum Mollusca; class Bivalvia; order Unionida; family Unionidae; genus Unio; species Unio pictorum. The sequence continues at coordinate 902,546 of JARLTB010000305.1, forward strand.
ATACAGTGGGATCCTGCTATAACACGCATTCGGATATAACACGGTCGTGGCATGGCTCCCGAAATTTCAGGTAATTTATAACAGGTATTGTTCTCAAAGACCAAAAAAAAAAATCTTTTAAGTATGAAAAAAAAAATACGTCAAGAGTTTAATTATCATTCTCATACTCATCTAAAAAGTGCGAAAAAAACGTGTAGAAAATGTATTATCATTTTGGGGAGGAAATCACACAAAATCAAATATAAAATAATTGTTGTATGGCTCCTAAAATTTCATCTTTGTTTATTGTTGAAAAATGACAGCTCATAAGTGTCAATATTATTATTACTGATCCCTGAGCAATGAAGCCAACGTGTCTACTTTGTGTTTGTCTTGAATGCATTCCGAATACAATCGTTGCTCTAATAATCTCCGATACATGTTCCCTTAATTTCATACACTACTAAGCAACAGCCAATGCGGGGGTTGATAAAAGATTCTCACTAGAATGTATAAATCAATTAATTTAAGTACATTGTTTATGATCAAAGTGAACTGCCGAGCTAAACGTGTTCAAATCAGGGGGAAACGATTTATACAGCATCAAAGAAACAAAACCCGCCAACATGTGTGCATGGCTTGACGGTGTTGTTTTATGCAATCTGTTGACTAGTAAATTCGAATTCTGCAACTGAAAATTATACTTGACTTTGCCAAGAGCAAACATGACATTAGCAGAAAGCAGCTAAAAATCAGTTTTTAAAAAAAATAATAACTATTGACAGATGAGAAATGTAATGGTATAAAATGTATACGACACAGAGGTCTCAGAAACGCTTAATTACATGTAATTTAATGCAAATATTTGATCTGGGACACGTAAATCACTCCATGCAGAGTCCTCTGTACGCATGCAAATAGCTGGGAGACAAAGTCAGTGTTGATTACTTTATCATTTTAGCTGTGCTGATATTTACAGTGACATAATTCAGTGGTTAAAATACAGCCAGTTCTGCCTGCTGTATTTATTAGAGTACATCAAAAGAACATGACGTAACAGCTGGGCGGCAAGTTCAAAGGACTTTGACTAGCAGCTTGGGTGGGAAAATGTGCTGAAATTTACAATGACTGAATTCAGAGACAGAAAGATCCTGAGGCTGAGATGTACATGTAGTTATTATAAGAATACACTTCAGCTTCCATTATTTAATCTACGAACATGTACTATTTGATCATTCATTACGTACACCCGTTACGTCATTTTTGTTATTTTCTTTTCATTGAATTCAGTCACATAATGATCTGTGACAAAATTATTGAATATTTTTCATCCGTTTGTGGATATTTTAGATGGAAATATTTGTATTATGGATTCAATGTCTGTTACAAGATTCGCAGGTGAGTACATGGTGTTGATACTCTTTTCATGCAATAGATTATACATGTATATATAAATTAGACACGTGTATGTACCAATGCATGATTCTCTGAAATAAAGTAAAATATTATATCTGCAATTTCTGTTACCACAGCAAATGTTTTTCTCATTTAATATATATTGATCAAAAATGGTAATTGTGCCATGCATTTTCGCACCCGTCGTTATGTCCCCCCCCCATTAAATCCAAAAATGTGTTGGTATTGTACATGGTTGCTTATAACACGGTTCGGTTCATAACATGGTCGGATTCTATGGCTCCCAACTACTGTTATAGCGGGGTCCCACTGTATTAATAATTTGTAATGTCTCAAATCAACCTGAAGTTACTCACTATTATTGAAGATCGTGCTGATATTTGAGTAGATTTTAAAAAAAAAACAATAGTACTGTATTGAAATTAGTCATGATGTAATAGTTTGAAGAGAAGCTTTAAAAAAAGTAAATATATATATGTGTTTTGACATATTCTTTGAAGTATATCAATATGAACGTCATTCTCTCAATTAGAGTGTAAGAGTTGTATTCGTTAAAATTTGTATAAGGATAATTTGCATGTGATCTATGTCCATCTCAGTTTGGTAATGTAAATCCAAATATGTTATCAATGCTGTCACTTTCTATGCATGTTAGTTTAATATAAATGAAATGACAATTTGTATCTTGAAATGCTATGATTACTCTCTTAGACGTAATGTGCGGAGCACTTTGGATTTAAGGGGTGGGGGAATGTGATGGTGGATGGAAATTTAGTGTGTAATTTACTTGAAGTAGTGCTTTAATATACGATTTGGCTAATTTCAGACTTATTCACACTGAAATTTAAAGTTATCCCCCCTTATTTTTTACATTAAGTGTTTACTTGAGCTTTGTTTATGTCGGACCATTTGTACCGGTCAGCGCACATGTCCACTCTCTGCGCATGTCGGATAGTCCGGTCGCAGCATGTATATAGTTATTTTTATATATGCTTTTGGACCGGTCCAGTGTCGGGTCGTGCGAAATCTCTGGGTTGCGGTTGTGGAAGGTATTACAGTCGCCATTGCTTGGCGTTAGTCCAGTCTTGTGTGGTCACAGATTTCCTATATCAAGATGATACAATCGTCTGGCTTATTTTGGTGTTGAAAATGGTAAGCTTGGCCCCATTAATTACCTGATTTATCAAATTATTTCTACTTTCCTAATTTCCTTCCTAAATTTAGTCTCCATCCACCTAAAAGACATTCTTAATTTGTAACTGCTTATTTAATTAATTATTTACTTTAATTAAACCTTATTTTATTTTTTGGAATGTCATCTTTGCTTTTTCCTTTCAGTAAGTAATAATTTCACTTTAACTCATTCGGCCCCGATGACGTCCTTATGCGTAATCCAATTTATGCATTCAACGGCCGATACCGCTATTTCGAGAAGTTTCAAAGCTGCATTCAATGGCCAGTCCCGTAAATACACGTTCCGAAAGGTGGTCGTGAGAAAGTCTCTGATTGGTTACAAATGGGGATTTTCCCAAGAATCAGACCCACTTGTAATCAATCAAAAATGAATTTACTTTCCTTCGTACAAATTTGAATTCAAAGTTTGAATTGTGTAGGATTCAAACATTTGAAATTGAGAGCAGTTTCCCATCTCGAGTTCACTTCTTGAAAACATGGCAATGATGGCGGAAGTATACGAGTGATTTTTTATGGCGATGAGAGCGAAAATGAGGAGTTTCTAGGGTTTGATCAAGTTAATATTGAGGAAGCAAAGAAAAGATATGTTCGCCAATTGGATAATTTGCGAGAATTAGAATCGGACATTGAAATTTCCGAGATCGAATCGTCCGAAGACGAAGACGCGGATAGCGATAATAATAGCGTCTCTGATAATTTAGCAGATTGGGGTGATCATCTTCAGCCTGTTAAAATAAATCATTTTAGTGGACCAAATCCCGGACCTACAACTAACATCGACAAGGAAAAAAAAAAGATAGATTTGTTTTATTTTTTTATTTCCAGAAGAACTATATATGGATATTGTAAATGAAAATAACGCATATGCGCAAAAATGTATTTTGGTATCACCGAACAAAACGTGGTATCCAACCACACCAGATGAGATAAAAGATAACAATGTCAGGCTAATTTATGTATAACATGTTTCAAACCATATCATATTTTAAAATTTCCTGGTTTATTTTAATGGATTTAAGGACTAATGTGATATTCCTAACAATGTTGCACATACTTTTGTAAAAAGGGCTGATGTGAAATTCCTAACAATGTTGCACATAGTTTTGTAAATAGTGTATTAATAAATTGTGAAAGACTTGGACAAATGGAGAAAAAAATACATCACTGTATTGACAAATTCATTTGGATTAATTGGTGAAAATTTCATGGATTACTATTGGATGTAAGTAAAGAAAATAAGGGAAGAATGAATGCATGTGCATGATGTTTACAAAATTTTACAAATAGGTAAAACACTCTGGGGCACAAGCAGCTAGACAGAGCTTGGTGTTGCTGGGGCACAGCAACAGTGTTACTGGTAAGTGTCTTGGGGCTAAATGAGTTAATGAAATGAGCTATCTTATTTTTTCTTTCTCTTCTCTCTCTCTCGCTCAACTTTTAGAACTTTGTCTTACTCTATCCGTCTTTCCCAACATAATGGCTGAAATACCTGCCGACTATTTGCCCCAGTTACAATACAATAAATATTTACCTATCACTGTTACTTGCAGATATAGGAACACAACAGCTGCAAAACTTGCACGTCGGATTTTCGGCGTTGACGACATCTGAAAGCTCGGCTTAACCACAGAGGTTCGTTACCAAGTCATGGCGTATAACTGCACACACGCACTAGCACATAGTGTTGTCTCGTGTTCTCGCAAGCTTTCCGGGACCGACCATTGTAGCTTCGTAATCTGGGCCCGGTTTCACTAAACATCTTAAGTATGAGGACATTCTCAACCTCAGATCCGTGAGTTTTTGGCCGAGCTGAGATTTCTCTCAGGTACCGTTTCACTATGCTTCCTCAAATCAACACCTGAGAATCCTAAACTAAGGACGAAGTTTGAGATAATTTATTACACTCTTAAGCGACCATCTCTATCTCTATGGATTCACTAACTATAAGTATTTTTGTCGTCTGGTTTAAAGTTTTCCTTTCCTAGGTAAATTTCAGTCATGGAGCAAAAAGAAAATATAAAGAGATCCGGTAATTGGAACGAAAAAGAAAAAATTATACTTGTTCAGAAAGTATTAGAAAATGAAAAGATTACTTTTAGAAAACTGAAAGGTTGTGGTGGGGTGGGTGGAGTTACACACTCGGACAAGGAAAGAGCGTGGGTTGAAGTGACAGAGGCTGTTAATGCATAAGTATTATTCCAACATTTTAAAAGCTCAATATAATTTATCACTTATTGAAACTTACTATAATTGACTAATATATGATATGTAACCTCGAAAATGGGTATCAGTTATATACGTCACATACTTAACAATAATAAAATTTAAAGTGTAATTTCTTCATACGATATCGCGGGTTACAGGGTATCGCCGTATTCATCTTTTTCTGTATTTGTCCTGGATAGGGACACATATAATGCAGTTAACTTTTTTAAGAAAAACAGCATGAGTTACAATTAAATGTAAAATTGATTTTATGGATAAACAGATTAAATGTGAGCACATAGGTATTGCCTTGTTTTGAAATAGCGAAATTCATCTTTTTTTAAAATAGAATAGCATAGAATACTCACCAGCAGTTCTGACATTTTAAATATTTAAAACTAGTAATGCTAAATTAGTAACTCATGGCCATCCAGTGTACATATGATATACATACAATAGGTGACAATATTTCAATAAATTTGAATATTAATTTTTTAAAACTTTTTCAGGTGATATAATAGATTGTACAGCATTTATAAGTACATAAAATAATCATTTCAGATATATCATAAGGTCAAAATCCTAATAAATTGTGTTTCATATTGTAGCATTTCCTCAGAGCCAAGAACTGTGCTTCAGTGCAGAAAACAGTATGACAACATAAAGCAAAGAGGTAATAAAACATAAATAATTAAGAATAAAACCAATATTATATAATGAATTTATTGACCCAGAATTTTTTAAATTAAAAATCAAATGTTATAGACTTTAATTGTGCATACAATTTCAGTAATTGACTTTTATTAAAGAACCTACGGGTTGTATTGGGTAAATACACATTATAATAATTAAGCCAGAATATAATATTTTGTTATCATCAATTAATATAAAACAACACCTGCCAAAACCTATTAAAAAAATTTCCAATATACTAAACCTACAAGATAAAAAGTACAAGTTCTCATTCACTATTCCAATCATGAAATATAGTTTTATTGTTTTATTGTTAATATTTTCTGTAGTTTATAATAATATATTCATTATATAATTTTTTAGCCAAAGAAAAGTTACATGAAATTAAAAATGCCACAAACTGGAGGAGGGCCAAAAACCCAATGATCCATCGCTAAGTCAGCAGATCCTTTTGGAACAACTTGGTGGAAGGCCACAAATGTGTGGTCTGTATGCATGTCTTGATACTGAAGGTAAATTATATGTTCTGTACATATAAATATAAATAATTATTGTATCATAATTACTATAAGATATTACATTTTTCAATTATATTCTTATAATTATTTCACTGATGAAAATAGTTTTAAAAAATTTAATTAATTGACATTCGATGATAACATCAATAATAGTTGCTACATACTACATGTGTTTATACCATTATTAACAAGTGTTGAGAATTCATAGTCGTTTATCTATCTTTTTCTCTAGTGGAAAATCTAGATGAGGAGGTGGAGAAAATTAAATATTCTGGCATGCAAGGAACATATGAACCATTGCCTGGACCAAGCAATCAGTCATTATCTACAGGTAAAAGTTACAAATGTTTATTGTTTAAACAATGATTGAAAAACTCAAAAATGTTACTATACTACCGATAATATAAGCAAATGAATGTGATTTCAATAAAGCATATGCAATAATGCATCATAGCATGTAACTAATATGAAAATGATACATAACAACATTGGATCATTAATTGTAATGTAATTGTAATATCACACACTAAGGGGCATTTGAGGTTAAATTTATTTGACAATGTTTGTTTTAGGAGGGGTATTTAGTGTGAGATTACACGAATACAACACCATTACTATCGGTCATTGAATAGATGTCTATAACTATTTTGATTTCAAGTCTTTGTTTAACTTTATATTTCAACTACCTAATTTGATTAAGTGGAAGTTGGTAAATAATCTGCCAAAATTGTGTTATGGTGTATATTGAACCAATACACACACACAAAATAATATATATTTATTTTGTACCTATTCATATGTATTCATTTATTCACATCAACATTATTTTCTTTCCAGATTCAATGTCCAACATATAAATACCATCAAATACCTCGTCAACATTTAATACGTAAAAGTAACAAAAGAATGAAAACAACTTATACATATGCTGATGCTAAAGAGGAGAATTTAAAACTGGAGAAAAAAAAATTGAATTGGAGACCATCAAACTGGGAAAAGAGATTGTAAAACTTGATTTGGAAATTAATAAATTACAGAAGGAGAATGAAATGATTAAAAAATTGGATGAAACCTTTGGCATTAAAACAGAAATTCTTTTGTTAAAAAAGGAAATTCTCCTTCAACAAGCAACTCAGATGTGTTTCGTTGAACAATAAATAATCTAATCCAGTTTTCCATGACATTTTATAGGTGCACAAGACTTTATAATTTACTAAAGAATATCATACATTTCTTAAATGTTTATACTTAATCAAAATTATTAATGAAATGTCCAAAAAATTTTAATCACTGAATTTGCTTGAATGTGAAGGAATATATGGTGTATCTGTTTTTCTTTGTCATTATTACATGTACTTTTGACCTTATCACCATCAATCTACACAGCAGAAACTATATACTCTAATTTGTGGCCAAAACTAAAGTTAAAATTAATTACTATATATAGTTTCTTTTGTTATTATTGAAAGTCACTTGCTCAAATGTAGATGGTATACTGATCAATTAAGTCAAATAGATCTATAGAAGAAATTGTCACGATAGTTGAATCAGTGTACTGAGATACTTCCATAGAAGTAAAAAAATTATTTCATGAAAAATATGTCCTGCATATATAATCACGCACAGCATTTCCATCACCTGATTCATAAATATTTAAATTTTCTTCATTAACCGCAATTAATTCATCAACTGGAATGATGTCCCCCTTGTATATGACTATGTTATGAAGGACAACACAGGACAATGTGTATAAGCTGACTTTGTCAGGAGAAACTCTCATTCCAGTATGCAAACATGGGAAGCGTCTCTTTAGAATACCAAATGTTTGCTCTATAATAACTCTAGTTTTACAAAAAGCATAATTGTACTTCTTCTGTTGAGTTGTGGGACCTGCATTGTATGGTGTTAAAAGGAATTTCCAACAAGGATAGCCAGAGTCACCCTCTGTTAATGTACTTGACAATTTACAAGTTCAGAAATGGGAAAATTGTGGAACATTGATAGATGATTTAAATAATATATTGGATTAAAACATTGATATCATTATGTAATAAATTCTGAACCCCATGTATGTGATAATATGCATATCCTTCATGAACAATGCATATTTGAATTTCAATTCCTGTTGCTCAGGTGACCAATTTCATCTTTATTTTGATATTTTAATGAACACATAATCATGCCTACTGAACAGCTATGATTTGAGGTATATCAAGTATCTACCATATTCTCTTCACTGGTGCTGTAGTTAATCAAAATCTAAAAATTATATTTTTCAGCAAATGTAATTGTGTTATCTTTCTACATTAATGAATGCCTTACATTATATTACTCAATTTGAAGCAAACCATAATAATTATTTATCTTTAATTTGTCTGTGTTATTTGCCCCAAATGTCTGCAAGGAATAAAATGTGGTGCGTTAAAGGTACCTAATGTTTATATGTACAAAATGGTAGCTTAATAATAGACATATGTTGGCATATCACATGTCTTTTGAAAACTGAATAAGATAATCTGTATATTCTAAATAAAAAGTATGAAACTCAGTAATGTTGTGTTTTGATTTAGTAAATGCAAAGCAATTTTTCCTTTTTATGTTGGTCGTTGATATGACTGATTTTGAATCTAACCGGAGTTTCTTCATCGCCATATTTGCATGCACGAATATTATACCATCTAGCTGGTCTCTAAGCATAAATTCTGTTTTTTCATTTATTTAAACACGTTTACTAAATCTGTTGTTCAGTTTGTTGTTGAAATATTAAAGTATACATACTGCAGGCTTCGTAATACAAATTAGGAAAAAAATGTTATGGCAAGTTTACTTCCGTGCAAACTCTATCGCAGTGCTGTCCAACCTTTTTTAACTCCATTGGCTACTGGATTTGTTATTTCTTGAAGCCGATGGCTACAGCAACAAACTAAAAAGCAAGGACTATACAGCTGTTAGAACTCTGGTGTGCCATTTAAAATCAGCCTGAGGGACGCTAGTTTGACTGCACTGTTCTATCCGACATCAGCCGTTTTTATCAGGGGTCATGGCCGTATGACGTGTAAGGAGTGGACGCTGCTAATAATGAACACTGATATTTTGTAATAATAAAAAAATACGTTGGGTAAAATAAAATAAATGGAAAATACCTTACCATAAATCATGTAAAACCCCTGCTTGACAGCTGATGTTGCCTCTTCTCTGGGAAATTGTATGAACTTCTTTGCCTGTCTCACTAAGGCTCTCGCCACTTCAAATAGGGTCTCCCTAAACACAGTAATGGACAGGAATGGGCTGTCAAGTAAACACATAGACTAAAAATCAAATTTCAGTGTCAGTAACTTTACAGATTGCTAAAATTACAGATCATTACAATCAAAAATATATTTGGTCTCCTGACAAGTTCCACGAAATTGAGGTTATATAATTACAAGTCTAATAATATGATCATTATAAATATTTGGGAGAAACTTGTCAAACAGCCTAGAAAAATATACAAATAAATCATTATAAAATAATTCATTACCTTTTGAAGTCGTGTGATACCCATCAAGTAATCATATTTGCCTCCTATCGAACGACACTGATGACAGATGTATCCCTCATCAATGGAAGACCAGGTCTAAAAGTCTTTGCTTGTTATAACTTCGCACGTAGAGTGGAACCAAGAATCGCATACCTGAATCAAAATGTATAGATACAAACTGTGAACTGTCACAAATTGACATGGGTAAACTATTAACGTTATATGTATGGAAATTAATAATAATAATAATAATAATAATAATAATAATAACTTTATTTTATGATCCTAATAAATTAGTTCTATGAAGGTGGTGGGTGTATCTAATTTAGATATATCAGATGGTTTATGATTTGGCATAAACATAAAAAAAATAATTTATGATGTGGGCCTTAAAAAGAACCGAGTATGTTCAAATAATATACATTATATAGATATACAGAAAGGATAAATGAGAAGATGGATAATATTTTCTTGTAATAATTTTGGGAGTTTAAATATAATACTCTATGAGAAATATAAAATATGATTTATTTAACGTCCTGATTAAAAACAATAATACAACAATAATTCTAGGTATCATATTAATGACATCATTTAAAAAAGGCTTGAGTCATTACAACATGAATGATTTGCAAACAAATAAAGAAATTACATAATACATTACATCAGTTAAAATACCTAATATGCGTATCATATATCATCTGACAATAAAGTTGATGAGATGTAAGAATACCTTTACGAGAGAGAGAGAGAGAGAGAGAGAGAGAGTATGTATTATCGAGATAATGGAATTTATCATCCAAAATGTTATGACATTCAGTTCATTTTCTTCTTTCAAATTGAATTTACTAAATTACATTAACCATTTTCAAGATACATACTGGTATACAATCGGCAGCAAATAACATCGTATTGGTCAAATTTTCTTATCAAAGACTCAATTATATGACGGAAATATAGAATGCTTTTTGAAGGACTAACAATCATCATTTTGCAATCAGTGACATACAACAATGAATCTGATAATAAAGCTAATCATCAAATGCAGTTAATATTGAAAACATCTAATTAACCAAGTTTAACTGAATTTAAGAAATGTACTGTTATTAATTATTTTTTTAAACATGTAATGTTGTTAACAGGACATATATAAGCTTGGGAACATATTATTTATTATTCTAATCGCTTCTGTCAACTTTCCTTTTCACATTTGAAAGCATATTATTGAAACACTGTGTTTATTATAAATGGCAACAACTGATACATTTTTTTTTTGCAAATATGTATTTTATGTAGATACTGTTTAATGTTAAACACAGATAACAGGATGTTTGAATGCCTTTACAGACACTCAAAGAATTTGCAGGAATAATATCATAATAATGATATAAATTAAAGATCGTTAAATGGAAACTAAACAATATATAAGTAATTGAAAAGATGACATACCTCACATAAAAGACAGCCCGACTCACAAGCTTTCTTACAGTTACCACAAGGAAACTGTTTCTTGCTCTTTCCTTTTACCATTCTGATAATATCCAAGATCTCACAGACGTCAACAAAATTGAAAATGTTAACATGGTGAATATAAAACTGATTTTTAGTTTGACTGCAACCTTCTTATATAAGGAATAAATGGATCCTTCTTGATGCCAATTATTTACATTAAAATCACTGTTTAAACATAAGCAAAAGTTGGTAACAAGCACTATTGTTCATATATCGATTCAAGTCTGAAACAAATAATACTATTGATACCTCTATTCAATTCTATTAATGTTCATTGACCATTACATCTCATAGTATGTCGTTAAACGATAATTATGTTAAGCCTTACACGACACTGCCTGCTCAACTTACTGGATTCTATGTGCAGCTAAAGTGGACATCAAAGACACGTGTAACAGGTGTGAAAGCGGCATTTAATGAATGCACACTATACTAGTTTTAGATGTTTATGCAATTGAAATGTTTCAGCTATTAGTCCTACAATAGAAATCAGTTCACTATTTTTTTAGTATAATTTTTGCAAAAATGAACACTTAAATAGAGTCTCTTAAATGATGACAGAAATACAATGATACATTTATTAAGTTCCATAGATATGCAACTCTTATTATTTAAGTCTGTATAATAAAAATTATAATATCTAATGTACATTACTATAATATCTTTCGCAATATTCTATTTTTGTCCCCATTACTGTCCATTACTCTCCATTACTGTCCATTACAGCCCATTACTGTCCATTACAGCCCATTACTGTAATTACTGTCCATTACTGTGTTTAGGGAGACCACTTCAAATATGCATCTGCTTACAGTGGCTACACTCACACCCAAGGACTCTCCGATGAGCCTGAAGTGAGCGCCAGTAGCGAAAAAGCGTAAGGCCACAAGCACCTTGTGGAGGGGCAGTAACGCCATGCTCCACTTCGTAAAAGCCGAATCAAGTTTTTCAGTAACAGTATTAACGATGAATAAAATGGTAAGTCTGGTAAATCTATAGCGAGTGAACAAAACAGTGTCATCAACGTGCATTGGGTTACCTCTGTCTCTTAAAATCCTCCTATCTAATCGAATCCTTTGATGAAGTCGACGATAACGTCGTTCAAGCGCCATATTTGAGCGTCTCCAGCAGCAGAGGGGGCGAATCGGACAACTTGGCGGAGCGTCAATTTGGCAAACTAAGGCTTCCTCGTAAATGCTTTATAGAGGCCCATTTGGCAAAACAATTAAAAAAAGAAGATGCCAAAGTCGTTGTCGCACCCCCTCTGTTGCTATGGGTTAATAATCCTAGCAAACGGAATATTTGATCAAGTCTGATATGATATCTTGATCTAGGATCATGCAAATTTATCGTTACAAATCCATATGGCATTGATTGAGCATGACTAAAGAAATTTGTGCATCAACTTCGTTGAATACAGCAAGAATATTACAGTTATCTCTGATCACTTTTGGTATTTGAGTGTATCGTTGAGTGACATATATCACGTCAGTGTTTTTATGCCTACCTCTGGAAAATATCCTAGAAGGATTCTTTTGATTGTCTAACATCATATCATCATATACGAATAAGTTGTTAATACCTCCATCAATATCATCAATGACCTGTGCTTCCTCGATATCGGTTATAAATTCAATAATACCCTCGCCGGTGATTTCTGTTGCCTTTTTGTTGTAATCCTTTAACACTTCGTAGCATCGCTGATCATCTACACTCGGGGCTATTAAATACAACTTATCCCATTTCATCCATATCGTTATCAAATTAAGTAGCAGTTGTGTCTTGCCACTTAAAGATGGTCCGATTATAATCATATGAATAGAATTTGGTAGTGCTGCATGATACTTAACTGATTCTCTTGTTTTGTCGCCGAAAAATCAATTACATTCATGTTATTATAAATATATTATGGATCTATATTGTGTGAAATGTAAGAAGCGTACTGACACAGATGACTTGACGATGATTACAACTAACAATAACAGATCAGTACTTTCTGGTAAGTGTGTACAATGTAGTACAAAACAATTTAGATTTGTTTCTATGAAATCTGCAGATGATTTTTTAAAAAAAAAGGAGGTGATATTGCAGCCAAGTTTGTAAAATTACCAGGAACACCATGGGCAAAATACCCAGGAGAAAAGCACCTTCCAAGTTATAGTTATTGTGGACCTGGCACAAGACTCGATATCAGACTCGATGATCAAAACCAACCCTGACCCGGTGAAAACCCAATAAACGCTATTGATAAGGCGTGTCATGCTCATGATGTTGCTTATAAAAGCAGCAATCTGCAGCACAGACATATCGCAGATGTGAAATTAATTCATGTTTTGAATTTTATCACTGATAAATCATTCAATGAAAAGTTGGCTTCATGGTTAGTAAAATCGGCAATGAAAGGTAAATTAATGATGGATGCTGGTAATTAATAACAACATAGAATCTATTTATTATTCTCCAAGAGGATACTGGAGGGGTAAATCAGCAATCAGGAAACTCGCTAGTGCCGCAAAGGTGAAAAATACCACTGCAGCGGATTGGTTATCGAAACAGGCTATATGGCAAATTTATCTACCACCGCCTAAACAAATTAACTTTTCGCATTTTGATGTGACCGTCCCAAATGAGGTTTCATCAAGCTGATATATTATTTCTGCCGCATGATGGTTTTTGCAAGTATGCGCTAACCGTAGTTGATGTTGCGAGTCGATACAAACAAGCAGAACCGCTAAAGACAAAATCATCAACTGAAGTTGCTTCTGCGTTTGAAAGGATTTATCGTAAGGGTCCTCTGCACTGGCCAAATCTATTACAAGTTGATCCTGGCAAGGAATTTCAGGGTGCAGTGTTATCAACAATGAAGCATCATAATGTCACCATCAGACGAGGACATACTGCACTACAACTTGGTGAGTGGTTATACGGATATCAATACGCGAAGAAATTTATTCAGGATAATTATCTCGTGAATGGGTCAAGATATTACCAGGCATAATTACCGCGCTGAATAATGAGATTACTCGAACAATTAATATGAAACCTAACAATGCGATTAAAAAGAAGTATATACTCGTAAAACCACAAAATGATTTTTCAAAACAACCAGTTCTCGGCAATGTCACTGTTAGGTATTTATATAAACCAGGAGAGCTCAAAGGTGGCAAAAAAGAGCTACTGATCCTATTTGGAGTGTCACCGCACATAAAATATCTAACATAACACGATCCACGGGTAGACCAGCAATCTATAGGTTGGATTCAACTGCTCCTCAGCGAGGATTTACTCGTGAACAACTACAAGTGATACCCGAGGACACTCAATTACCACCGCGTGGTCTTAACTAGCACCTCTTCGTCTGTTGCACTCAAGACAAGTCAGCATCGCATTATCTCTGGTATGACCAATACTGTTTTTTTTCTGTCTACGGTAAATTGTTGAGAGTCCTTATCCGACCAACTCCAACTCATTATACAATTACAACTCGCGCAGTGATTATTCTGTTGTTGTTTCAGTGTGATTATTAATTCAGCATCAATGTCAAATTCTCTGTTATTTGTTTGATCCTGCTGTTTATAACCAGAGAGTTTTTTTCTGATTATATCATCACTGAGAATATCACTTATTGTAGTGTCATTAGCATCTAGAACAACTCTTCGAAGCTGATTTATTCTTTGTACTCTGGACACTGCAAGACAAACTAAATTCGACCACTCGATGTGATTATCTATGATCCAAACAATTGTATATAGTTAATCCCTGTGAAGAATGTATTGTCGCTGCATATCCTAGCGTCGATGGGGATTTATCATGCATCTTTGACAACATTGATATCAACCAACACAATGTCATTTAACACTAAATTCTGCTTCTCACTTTGCCCAGGAATATCAACTTCAATATTTTGTCTTCGTGTATCCTTGGGTCTATAACACAGCGGCACTGGAAGTGTTGCAAATTTTTCTTTATGCAAATCAAATAACTTCATCTGAAGTGTGTCTCTGACTATTTTTCTACTTGCCACTATCAAATCGTTTGGTCTCCACGTTTCCCAAAAATGATTTAATGGAGTTTCCAAAATTATTTCACGCGCTATTTCACATTGGATTTTATCCAGTTGTAATCTAATTAGTTTCTTGAACTCGCGTAATTATTCATCAAGTGCTCTATGATCAGTATTAATTTCTTCTACACAATTTCGTCTACACAATTCTTTAGCCAATTATGTGGAGACAAACCGACAAATGGTGGTGGTTGACCATGATCGCCGCACATTACATGTATCACTTTTGTATTCGCTAGCAATAACCAATCGAGAAACCTTTGTAATACATCTAACGACACTGTGCATATCTCATCCCAAATCACGACTTCAGGAATAAATTTCTCACCCATTCGATCAGGAGTCCATTCATCACCTTTCCACCGAAAGAAACTGTGATAAGTGCCAGCATTAATTCCTCGTTGTTTCATCTCTCTTGCGAGTCTGTGGGTCGGTGTTAGCACAATTAAGTTTGATTTGAAAACACTATCGTTTCCACGAAATAGTTCAATTGCACAAGTCGTCTTTCCTGACCCACCACAACCGTTTAAGTAACTGGTTGTATATCTACATATTGGATCAGATATTGACGGTGCATTAGATAGTTCTGATATCTGATTATTTTTCAGGTAATTGTTTTTAATCGTAACATCTGCTGATTTGGAATAATCACATTTTATTTCCTTTTTAATTCTCCAAGATCCCCAACTTTCATCAGAATATGTAAATTCGGCCACTGCTTCGCTGTGTTTCATGTTTAGATAAAATGAATCAGTGGCGACTCTAACCGCGGTGTCAGGAAATCTATTTATCATTGAACAGAAATTAATAGAAGCATAAGCCAGCATAAAATGTGTATACTGAAGACTATATCCATCGTTGTAAGTAACAATTGTGCCCAATTTGGTTCCATCGGAGAAGAAAGCGTCTTTACGATTTACATATATATCTTTGGATGTTACATCCTCGATTATAAAATCATATTCAGCATCATCTATAATCAACCGCGAAGAATATCGGTTATTGTCGTATTTTTTTCCACCCTGTGTGAATTTACCAATTATTCTTACACCGAGATATTTTGCTTGTTTATTTCTAACTTCAAAAGTATGTTTGGACCATTTTACGATATATTCTTCATCAAGATCGGGGAATTGTTTTCTATTTTCGTTGATTATACTATCTAGACTATTGGGTGGTGGTAACCAGACCTCAGTTTGCGCTTGATATGATATAATTGCTTCACTGACAATCAGCGATATCAACATTTTAGAATCAATCATATACCGTAATAGCACTATTGGCATCCAGTGTTTTTCAGAGATGTGTCTACCAATCCAAATATAACAGCATGGATGAAGTCCTTTAGCCAGTTCAAATGATACCACACGAGCGAATCCGGTTAAATCAAAAATCGGGCAGTGGTCCATTACTCGCAACACGGGTCATCTCATGTGTGGGATGCCCAAATCTTTTGAAGTACTCAGCACATTCTCCTTACCTGAGAAAACTCCCTGGATAACACGCAACCATATCAACCGAAATAATACTTTTAGGGTCATATTTTGTATTCCAGCTCTTGTTGGTTTCCACATGTTTTTCTTTCTCGCAAAATGAGCTGCAACCGACGGATATGTAAAACAGTTTGTTAATAATTGTTCGTCGTGTTCTGTCGAAAAACCATTAGCTAGTTTTTTCATCTCGTTGTGAAGGGCTTCAGTATGGTATAATTCTCAATTGGGTCTTACGAAATTTGATAAAATTTTTCCTCTTCGTGCTCAAAACTGTGAAGTAACCACACTGACACAGGATCGTTTTTACTTAATTGATAAATAAAATAATTTCTCCTAGGAGAATTCAGGGGAGAACTCCACGGGTAGATATTTTATTATTTTTTTTTTATCTCGCGTTAATATTGTTACCGCAGGTGTCCACGTGTGTTCGTTATGGTCAATAATTTTGATTGGAGCTCCTTTTGATTTATATTTCGATTCGTGCAATACTTCTCCTGTTATCGTCATTATGGTTATTGGGAATCTTAATGATGTTTCTAATTTGGCTATATCTTGAATCGTTACTCCATTTTTCTTTTTGCGTCTTTTTTCCGCCAATTTGTTTCCACGCAACGCATTTGTGAGGTGTTCTATTATTCGTTCTGCTACACAATTCAGCGATGACAGTTTCATGGGTTTTAGTTTTTCAATACTTGGTTTATTATTTATCGGATAGATTCCATGAACAACTACTGTTATAAGATATGATCTCTCATAGTAGGTTTGTCAATTCCAGTCAAAATTCCTGGTTTGGAATCTCGACTCACAGTGACAGTTCTTTTATCTTTCAAGATTGGTTCAAATCTGTCTAGAATAATCCAATCTCCCGTTTCTGAGCGGATAATGAATTTCACTCTAAAAAAATACTTTTTCTGGTCAAGATGTGAGATTATCACTGCTGCGTTTTCGTCGTTCATGATAGCATGAACACTACCATCAATTTGAAATGTTGACCAACAGTGAGATGCTCCATCACACTTGAATTCATTAAAACATTCACGGATTTTACCTATCATGCTTCTATCACTTATTAGACTCTTTGGTGTATCTACGGAGACTCTATCAAGATTGAATTTAGCATTTTTCCAATTTGTAATTTTCGATAATCTCTCGAACTCCTCCATATTATAATTAAAACAAGTACTTAAATAAAGAATTTATTATATAATGAATCATTTCAAGTGGTTGATGATAGGATCAGTAACCGCATGTAACAAATTATGCAAAAAGGAATTCTGTGGATATCATTTACAAAAGCGTTTGTCATGGAAGTTTTGGTCCAAACCCTTGTCTCCGATGTGGGGTAAGTGTGCATGGTAAATCGCAGTTGTGTCTCAATTGTGGTGGTAAGCGATACAGAGAGCTAAAGCGCTATTATAATAATAGTTACAAATTCCATCTAAGATTCCGTTAAAAACTCCATCAATGGCTCTGTCCCTGACAGCATCAACGACAAGATCATAAGAACACCTCAAGAGTATATTGATAGATTTCTGAGTAATGTAATAATTAAACCAAATAATAAATTAGACAAATAGTATTTAGTATACAAATGGACCAACAATTTCAACCACATCTCGTGATTCCCAAATATGAAGCGTCTCATGACGATATTGTCAGAAACCGCAGACTGAAGAAACCAGTTGGTTCTGACAATGGTATGGGGTATTTGAAGTTTGGTGTTGGAGGGAAAATTTATCTTAATCACAGAATCGCATACAAGTGTTTCCATGGATTGATCAAGGATGGTTTTGTTATTGATCACATAAATGGTATTAAGACCGATAATTATTTGAATAATTTACGAGCTGTTACACAAAGTGAGAATACTACAATCGGGAAATACGGTATTTATAAATCAATTGGGAAGAGACCTGTAAAATCATTTAACACATGTTTAAAAAAGCTCTGAGAGATGGAAAAGAGAAGGTTTTCAAAATCAGAATAATGGTTGTTGGTCCATATGATGTGGGGAACACAACCTTAATAAAGTGCCTTTTGGGGAAAGATGTGGATATACGTGACAGAGCACAGAGGGGATAGATATTAAGACAGAATGCTGCAAAGTTTCCTTGGCAACTGGAGAATGGATATCACAAGAGGAAAGTATGTCATGAATCCAAGTCTCCATGTCTATTTCCCTCCCTTGTAGATTATTGGTTAGAGGACGTCCATAAATTATGTCAACAATTTGTAGGCAATTTTTTACCCCTTCCCAACTTGTCAACAACTGTCAAACTTTCAGTGCCCCCCCTCCCCAATCTAATAAAATTATGGTAAATTCCCCCCCCCCTTTACATACTAACAATATTTTATATGGCTGGCTTTCATGCTAAAAGAGAGTTCTTTGATTTTGGAATGTAAAGATAGAAGAAATTAGTGTTAAATTGGGAATGTTTCATTTTTAGCATGAGGACATATTGTTGAATAATTTATGAATATGTTTAGCCTTTCTCAAATATGTTTGCATGCAGGGCTAGACAGTAATAGACACCATGTTCTATTTGACAATGTGAGCATAGGTATAAAATTTCATGAAAAATTTATTGGTGTATTCATAGATTACAGTTGAACTTGGTCTATTCAAAATAAACATGTTTCAAAAAAGGTTAATTCATATCTTTGGCCATTTGGAAAGATCAAAACATACAATTCAGTGTAGGGTCATATTTTATAAAAGTTGAATTCATTCATTTACGCATTTTAATGTAATTTGGGATAATACCTCTAATTCAAACTTGAGAAAACTATAAGACTCCAAAAGAGGGCATATAGCTTAGGAAATCCCTGAAGGCCAAGTGGTCCAAAGTACTCACTGCCATCCATATCAGATAATGTGGGTATATGAGATAGCTTGCCAGTAGCTTCCAATGGCTTGGTGTTTCTTTGCAGGGTTTTCTCAGCTTCCTCCACCAGTTATTCTGGCCAACATGTATAGCCAGTCACATGCTAAAAAGTCGTGCTAATCCCACAACATCATTGAACTTAGTGTATTGTTGATATTTTTACAACAGATTCATTAGTGAACAAATTTTGCACCATAAAACATGCTAATATGTTGCAATTTACATTTTTTTTCTTTTTGCTTCCTCTATGCACCCTTTGGCTTTTATTCATCCTCTGCAGCATGCTAACCTGATTTGTAACATAGCTGCATGGTGAGTGGTATCTGTACTTAACCATATAAGCCATTAGCCAGGTAACCTTAATACAGAAGGACCTAGGGGTTTGGGTTAGAGGAAGACAGATGAAGTTACATGCTTATAAGGAACCGTAATCAGATAAGAACTGCATTAGAAAGATAAAAAGAGATTTTTTTTTTGGTATTTCAATCAAACCATTATTTTAATACAAAAAGTTTGAACTATCTGCAGACATCTTAGTCTAACATGGAAAATCGTGGCCAATCAAAATTACATATGAAAGAGTTGGACAGTATTTGCTGTTTTCTTTCTTTCATCAAACAAATATTTATCTTCTTAGTTAGCTGTAGTTGTGTTTGAGCTGCATAACTGTTGAATAACCAGATCATTATATGTTGTGTGCACTCCTGTATTATTAACCAAACACTTCTAGATGCATGATGGTTTCAAACATAGCTGAGTGATGGTGGTATATCTATAATAACACAGTATGTTTAATACACTTAATACACATGTAATGTGCATTTAATTAACATTAAAATCGCCCCCCCCCCCCAAAAAAAAAAGAAGAAAAATAATTTAGAGGTAATGAAGAGTCCCTAAATGGTCCATTGAGGCTCAAAGCGGATCTGATGGTAGGAGTTGAATCTGAAAAATCCTGGTCTCGAGTCCCTGCTGACGATACCAATGAATAAACGTTTGGGCAACTGTCCTTGGAACAGATGATCTTCGATCTTAGATCGGAGTCCAGCGGCAGTGGTGAACGTTTTGACTTCCACGCGTCGTATCGGATACTTGGCTGTCGTTCTACTCAAAGTGTGACTGATATCATTTCCCACTTTAGGTAACACTTCCACACGACGCACGTATAACCTGGCTTCTTGGATGATGGTTTTGTATTCGTTGGCATTAGCTATCAAATGGAAAGCAGTACTGCTACGATTCAGTCTCAAGCGAATATCTACTCCGTTCAGCAAATACTTCTCTTGAAACCACATGTCCAAATGCAAACGATCGAACAGTTCTAAACTACATCCTCGCAGAATTTTCTTTCGACGCTCGTTAAAACCCACATTGTGAGGATCGCCAGGATTATCAAAGTCAGTTGCTGCTACGGGCAAGGCTGTGTCGTTAAACTTATCTGCGGTGTCAGGTTTCCATACCACGCAAGCATCTAAATGAGTGTTCTTGGCTTCTTTTCCGTACGTCAAGAGATTTTCGAGGTACGCTCGGTAAGGGTAAGTATCCGTGCTACTGCTGATCAGTTTGTTATTCATGTACAAATCCACTTCGCTGAACAAGGAATGCATGAAATTGTTGACGGGAGCTACTCAGGCATCGTCTGCTGGATTGGTGTTGTCCGTCGATTTAATCACTTTCGCTTTCAAATACAAGTAACTGTTGTTGAGATCGATGTAATCTTCGGGTTGTCCTTTGATTTCAAACTCGATGGGAGCTGAATCCGTCAAAGAGGAGACGAGATGAAATTCGACCCATTGGGCTTCTTGCATGGTCGTCATTGTGGGTGGCATGGCAAAGAGATCTAGTTCCGACTTGGAACAGGCACAAGATTATTGGTGCATCATTTTTTCTTTATGTTTTTTTCTTCCCTTTTAATAATCAAAAATGTCTAAGTCTCGAGCGGTTCTTTTTTTCTTCGTCTTTCTCACTTTAGAGGTACGGAGACTTTTGAAATTGTGCCTTCGTCGACGTTTTCTACCTTGTCCTTGCTGTGTCGTCAGGGAAGCAGGAATGCCAGACTCGGGACCATTCAGAGCATTTATAGGACTTTCTCGTCGACCCAAAATCTCTTTACCCGTTTGAAGCAAGACATTTTTGCCTGCTCTCAAAAAAGCTTCTTTGGGGTTTTGTTTGTCAATGAGAACATTGTGAAGAAAATCTTTGCCGTGAGTCAATGCGGCATCTTTTAAGGCGTGCAATCCTCGTGTCACCATCGGTTTCAAAACAGGGACCACGGAACGAAAGGCTGATTTAAACATATCTCCTAAACCATGTCCTCGTTGTCGAGCGACTCCTCGGTACACAGGATACATCACTTTTTCAGTTGTTCGAGAATCGTTTTTGAAAATGGAGTTTCACTGTGACTTTCCCTTTGGTAAATGGAATATTTTGTCCTAGTTCTCCTTTTATAGTAATGTTGACACTGTCGACATACGACTTACTGACGGGTAAATAATGAAGATGTACAAATTCACGGTGAACGTGATAGGTATTTCCACCTTCTTCTTTAGCGCTAGTGGCAGAATCCACTTTGAAAGGAATGACACGCAGTAACGGTGCAGAGGTGTGTCCTACCACGTTGTACTCTGCCACATCGGAGTACACAAACATCAAGTTGAGACCTTGGTTCAATTCAATAGGGAATCGAAAATATTTTGCAAAAACTATGTTATCGGTTATGCCTGGTATTTGCTTTTTGTTCTTGAGCATCTCGACGTCTCCACCCAAAATATCAAACAATTCAGGACAAAACGTAATGGTCATCATTTTTTCCTCTGAAAATGTCATCAGGAGGCGACGAGCCACTGGATGGTACTCAAAGGTAACACTTTTTGGGGTTTTTGTGGATGCAAAGGACTCCATGACTTTACCAAACTTAACATTGAATATGGTAGCAATTGTAGTCACTAAATGTTGACCACTAAAATAATAACCTGGAGGAATGACGAAGTAATGAGTGGACAGGGCTTTAGTTGTGGGTCCATCTGATGATTTCTTTTCGCCACCCTTACCACGTGCGTCTAAGGCTTTTTGCAATTGCTCGTCATACACTTCTACTGTAAAAGTGTTGTTTTGATTTCGACGATGTTTTTGATTTGTGTCGGGTGTATTATTTCCACTAAAGCTACTTCCCAATGAGCATCTTCATTCAAATGCATGGCTTGAGGTAATTTAGCCGTGTAACAGCACAATGCGTTGTTAGGAAACACTTCCATGGAACTGTCACTGGGTAACGTTAAGTAAAATTGGTTAATAGTGTTGTTCATAATTCCAATGTTGTTCTGTCCGAGGAGTCACTCGAGGTTAAAGGAGTATCTAAAAGAGGATTGCGATTGGAAGGGTGACTGTCAGGAGAATGACTAACGTTGGACGCAAGGCTCCCAATATTGTTACTGTTGTTCCCGTTGTAAGAGTATTTCAGGGAAGGATTGGGAAGAAGATAACCGATGCAACTGCTGAGTAAAATGGTCCACAATTGTTTGTCTCCTTGTTGCAAAACTCAAATTAGCAATGGCTGCAC
The DNA here is from genome assembly GCA_030141615.1 of Unio pictorum. Lineage (NCBI taxonomy): Eukaryota > Metazoa > Mollusca > Bivalvia > Unionida > Unionidae > Unio > Unio pictorum. The sequence continues at coordinate 925,583 of JARLTB010000305.1, forward strand.
CGATGACACAATACACCACAAAGATTTGACAGAAAAAGACGATTTGGGTTTTAGGGACACGTTCTCCACACCACACCCACAAGGGTTGCTTTTGTAAATCTTGCAGAGATGACGTGGGTGAAGGAGTAGTCACTGTGGTTACTGAAGCTGTATTGAAGGGCATGATGGTCACTTCTTTTTATAGTCGATGACTTGGGCAGCGTCAATCCAAGAATCAAAACTAGGAGGATATCCTTTCCAACGTACTTTGACTTCTTTGACACGTCGTTTTCCTACTTTACGAGTTCTTCGTTCGAGAATGCTTTCAATGTCGTACACGTCATCTTCTTTTTTGGTGACACGTTGTAACTCAGGCAAGTAAAACGTTCCTTTTAATACTTCTCCGTTCATGTCTTCCAATTTATAGACGGCAGGATGACGGTCACGCACTCGTTCAGTAACACGAAACAATTCGGTGGTCCAATTGGGTAAGTAACCTTTGTCGAAAGTGCGTTTGGTTTTACCAATGCGTACCCAATCTCCCGGGGTTAACACTTCTCCACCTTTCTTGGGGACAGCCCTCGTTCGGGACGTACCAAACAGACGCTCAAAAACAGTCACTTCGTTGTCGGGTGTCACCTCTTGTGGGGCACGTCCAATGCTTCTATGGTAAGATTGATTGTAGGCTTGGACTAAGTGCGGTAAGACGTCGATGTACTTGAGAGTGTGTTGATGCGTAAAATATTTCCACATGCGTTCTTTCAAGGTACGTTGAAAACGTTCCACGATACTGGCTTTGGTTTCAGGATTTTCGGTGGTGAAAAAATGAATGTCACGTTTCTTTAATTCTCGTTGGAAAGCTTGGTTCAGAAATTCGGTGCCTTTGTCGGTTTGCCATCGAAGAGGGTAACGACCACTTTGTTTCAACACAAGTTGCAAAGCTCGTACTAACTCTCCGCTCGATTTGGATGTCAATGGTACGACCCAGGCAAATTTAGAAAAGACGTCGATGACACAAAACAAATATTTGTAGCCACGATTGTAGGTGGCTAAATGAGAGACATCGGCTAAATCGGCTTGCCATTGATGATCGATGCCTTCCACTTGAGTGCGACTTCTGTGAAATTTTCGTCGAATGGGTTTGTGTAAAGTGTACGTCGCTTGTTCTTGTAACCATCGTTGTACTGCAGGTAAACAGAGCTTTTTCAAGCGAGTTTTGGCAGCACGATACAATTTCTGAATGCCTCCGTAACCTGCAGGGTGAGCTGGATCGTAGTAAATGCTGGCTAATACTTTCTCCATGGTTTAGGTTAATAAGTGACCCACTCTTCGAGGATATTGCTTTGGGTGGGACGAAATGGGGGTTGTTTGGAAACGGTTTTACGTGTCCGATGTGCCACAGGAGTTGACGTCGAGGGTACTGGTGGTGGTGGTGGTGGTGGCGGAGGTAATGAGATAGCTTTGGTCTTCTTTTCTTTTCTCACCTCTGGTTTCCTTTCTTTCTTTTTCACTTCTGTTGAAGCAGGAGTAGCCATCATCTTTTTAACCCAAGTTTTGAGTTCTTCTCGTTGGGGTGTGGGAGAAGGGGTCAATAAGGAAGCGGCAATCTTACTCGGAATGGAAGTAGCAGTGGGTGTTTGAAAGAGATCATGGGGTTCTTTTTCTTCCTTGGGTAATGGTGGGGTGACGTCTGTTTTGGCTGCTGTAGACGGTAAAGGCGACGGATTATTCATTAGTGCCTTCAAATCGGACAGTGTGGGTAGAGCTGTTTGTTCCACAGCTTTTCGATGAAAGAGTTGTAGTCGTTGCAGAAGTTGACCGTACTTTTGCGATTTTTCGGTTTCGGACAAATCGTGGCGATGCATCAAGGATTGCAATTCGTGTTGTAATTGGGACATCTCGTTCAAATCAGGATTGGGTGGTAAATGGGGGGTACGTTGTTCTTGCCAACGATGGTATTCCATCCATCGTTTGTAAGGAACTAAAGTCAGTTTTCGTCCTTCCATGGGCTTCCAAAGGTTACGTCTGAGTTCGTGGTGTTCCATGAGTCCCTTTTATCTTCTGGAAGAATCATACATATTGCTACCCATACCTTGGGGACATCCCTTGGGACATCCCTTGGGGCATCCCTTGTGTCATCCCTTGTAAAAAACCTGGTAATATGCTGGATAGGATGCCGGATTTCGCTAATCCTCCCAACACAGGAAGAAGAAAGGGTAAAAATCCTCCGTGTTGCACCAACATTTTTTTCTTTTGACTGACGGGTATTTTCTTTTGGACCATTTGACGAAGAACGTGTCGATGTTTGGCTAAGCATTTTTTCTGGTGTGAAGACAAAGGTATCGTGCCTTTCAAGACATTCAAACAACATTCGCACACGGTATCGATGACATCTTTGGAAGCCGTTTTAATGATTTGTTTTCGCATGGGTGGAGAGGCTTTGGACAGGACAGACAACACGTCTCCGTGTTTGACTAAACGAGGAGGTAGTCCTTTCTTTTTCTTTCCTTTGTGGGATGAAGAAGAATGTTTTGTGCGAGGTGACATCTTTGCTTGCTCGTTCCACAATACCACTGACGTCCATGACTTGGAACACACACCCTTTTATCTTTTTTGTTGTGCCATCACTTGATTTATAAATGGTATCATTAATTATAAATTTGCAAATGGTATCCATTTTTGCTTGATAGTTCTTGTCTGGACAAATCTTGTAAACTCTTTAACATGCCAGATCTTTCTTGGACTTTGACTTTGGGGTCAGGTACTTTGTGAGCAGCTGCTACTGCCGCTAATGTGGACGAGGGTGTCCCCGGTGGAGGAGACGTTTGGTCTTGGTACCCTTATTCTTTTTCTTAGGGGCTTGTTTGACTTTTTTTGTTTTCTTGGGGTGAACTTTGGAAGCATTGGGATCCCATTTTAAAAGGGAACGAATGATGACACCTCCTAGAGAACCACTACCTCCACGTTTCAATATGATTTGCTTTTTGGTGTGAGAGACGATGGGAGGATTGGCCAGTGGTGTCAAGGCTACTTTGTTTCTGTCAAAAAAGCGTTTGGTTTGATGTGGAATGTGAATGATGCCTTGCAGTATTTGACGTGCTGTCAACGTAAACCATCGTAAGACTTCTTTGAGACTGGCTTCTAAGACGTGAGCACGTATTTGTGGATTTTTTTTCGCGACTGATACCGTACAAGGCACGAATCAATTTGATGGGAAGATGAGACTGAAGGGACGTCATGTTGACGATGTATGAGACAAGGTCAAAGTAACCCAAGGTTTTTATAGATTTTTTTTTAGTGCTTCATATGGTTATGTCGACGACGAGGACGTGTACATGACAGGTCCTCCGTCTTGACACCAGTCGTGAAACAAATCGGTACGAAATCGCAAATAATCAGGGGTAGTGGGTTTTAAATCCACGAGTAAATAGGCGTGTGGCGTTTGAGTGGCATCATCGTACGCATGAGTTAGCCAAGGTGTTCCTAACTGTTTGGCTAAAACTTGCACTTGTGATTTATCTCGAGGACTTTTAAACAAGACCACGTAATGAGCATTGAGACTAATGGTACGATGGGCTTTACTTTGTTGAAATAAATTTTGTGTAATGTAAATGACACTGGCATTACGATGATGCCCTTTACGTGTAAACCACAGTTTAATTTCTTCTTCGTCTTCTCCTAACATGTCGTCAAAAATGACCCAATGAGTTTGACTAGGGTCAGACACGATCCCCTCGTCTTCTTTAGGAATCCCTGCTACAAACACAATGGAATCACCTTGACTTTCTTGCAAGAGGCTGTATGCCGATTGCCACTCTTTGTAACACCACACGATGCGTTGAGGTGGACGATCGATCAAATGATGTTTATGTTCGATCAAACGTTTGACAAATTCGGTTTTGCCTGAACCGCTCGGTCCAGCAATTAACATGTTAAAAGGATGACGAAGATATAAGGCTTTCCAACTAGCCTGATCTAAGTGTTCGTCAATGACTTTGAATGTCGAGGAGGAAGGAGTAGTAGAAAGAGCAGAGTGAGCCATAGTCGTGTAGTGGTATGATACGATTGACACAAAAACAGACAAGACAAGAGGTTTTTATACTTTTTTCAAGACACGTTTATTTGAATGCATGTTTTAAATTCGAACAACACGAAAGACAAATATACATAAAAGCCAAATGGATAAATACAGGGATAAAATACATAGGGAAACGATCACAGTGGCATATAAACAAGTCACTGTACAACATGGTTTGGGTAACGAAGGTATCCTAGAGGTAGTGTGTAATGTTCTTATAGTCTCCTCTACATGAGGTATATTCACATAGGTGTCTTCTCGAAAGGGTTTTTGTGGGGGAATGTCCATGACAGTTCTGTCTTGAACAGAGGGATTGTCTTCGGTGACAGATTCTTTTTCTTCTTCTTCTTCTTCTGGTACTGTCACTAACACAGGATTAAAAGTGACTTTTTTCACTCGACGATGAATTTTAGGAACACAACGCTTGGGCATAATCGGATGCTTCGTTTGTCCAAGTCTCAAAATCCCAACTTTTCCAGTGACGTACATCTGTCCAATGAGGGTGTAAATCACAAGCTACACACACATCTTCGTACACTGCTTCCGTACGTAAAAGTTGACGAATCTTTTTTTCTTGGAGAGGTCGAGACGTATCCAGATGAAAGCGTAAGGCTTTGAACAGAATAAGTCTCTCGTGGACATTTAAAGGAGTCACCATACTGTCTTATTTTTTTGATAGGTAGTGTTCGTAAAGTGTCCACAAGGAATCGACAGGTAAACGAAATCCCAGAAAGCAAGTCACTAAAACACACACTACACGTCGACCCCAATTCATAGCGTACAGTTCTTGCAATAAGTGTTCGTAATCTTTCACCGTGTGAATCTTCTCGTTGATATCCTTCCACGGAATCTGTTGGATCACCAATGATAAAGGTTGTGACATGGTCGTTCTCTTTTATACTTCTTTTTTTGTCGAAGACCATCAGTGTATATTCAACCCAGAATTAAACACAGAATTAAATCTGCTCCAAAAGCGAAAGTGATTAATATAACGTGTAATTTCGTCCCACTGCCATTCAGGGTAACGGTTAAGAAGGATCAAAACATCTTCAAATGTAAACGTACTAAATTGGAAACAGAGCAAAAAAATACCCTTGATCCAGAGAAATCTAATACGTTGGTTAATTTTTGTCACTTGTCTCTTGTGAATTTCACGACACAAAAGTTCTACAGTCACCCATTGAGATTTTTCTTTAGCAAGACCCTGCCAAACGTCCTTGTAGATCTTCTCTTGCAATTCGTGTGGTAATCCTTGAATATTATGTTTTAGAGAGGGTTTATATACTGGTCTAGGTTTGTTACACGACATGGAGTAGTAGTGTCACTTCCAAACACTAGGTCCTACTAAAGGTAGGTATTGACAATTCGGAGACCATCGAGCATGTTCCAGGTAAGCGGAATCTTTATGTTCCCACTCGTAAATGGATACACCACAACTGAAACACTTGACTTTATCCCCTTCGCCCAAGTAGAAAAATCCGGCTCTGGCTAATTCTTCAGGAGTTGGTCCAGGCAGATATTTTGGCCATTTATCTTTGAAGGTTTGGAATCGACTTTTGAAATGACAATATTCAGGCAAACTCGTCGGGAACGAATATTCGACTCTCCTCACTTCTGTTCGATGTAGGTACGGTGAAATTCCTAGGAGTCCACGATAACGTGTCGCACCGCTTTCGCATCCCTCAGGTTTGACACGCACAGCATCACTTTCCAGGGTAGATATAGGGGTAGTAGTCATAGCAAAGTTCCCACGATATCCTGCTGAATCGCTAAGGTCACAGCGTCTGGCATCACTACAATCGCAAGGTTTAGCATCGCACTCCAGTTGAGAATTCCCAAATTTGAATGATGTCTGTTTAAATGGATTCATCTTTCTCACTTGGCAGTGTTAGTCACAATGAAATATTGGTCTTGGACGATATCCCTTTTTATATGCTGCCCAATTTCGACGTGACCGTACAGGAGAGTGAAGTGATTGGGAAGTCGTACTCTCTTTTGGTACACGATTTGATAGACTTTTTCCAAAGGTCGGCTAACAATTTGGTGTGTGGGTAAATGGACAATCTTGTGCGGCTCGTGGGTAGTCACTTTAAACGTTTCATCCTGTCCCGACTGTAAGGCTTCTTGAAGCACGTCAAAGTTCACCACTCGACTGGTGCGATAATTGAGAGTCAATCCTTTCACTTTACATTCGGTGTGCATTTCTCCTTGCGGGTCTCGGAATTCGTAGCCGTAATTTTTAGGACCGCCACTTGCAAAACATAGAATCTTGTCGTTGGGATCTTCATCGGTCCAGGCTCCTAAACGGTCTCCTTCGATAACAGGGTTACACTGGTTCGGTCGGTGAATGTAGATGCAACTGTCCGTGTCAAAATACAACACACGATCTCCTAACAGTTCTAACACTTCGTACAATTTTAAGCGAGCGTGGGCTGTCACGTAAGCCGCAATGATGACATTTCCAAATGTGTCGGCTTCTACAAAGTCTAATTCTTCTTCGTAATTGACTAAGATCAAGTCCTCACGAATGACGTCCACGTGTTTCATGACTTTGGTTTTGTCGTGAATCATCTGGAAGTAGCGAGACGGCTCGGACAAATACTCCGTCTTGGGTAAAGAGGGTCGTTGTGCCATTTTACCCCACAAGCAATTGAGCATCACTTTGGCAAACGATCGCCTTCCTTCGTTTTTCTCGATGTGGTCTAAAGTGATACCTTCCTGCTCCCGATATTTTTCTTTGAATATCTTTTGGTCTTCGGGAGTGTGACACCAGGAAGGATAGCCACTAGCTTCTTGTTTTAGTTTTAAAAAGGCATCCACGTAGTCTGCAAAAATACCTTTCTGTGTCTCGTCACCCTTGCGGTATTGTTGTGTCTTGGGAAAGTGGTAAATTTCGTACACTTCTAACAGTTGGTATCCCAGGTCCAGAGCTTTAAACAATTCCACGCTCACCCACGTTCCTGTCAAGGCACGTTCTTCCTGGGTGTGCTGACAAGGTTGGTCTTGGTTGCACGTTTCGATACAAGTGCGACACAAAGGAAACATCAGTTTTCCTTGGCAATGGTGAGGTAAAACGGGATGGTACAAGTCTGTGGGTGGTAAGACTTTGCACTTGATCAATCCTTCGTACTGACGAATGTGATCCAAGTCAATGTGTTCTGTCATCAATTCTGGATGCCCTACGGGAAAGTGACAATATTTGCACACGTAAGGATACAACGAACACACGTCCAAGTATTTGATTTCTTCTCCCTTCTCCTCGTCCGCTTGGTACAGCAAACAAGTGGCATTCGTCCGTCCTCCGTACAAACTATCCCGGGGGTTCAATGGGTCCACCAACTTGTAACTTTCTACGATGCGTTTAAACTCGGGATCGGTTTTCAAACGCTGATCGTACTCGTGTTCCCATATTTCCACTACCTGGTATCCTTGCTGTTCTAACTTCAAACGTCGCTGACAAGTGGTCTGGTACAAGTCTTCCATAGTTCGTAGTAAAAACTTATTTTTGATGTCACGCTGAGGGTAGCACATAGGACATCCGTGAAATAAGCATCCGTTAAACTCGTACACGATCTGAGGGTTTTCTAAGTCCCATCCATCTACCGAATATGTTCCGATGGTCTTTTCGCCTCCTCCGTTGCGAGCGTGTTGGATCCATTTGTCTTCCTTGTCGCACAAGTAATGGAGCCAGCGTAGGGCTTTGACCGAGTATTGACGTTTGACAAAATTTGTCGTTTGAGGACTGATGACCGCTAGAGTATTTTCGGGCATAAAGCGTTTTCGGTACACTAAGCAACATGCTTTGGCAATGGTACAAGCTTCTTTCAAAGGATCGATCCCTCCGTACTCCATGAACAATTCTCGAAATTTTCCACAGCAGCGTCGTAAAATGTCCACGTCAGATCGACAATACTTTAACATTTCTTCTTGAAAGTCAAAGGGGTCCGAGGCATGAGTCTGGTACCAAGCGAAGAAAGCTTCTCGTTGTTCGGTACGCATGTTGTCGGGGTCGTAGTCGTCAGCCTCGGGCAAATGGGGTAGAACGGCATGTTGATTGACTTCGGTATTGAAAAAGTGTGGAAAATAACCTTTAGCCATTTCTGGCATACCAAACGTTTTAGGCATGCGACTCAATGGCATGGCCAAGTAACACATCGAATCTTTAAAATGCACTTGTCCTACTTCCATAGAAATGATTTTGGCTCCGTTCAAAGTCACTTGAGGCCGTTCGGTACTTTGTTCCGCATAGTATCTGAGCAGAAATTGCCCATCGTATCCCGAGAAATTGTGAGCCATGACCGTGGCATGGCGATGACAATCGCCGTAACGTTCGATGTCTTCTGGACTCCACGTTTCGTCGATGGGGTTTAGAATCCATTGGGCAAAATCGGCTAACGTGTTTGACCCTCGAAAGATTTTTTCACGTCCTCCAGGAATCTTGCTGCTGTGAGGGCAATGACTAAAGATAGGTTCTTGGATGCACTGCTCGCACGCACGGTGAGCCACGCAGAAATTAGGAATGTGAATAACAGTTTCTTGCATGCATTCGAAATCAAAAAAGATAAAATTCCCTTTCTTCTGGGTATCTTCTGGTCGGGGTTGGTATTTTTGAATGAAGCATTCGTGTTCCAAGTCCACGATTTGGTGACAAATGTGACATCGTTTCTTCCCTCGACAAACGTGAAACTTGGCACTATTGGTACGTATGCCTTGTCCACAAGTAGGGCACAATCTCAAAAGCTGACAAGTATTTTTCTGCTGTGAACCTTGCATCTTCAAATGTTGTTGGTAACAGGTAGGACTGACAAAAATGCGCTGACAAACGGGGCAATGCACTCTTTCTTGTCCTTTGTCCAGACAAGGTTGAGAGGCCAAACATCCCTCACATTTCGATCCACAATGTTTGTGTTGTTCTCGATTGTTATAACCATAATCACATTTTTCACAGTAGTAACTGTATCCCAGGAATCCAGTGATACTGGTAATGGTATCAAAATGCTCATCGTGATGATAGACGTGAATGTATTTTCCGTCTTTGAAATCGTGGCCTCGAAACAAAAGAGGTCCACGCACTTCTTGAGGGTGTACTTTCAAGGTGTAACGTGGAGCCAAGACGTCTTGCAATTTTTGCATTTCTGGAATGCCGCAAGGGCTGTCTCTGGATATCCCCGCTTGCTGTAACAAGAGTTCTTCTTCACTTCTTTGTTTGGCTCGGTCCGATTGTCGAATAGTTTTCCAGGCTCTTTTCCATTCTACCGTATCGTTCTTGTTGGCATACGTTCGTCCCACGACGACAGCACGGGCTAAACACATCTGGTCTTGAGGATTGTTAATTCGGACGAGGCTTAGTTTGGTGTTGCGAAGGTTGTTGACCAATAATACTTTTTTGGGTCTGGTCCCCTGGGGAAGAGACACGTGGGTCATGAACAGTGTGGCTTTTCCATCGGTGATGTGAAACTTGTCGTTGGATTGTTGCACATGTTGAATTTTGTCAATGACTTTGGAAGGTGTTAATTGTGATGGGTTAGTAAACTCGATCCAAACGGGAGACTTTAAATTATCGTGATGAATGGAAAGTCTCAAGCGATCGTCTTCTTTGGCTTGACATTGTTGTTTCAATGCAGTTAACACAGAATCCCACACCTCGGTAATGAACCCTTCTGTATTCTCCAAAGGTACATTGGACTTGAAATATTTAAACTTTACGGCATACGTGTAAGCCGTTGTTCTAAATTTTCGAGAGGAACGCTTTTCCGTCTCTCGAATGTGATAGTAATTTTCAGGGTTTACTAAGGGTGGTGCACTTTGCTTGGACGTCGATTGTCTGGGTGTAAATTCGGGCTCACTCATGTCATCTTCAAAATCACTGGCATGAATTTGAGCCAAGACTTCAGCTATTGTGCTAGGCGATACATTACGTTTCTGTCTCTTACTGTCTTTTCCTTTCTCCACAACATGATGCGGTCTTTTCATCTTGTCTGCAAAAAGTCAAATGACTACCTTTTAAAGACCATTACCCCTATATATTCATGACCGATCCGTTCATATATAAAGGGTTGGTGTCTAACCTTTCAGTATTCATTTCACTCTCACATTGACCAGAACGATGGAAGAACCTACACAAGTGGAACTTCTCATCAGAGCTTTACGCTATACGAAAGTTTTCGTCAGACCAGCCGACGGCCTACTCTCCCTCCTATCGAGATAAAAGTCAAGATACTTGCTATATCTGTAAGAAGAAAGGACATTGGGCTACAGAATGTTCAGATCGTGACAAAAACAGAAAAGGTACCAATAGAGACAAAAGTCAAGATACCTGTTATTATTGTAAAGAGAAAGTACATTGGTCTCCAAACTGCCCTAAGAAACAACAAGAGCAGGAGGAGGAGGAGGAGGAGGAGGAGGAGGAGGAGGAGGAGGAGGAGGAGGAGGAGGAGGAGGAGGAGAGAAATTCTGAACAGGAGGAGGAAGAGGTACCCTCCCCCAAGGAAGAACCCCGACACGTTCACAAAGACAAGAAAAGAAGACGAAACGAAACTGACGTAGAAAAAGAAAAAGCTGTGACAGTAAAGAAAATGAAAAAACAGTAAGAGTGAAACAGAAGAAACCTATGAACTTTTTAAAGTGGTATTGTGTTATGTTATGTTATGATATTGAATTGTAACGTTTGTACTAGAATACACCAGAGAGAAAAAAACGTAAGTGTCTCTTGGTTTTGATTTTATAGAATAAGAACCTACACTCACACATTCCTTCACTCACACGTACATCATGGGTTTAAAAAAAATAATAAAAAGGACTTTTGAGTTTTCATTGAATTAGGCAATTGAAATAGTATTTCTTTTCGAAATAATTGGAGTGGCCCTGAAAATGACCGTTGGTGCTTTGTGTGTTTAAAACAAAACAAACTCAGAAACGGGACGAAATCCTCTTTAGCTGACTTAAGCCTTTGCCACGGCCAAGGCCTACTTCGGGACTGGTGGTTCCTGTCAATGATTTGGTAGAAATCACTAACGGTGGTATGGCAGACGCAGTCACAGAGAGATCGGGTTGTTTAGCTCGAGAAGGTCTTTTTCTCTTCGGTCGTGATAAAGAAGTCTGATACATTTGTTTCAGACTCCTTAACTCAGCTAAAATATCTAAAAGTACCGTCGTGACCATTTGATTTTCACTATTTTCTTTCTGTCCTTGGTCTTCTTTCTTCTCGGTTGCTGCTGCTGATACTGTTTCTTCCTGTTGTTTCCTTCTTGCTTCTTCTTCCTGCTGTTGAATAAGAAAAGCTTGTTCTTCTACTTTCTGTTGTTGTAAAAATCGCTCCAATTCTTCTTTTTGTCTCTGCTTAAAATCATTGACGTGTACATAAGAAGAAGCAGAAGGTAAAGAAGGTTCCAGAATAAATTCTTGCGATGTTAAAAAATCCACAATATCCCAGTTAAAATCAACTTCTTCTGGATGTAGATTTGTCATGACTTTAGTAGTCACTGCTGGTCCATGACTTGCTGTCTCTACTCCTGTCTCACCCCAATTCATCGTCTTCTTAGTGTCCGCCATGATTGACAACTCTGTCTCATCGATTGACTGCGCACAGGCGCTAGTACCTCTATATAGAAAAGGTGACGTCACAGACTGCTCTCTTCCGATTGGATGACTGTGACTGACTTTTGTAACGCGTGTTTGGATTGGTGGATAAACTCAATCCGTTTCGATCCGCTCTTCCCCTATAAATAACCGCAGTACACGGCATTCGCTTCACCTGTTTCTCATCACAAGATGTGGACTAATGTAGAATCGTCTACCCTTATTTCTACCATGCTGTTTCGGTACCCATGTCAGATCATCATGGAGTGTCATTCATATGACGGATACAGCCTTTTGGAAGAGAAGGGTATACGTAGAAAGACAAGGTTGCTTAAAGAGAAATACGACAGACGTCAACTACTCTTCCTGGACGGAAACTTTAATAAACAATTGATAAGACAAATAACGGACTATATAACGAGGACACTTATAAAGTGTGGGCCACTGATGAAGATTAGGAAAACTAAAAACGAAAAACATTTGAAAATATTTGAAAATTTATATTTAAAAAAAAATAAAAAATAAAAATAAAATTAAAAATTATTAAATTTTTATTCTTACTTTAATTATTTTATTAAATTATTAAAATTCTTGTGAGGGAAAAGTACATATGAGGACGCCGTGGGGCTATATCACATGGCGCAACGCGAAGTGAGCAGGCCTGTGGAAGAGTTTGGGAAATACCACCCAAATATATGTCAATTTTTTTTTTTTTTTTTTTTTTATTGAACACAAGGTATCAGGATTTTACATATTCCCCTACATCACCACCTGACCTGGCGTATGTGGCATGATCTTAAATTCTTTTGTGTCTTGATCTCTACATGTGTTCCCTACACAACACGCACACACATGCACACACAGACACTTACTTACATTCGCAATTACTTTACACAAAGTCATACTTGCATACAAACACCAAGATGTTTGAAATTGCATTTTAAAAAAATAATAAAAATTATATAAATTTTTAAAAGTAATAATAATAATAATAATAATAATAATAATAATAATAATAATAATAATAATAATAATAATAATAATAATAATAATAATAATAATTTATTTACCAAAAGTTGATAATAGGGTCCACTTTCTTTTAAACTCGTCACTTCTGTTATTCACTTTGGCGACATATTTTTCCAGCGTTTTATATGATAAAACACAATTTTTATAATAGGCAAGATTTGGGCTTTTTGATGCACAACGTGATCTGTATATAACATATTTTGCAAGCAAAATTAGGAAGTTAATAAGATCATCAAAGTTGTTATTTCCTATAAAGACATCTTTTCGTGTAATTCTAAAATTTGGGTCCCAAGTTTGGATCCATTCTACCAACAGTTTCCAAATGTTTTCAGTAACTAAACAGTCATAAAATAAGTGCTCAATTTCTTCTATTCCCTCATTACAAAAGGTACATTTATCATTATCACTTAAATTAATCTTTTTTAGAAACTGGTTTGTGGCAATATTTCTGTGGAGAAATCTAAAGTTAAAGCTAATCAGTTTTGTGTCTTTTGTACAAATTCTAGCCGAAACAAAAGAGTTGGTCCATTAATGTGTACCAATCGCACACTCTTGCTGTCTGGACCAAGTTTAATGTTTACCATTTGGCTTTATTATTTTGGTTCTTATCAGGTCTTTATAGATACATTTATTCTTTGCTCTTACCCTAAGGAGAAATGTTTTGTCCAAAGCTACAAGAAAACTATTTCCACTTTCAAAGAAAGTTTTAATTTTCTTTTTCCACATCACTGAGATCTTTGAAATAAGAGCAAAGTACTGTATGAAATTATTTGTTTTTGTTTTCTGTTTTATTTCATCAAAACCTAATAGAGACCCTTGTGCATCAAAAAGATGTTGAATAATTACAATACCGTTTGTTCTCCACCCTGTGTATGATTTAAAATTATCTACAGTCACTAAATTAAGGATATCTTGAGACAAGTATTCATTGACAGTAGATGGTTCATTTTTCTATTGAGATAACACAAAAATAACATCACGCCAAAAAATAGTTTTAATTAATTTAGAAATTACTTTTAATTTAGTTTTTCCTAATGATACTAACAGCATACCTCCAAATTATCCAAATATTTGTTCAGAGACCAGTTTTTGCCATAAGCCATCTTCGTTTATTAAGAGGCGCGTAATCCAGGAAAGTTTTATATAACACACAAATGAATGCAAGTGAATCATATTTAATCCCCCTTCTTCAAAAGAAGCTATAAGTGTGTCTCTTCTAACTCTCTCAGTTTTACTGCCCCAAATAAACTGGAAAAATAGTGTATTCAGTTCCTTTTCTATATGGGGTGGAGGATTTGGTAAAGCTGCAAAAAGATGAATGAATTTAGGCAAAAGCAAGGAATTTATCAAAGTAATTTTTCCAATAATGGATACATTTCTTCTACTCCACCAGCCAAGCAGTTTCTTAACTTCCTTTAACTTCATCGAATAATAAGCTGTACCATATCCTTCAAGTTCAAAGAGAAATATACTCCCAGCAATCTAAAATTGGACATTGACCAGTTAATATCAATTTCTGGACATATTTTTTCATCAGAATATTTTTTGTTTCCAATCCAAATTGTTTTCGATTTCAAAACATTGCAGTGCAGCAGCAGAGAGGGTGAACAGACCACCCTTTTCCGACAAAAAATTGATTGAATCCTCAAAACGGAAAATAGAGCCTTCCTACGAAATCTAATATTTTAACCAAAAAAAATAATTCTCCATTTATCAAACGGAAACTTTACGATTTTTTAATCAATTTTGGTCATCACACCCTCTCTGCTGCTGCAAGTTAACAAAAATAATAAATGATTTCAACCGAATATTTGATCGAGTCCGATACGATATCGTGTCCGAGGATCATGTAAATTTATTGTTATAAATCCGTGCGGGGTCGACTGAGCGTTACTAAAGAAATTTTTAAATTGATTGAAGTCCATATCGGAACACCATGTCTGCCAAATATTTCGTAACGTATGTGTATCAACGCCTTTAAACACAGCAAGAATATTACAGTTATCTCTGATCACTTTTGGAATCTGAGTGTAGCGTTGAGTGACATATATCACGTCGGTGTTTTAATGCCTGCCACTGGAAAATATTCTAGCTGGGTTTTTTTTGATTGTCTAACATCACATCGTCGTATACGACTAAATTGTTAATGCTCCCATCAAGGTCATCCACGGATGGTGCCTCGTCAATATCAGTTATAAAATCAATGGCGTTCTCACCCTTAATTTCTGATGCATTCTCGTTAAAATCCTTTAACACTTCATAGCAACGCTGATCATCTACGCTAGGAGCAACTAAATACAACTTATCCCACTTCATCCATCTCACTATTAAATTGAGCAACAATTGCGTCTTGCCGGATCCAGATGGCCCGATTATAATTGCGCGGATAGAGTTTGGTAGCGCTGCATGATGTTTAACTGGTTCTTTTGTTTTAGTCGCTGAAAAATCAATTATATCCATATCTCTATACATAAATTATGGATCTTTATTGTGTGAAGTGTAAAACGCGTACTAGCACAAATGATGTGGCGACGATTACAACTAAAAATAACAGATCAGAACTTACTGGTAGATGTGCAACATGTGGTACAAAAAAATTCAGATTTTTTAAAAAAAACGAGGAGGTGATATCGCAGCCAAATTTGCAAAGCTCCCTGGAACCCCATGGGCAAAGTACCCCGGAAAAAAACACCTTCCAGGATATAGCTACTGTGGCCCCGGAACACGATTAGATATCAGACTTGATAATCAAAATCTGCCCCGACCCGGCGAGTATCCGATAAACGCTATTGATAAGGCGTGTCATGCTCATGATGTTGCATATAAAAGCAGCAATCTGCAAAACAGGCATCTCGCGGATGTGAAATTAATTCATGCGTTAAATGCTGTTCCTGATAAATCTTTGAAAGAAAAATTGGCTTCGTGGTTGGTAAAATCGGCTATGAAAGGCAAATTGATGTTAGGTGCCGGCAATTAATAATATGGAATCTATTTATTATTCTCCGAGAGGATACAGGATGGGTAAAGCAGCAAACAGTAAACTCGCCAGCGCCGCAAAAGTGAAAAAGGCTACTGCGGCTAATTGGTTATCCAAACAGGCTATATGGCAAATTTATCTACCGCGTCCTAAACAAATCAATTTCTCGCATTTTGATATTACTGTACCCAATGAAGTTCATCAAGCTGATTTATTGTCTTTACCACATGACAACGGTTACATATACGCGCTAACCGTAGTTGACGTTGCGAGTCGATACAAACAAGCAGAACCGCTTAAAACAAAATCATCACCTGAAGTTGCTTCTGCATTTGAAAAGATTTATCGACGAGGCCCACTACGCTGGCCAAATCTGTTACAGGTTGATCCTGGCAAGGAATTTTAAGGCGCTGTTTTATCTGCGATGAAAGATCATAATGTCACCATCAGACGGGGGCATACTGCACCACATCGCGATCAGGCAATTGTTGAACGATTTAATCGGACGATTGCTGAGCGGTTGGCGAGGATCTTTATCCGAATACTGCCAACGCATTATACAATTGCAACTTGCGCAGTGATTATTCTGTTGCTGCTTCAAAGTGATAATTAATTCAGCATCAATGTCAAATTCTCGTTGTTTTTTTTTTGTCTTGTTGTTTGTAACCGGAGAGTTTTTTTATCAATAACTTTAACATCAACGATGCTAGCATCATTCATTGTGGTGTCATCATCGAAAACAATTCATCGAAGTTGATTTATTCTTCGTACTCTGGATACTGCAAGATAGACTAAATTCGACCATTCGATGTGATTATCCACCATCCAAACAATTGTATCTGATATAGTCAATCCCTGTGAAGAATGTATTGTTGTTGCGTAACCTAGCGTCCACGGGGAATTATTAGCACGCAATGCATCTTCAACGACGCTGATATCAACCAGCACAATATCATTTAACACTAAATTCTGTCTTTTAAATCCTCCTGGAATATCAACTTCTATATTCTGTTTTCGTGTATCCGAAGGCCTATAACACAACGGTATTGGAAGTGTTGCAAATTTTTCTTTATGCGTTTCAAATACCTTCATCTGAAGTGTGTCTCTGACTATTTTTCTACTTGCAATTATCAAATCGTTTGGTCTCCACGCTTCCCAGAAATCATTCATTGGAGTTTCTGAAATTATTTCACGCGCTATTTCACGTTTGATTTTATCCGGCTGTAATCTAATTAGCGCTTTGAACTCGCGTAATTGTTCATCAAGTGATCTATAATCAGTGGTAATTTCTTCATAATAGTCTACAAAACCCTTTAGCCATTCATGTGAGGATGCACCGACAAATGGTGGTGGTTGGCCGTGATCACCGCACATGACGAATTTTGCATTTTTCAATAACAACCACTCGAGAAATGTTTGTAATACATCTAATGACACTGTGCATATTTCATCAAAAATTATGATTTCAGGAATGCATTTATCACCCATTCGATCAGGGGTCCATTCATCGCCTTTCCATCGAAAGAAACTATGATAAGTAAAGGCATTTACCCCTCGTTGTTTCATCTTTCTGGCGAGTCTGTTAGTTGGTGTTAGGACAATCATGTTTGATTTTGAAACGCTAGCTTCTAGTTTCTAGAAGCATAAGCTAGCATAGAACTTCTCAAATGCGTATATTGTTTAATATATCCATCACAATAGGTAACAATTGTACCTAATCGTCTTCCATCGGATAGGAAAGCGTCTTTACGATTTACAAGTTTTCCCTGTTTCGTTAAATCCGTTACAATAAAATCGTATTCAGTGATGTCTATGATCAACCGCGAAGAATATTTTGCATTGTCGCATCTTCCACCCTGGGTAAATTTACCGATTATTCTTCGTCCAAAATCTTTTGCCTGTTCTTTTTTAATTTCAAATAACTTCTTAGACCAATTCATGATTTGTTCTTCATTGAAATCTGGAAACTGTTTTCGCTGTTCGCTAATTATACGATCTAGATCGGGTTGTGGTAGCCAAACTTCTTTCTGAGCTCGATAGCATATAATAGCTTCGGAAACAATCAACGATATTAGTAGTAACACTATTGGCATCCAGGCCTTTTCAGATATATGTCTACCAAGCCAAACATAACTACACGGATGTAACCCTGTAGCGAATTCAAATGATATCACATGAGCGAATCCGGTTAAATCAAAATCAGGTAATGGCCCATTAATCGCAACACGAGTCATTTCATGTGTGGGGTGTTCAAATCGTTTAAAATAGTTACTACATTCTCCATACCCGAGGAAACTTCCAGGATAACACGCGGATATATCAATTGAAATCATACCGCCACGATGGTATTTTTGTATTCCACAGTCCTCCATGACCAAATTTGACGCAACTCAATTTAACGTCCTCGAGAAAATCACTTTGTGTTGGACGCCATGAGTTTTTTTCTCTTGCAAAGTGAGCTACAACTGATAGAATTGTGAAGCTATCCGCGAGTAGTTTTTCATGGAATGAAATCTCTTTTGGATTTTCCGATGAAAATGGAAATTGCAAGGCAAATTCACTAGCGATTTTTCTCATTCTCTTATCTAATTCTTCAACGCGATATAATTCACCATTTGGTCTTACAAATTGATCAAATCCTATTTCGGGATCTTCATCACTTCTAAGTAACCACACTGACACAGGATCATCCATACACAGCGTGTGAATAGCATCGAATAATTTCTCATTATAAAAAACATCCCCGACGAACTCCTTAGGGATATATCTCACGGTTCTATCTCGTGGAAATATTGTTACTGCAGCCGTCCACGCGTGTTTGTTATGATCAATAATTTTAATTGGAGCTCCTCGCGATTGATATTTCGGTTCGTATAATACTTCTCCGGTTATTGTCGTTACTGATATTGGGAATTTTAATGATGCTTCTAATTTAGCTATATCAGAAATCTTTGCACCGTGCTGTTTCACTGTCAGTTCCCATTCGGTTATTTTCCTACGTCGCAGATCAGTTAGTTTATTTCCTCGGGATGCATTTGTGAAGTGTTCCATTACCCGTGTTGCTACACAATTCAGTGAACTAGAATATTTCATAGGAGCTAGTTTTGCAATATCGGGTTTATCATTTAACGGATATATCCCTTAAACAATTGCTGTTACAGGATAAGATCTTTCGTAGTATGGTTTGTCAATTTCAGTTAGAATTCCTGGTTTGGAATCTCTACTTACAATGACAGTTTTTTATCCTTGAGAATTGGTTCAAATTTATCCCTAATAATCCATTTGCCTTCGACTTCAATAATGAATTTTATTCTGCAAAAATACTTCTGATGGGAATTGCTTTGCAATTTACCCTTGAATTTCCAGCCAAGATGTGAAATTATCTCAGCTGCTCTTTCATCGTTCATAGTAGCATCGATGTTGGGTACATTGACATCTTCATCAATAATTCGAAATGTCGACCAACAGTATGCTGCACCGTCTCGGTAGAATTCATTAAAACACTCCTTGATTTTACTTAGTATAGTTCTATCACCGATTAGACGTTTTGGTGTATCAGAGACTCTATCGAGATTGAATTTAGTACTTTTCCAGGGCTTAATTTTCGATAATCTCTTGAACTCCTTATCGAGATTGAATTTAGTATTTTTCCAGGGCTTAATTTTCGATAATCTTTGGAATTCTTTCATGGTATAATCAATGAATTTAGTATTTTTCCAAGGCTTAATTTTCGACAATCTCTTGAACTCCTCCATGTTATAATTAAAACAAGGATTTAAATAGAAAAATATAGTATAATCAATCACTGCAAGTGGCTAATGATTGGATCAACAACCCCGTGTAACAAATCATGCAGAAGCGAATTATGTGGGTATCATTTACAAAGCGTTCGCAACGGTTCTTTCGGTCCTCTCCCGTGCCTCCAATGTGGGGCTGGGGTAAGGGGAAAATCGCAGTTGTGTCTTGCTTGTGGGGGTAAACGATACAGGGAACTAAAACGCTATTATGACAAACGAATAAAAAATGCAGTCATTGACCCCAACGATGACAAAATCACAAAAAACCTTCAAGATTATATCAAGAGGTTTATAATTAAAGCAGATATAAATTAGACAAATAGTATTATTATACAAATGAGCCAAGATTTCAGACCTCATCCAGTGCTTGTTAATTACGAAGGCTCCAGTGATGGTGTTGTCAGGCACCGCAGACTAAAAGAACCGGTTGGATGGGTAAATAATATGGGATATTTGATGTTTACAGCTGGGAGGAAGACGTATCTCTGTCACAGAGCCATCTATGAAGCATTTTACGGATTAATCGAAGACGGATTTGTGATTGATCACATAAATGGCGTGAATACTGATAATTGTCTTGGGAATCTTCAAGCCGTCTCACAAAGTCGGAATGCAAAATTAGGTGGAACTTGCAAACACGCAAAACACCATAGGGGGGTCAAATCGTTTGATTTAGAAACCAAAGAGGAGAAAATATTTCAATCAATAAATGAAGCCAGTAGATACTTTTACATTTGTATGCCTTCAATACGATTTGTTGCAGAAAATATAATTAAAACTGCTCTGTCTAAAAGAAATGGTCATAAAATAAAATTCGTATACACCTGAAACGATTCAAGGGAGATAAATCCTTTATGTATAAGTCCAACCACTGATAACACTCTACTCACTAAGATCCCTTGTATTATGACCGTCAAAGGTATTTGTCGTCTGCTATTACCTGTAGAGAGGTATAATTGACATATGCGCGCCCACGTGACTGTAATGAAGTATCATGAGTTTCGGTAGAGCTGTATTTTTATCAACTCAATTTCTAAAACCTTTTATTGTCGCTTGGCTAAAACTGCAATTTAAACAGTTGTATTTATTTACACCATCTATAATACACTTTAGTACAAACGGTTCTTTATAATCCAGCGTATTACCTATGTTCGCTCAGCCGAAACGAGCATGAGAAACACTAGTGTTTCCCATTCATTGAAGTAGGTGGGCGTGGTTAAAATTCCTCTGTATACAGCTCTTTGTGATTTAATCGATAATGTACTTGTCTAGAGAATTAGAACAGGGAAAATATACGCTGTTATTCAACAACTGTATTATTTTGTTTAGTGTTTCATTTAAATATTTTGTCTCATTTAAATGTTGTGAAACAGCATTAATAAGTAATTCAAGGAAATAAAATAACACACCCGTGAATCAACGCTGCTGTATTAGTCACCTTATATATGTTATGATTCGTAATAAGCTTGGGGCTTTCGAAAGCCAATCGACCAATTAAAACTAACCAACGCCATTAACACGGGCGTGTGGTTGTCTTTTGTCAATCATGCAACCGGGTTAATTTAGTTTTGTTACTTTTGATTGGTTGGATTGGCCGTAGAACATTTGCCCCGTCGTTTCATGTTCGTGCTGTCTTGTGCCGTCCCCACATCATTACATCACAAATTCCATCATCGTTTCATTGTATATACCATCCTTAATTAAGTATATATGGAATTGTGCCGTCCCACATCAATCGTTTCATTGAATAAATACCATCCTTAATTAAGTATATGTTATGCCTAAAATTTGCCGCAACACTCGAGTGGAAATATATATGGCATTGTGCCGTCCCACATCATTACATCACAAATTCCATCATCGTTTCATTGTAAATATCCATCTCTAATTAACCTAATTAAGTACATGTATTGCCGTCCCCCAACTTTGGGCTTACTTGGATGTGAAGGCAACCAAGGAGTTCCAAAGATGTGTTGTCGTATATGTAACCTCTGGGTCTTTCTGACGTCATAAGGCGCAAGCGGGATTGCCAAATGGGGTTTTCCTTAATTAACTTCATTAAGTACATGTAGTGATTGTCCCCCAAGCATATCTTCTGGGCGGTCTAAGATGGTGTTTGCCACGTTAGGCCTCCCGCCGGAGATGTATGTTTCGGGTTACTTCGGGCTTACTTGGATGCGAAGGCACCCATGGAGTTCCAAAGATGCGTGTTGTGCTGTCCTTAATTAAGTAAATAAAGTAACCTCTGGGTCTCTCTGACGTCATAAGGCGCCAACGGGATTGCCAAACGAGTGTTATTTTTTTAATAATTAGAGGTAAAATGTATTATATTTATATTTTTATAAAAATATGGATATCAAAGATGTAAATTCTATAATTGCTGAAATTTCAATTTTAAAGAATCGTGGGATAATATTATCTAAAGATCTCGACTGTGACAGGATTACCTCGGAATATGAAGACATTGAGTATCAGTCTAGTAAGGGTCGTTATGTTTTACCTAAGATGTACAGACTCGTGAAAGGAATTCAAAAGTCCATCAAAGCTTGTTTGTACGGTAACGACATTAACGTATTTATAACGCTATTTAGCACCGTTGAAGCAATACGTCAAAAGCTCGGCCAAGAGTATCAAAAACGAGCTAAAATTAGTTCTAAGGTTCGTGATATTAAAAAAATATTAAACGAGGAAAAACCAGTATCCTAACCACGTGAGCGTTACTATAAAAAATAGGCCTTCAGTAATTTTCAGTAAAAAAAATATTTTTTTTAGCGTTTTTTGTAACACTCACATAGGATTTTCTCCTGAAAGGATACTCAGCAGTTTGGGCTTGCTCATGCAGTTATGTGCGTACTGGATGATCTGGTTGTAGTAGCAAGTAATTACCGCGACGCCTCCATTTTCACGTAGTTGTTGTTGTCGCCGCGTCGTTAACAAAAATCGTTCATCGCCGTTCTCAGATATTACAATTCTGAAACCCCCAGCGATGTTATTTCTGAAACACTCGCGGATAGCGTCGTACAGTTTAACCTTGTCCGAGATGGATACGTTAGCTTGATGGTACATTATTTAATAACTCAGCTTTTAATTGTGATAGTTTCACATTTGAAAACTCAGTTCACAAACACTATATGGTAGGTGAATCACTTACAACTAAATTAGCCCGAGAGCGGCTAGCAGCAATTAAAAAGTTTATACCGGTTCGAGACAGACTTCGTGAGAAACTTCAACAACGACAACAAGCGCAGACTGACTTTTCTGTGTCAAGTGACCAACTGTTCGCCCCGGTAACTAAGGCGACCATCGATGTGAAAACAGCAACTGAACGAGCAATATTTTGGGATATTCCTGAGGAAGGCAAGCGACGAGAAGTGCCTGTTCTTTGTGTGCTTGAAAAGATAGCAGCGGAAACTGAAAAGAAATCAGCGTTCTTACAAAAAAAACCACCTGGTCCGAAAAAGACCAATGATAAAATAGTAGATGAATTACGCGCGCGATTTAACGAAGAAGGGTTAGCAACAATTGATAAGACTGGCCATACAGAGCTTCCTGCAATTGTTGTTACGACGTATGAAAACAGAAAAAAAATGTTAAAACCAGAACAGTACAAGTATGTAAAATGTATACAACATTGGGCTGATATATTTTACAAAATTAAAACTAAAACAGGTAAAGTTAACAACGACAATGCGTCATATATTGAATATCTCAAAATGGTGAGTACAGTGTATAATAAATATGAAGAACAAAAATCACAAAGAAAACCACAAGGACTGCAGCGGCGGCGACAACAACCTGCAAAAAAAATATCTTTTTCACCTGCTAAACAAGAAGAATCTCAACAACAACTACCACCCCAAGCTTCGCTTGGACCTTCGCCTGGACCATCTGATCGAGATGATGATCCTTTTAGTTATTTACAAGGTACGGATTTAGAAAAACTTTATAGTGTGGGGGAGGGATTTTCTAAATCTCAGAAATTGCCAGTAATTTCAGGTAGTGGTCTAGTTACTTGTCCTGGTAACATCCTCAGTGATATATCACGGCTGGAAGTTCTCATCGGGGGGAAACGAGGCGGAAACAACTCCGTCGAGATAATTAATGAAGCAGCTGATATCTGTAGACTATTATTTGCCTGTGGTATCATGGACATTGATGTATATCGAGAACTCATTGCTGAATTAGTTGAAAATCACAGAGACGCTCATGGTTATGATGAAAATCCTATGGATCTTAGCGATTAATCACTAACTGAAAAACTACTAGTTTTATAACAAGATGATCATACACTACAACCATGATAAACCCGTAAGCGTCTACGTGGTGAACTTACGATTGCCTGTTTATAGAGCATATTACGGAGATGGTTTCGGCAATACCATTGCGGGGTTATTTACAAGAATGGCTCCCAAGGTGGCGCCGTTAGCTAAACAATTATCAATGAAAGCCATTGATATTATTCGTGATAAGGGAATCAGCGCTGTTGGAAATCTTGCCGGAAAGGCATTTTCTGCCGCGAAAGATAAAATAGCATCATTGGTGCGACGACGAAAAAAGCAACCAGTTGTACTGCCATCTACAACAGTGATGCCTGCAAGTGTAAGCAAAGCAATAAATAGCGCAGTGGAAGAAAAATTAGCGTCGTTGGCGAACAGTAACCAAGATGATATCGCAAACATGATAGCAGGAAGTGGTTTGAAACGAAAACAAAAACGACGATGATTACAAAGAATTTCACAATTGAAAAAACTAGTATGTTAATATAATGTTTAAACGAACAGCTGATCCAGCGTTTGATATGGAAGCCCCAGTACCCAAGGACAATTCCGTCCGCGATTATCAATTTTATTCCTATCATGCAATACAAGCAGATATTCGATCGCGAATTGAACTTCAAGTCCATGATACCAGCAAATACCTTCTACCCGCTGAAGCGTTTATCGAAGTAGAAGGAGAACTTGTGCGACTTACTGATACTCCTGCTGTACCCGCACCGTATCCAGATGGTGCCCAAGTCGGCTTAGTCAATAATGGTATCATGGCGCTATTTGAATCCGCAAGATATCTCATTGACGGAAAAGAGATTGAGTCTATAGAACGTGATGTTGATGTGGCTACAACAATAATTGGGTTAGCAAGATACTCTGACGATTATACAAGATCAGCAGGTCCGTCTATGATGTTTGCAAAAGATAATAAAAACACTGCTGGACCCATTCAATTTATTGTAGGACGACCAAATAATATGCTGGCGCTGCTGCTGTTGATGTCGAGAATATGATTATAAATACTGATCCCCAGTACAATCTAGGAGCTGCAACACGAATAGCAATGTTGGCAGGACAGCGTAAATCGTTTTCATGTGCGATTCCGTTGCATCATATATTTGGATTCTGTAGAAATGTACGAAAAGTTATTTATGGAGCGAAGCATACAGTAGTACTCGTGCGAAAGGGTAGTGACAATGATGCAATCTGGAGAATTCCAGCGGATCCTGCAAATCCAGATGCTGACGCTGGTAAAGTCAAATTAACTAAATTGGTCTTGTGGATGCCAGTAATGACCCCATCAATTACCACGGAAGAGCGACTACTTTCATTTATGGACACAGGTGGCAAATCATTGCTAAGTTGGCTAACAACAACAACGGATGTTAAGCAATCAGATATCAATGGTACATTTACTTGAAACTTGGCATCACAACAAGGCGTTTCAGCTCCACGTCATATATTTATCGCGTTCCAGGATATGACAAGAGTGGAATCACAATTGCGCAGTCATATGATATTTGATCAATTAGGAGTTACTGAGGTCTCGTTGAGAATAAATGGCCAGCAGGAACCGTCCGAAGACATACAACTTAATTTCGGTCAAAACCATATTGCGCGCGTGTACCATCGTATGCTGTCATATATGGGCCGTGATCAAAATGTTGATACTGGTTTGCAAATATCGCAACATGATTTTAAGAACTTGTATCCGATATACTACTTTTCGCTGAAGCTGAAACATTTTGATTTAACAAGGCAATCCGTCGTTGATATACACTTCAGAGCCAATGTCCTTCGTGGCGTTATTGCTAATTATAGAGCGGTTGCTGTTATTCTCAGCGACAAATCAATGTTGTTAGAAGGTGTTGGTGGACGAATGAGAATCATTGACGCACCAGTGGAAAAGATGTAAATGAAACTTGAAGAGTTTCCAATTAGATCAATTGAAAGCATAAATGTGTTTTACAATAAAATGACATATAGTGTTGTTAGTGTCAATCTGACTGATGGTCAGGTCAAGAAATTGCGATCAAAATCCGCTAAAGAATGTGGAACAACAATAACGTTAAAACCAGCGCAGATGTCCGACGGTACACATGAAATATCATTGACGGATCGTCAAATAAAACATTTCAATGATGCGCTAAAGAAACGGCGAGGGATTCAAATTGTATTTTCAAAAGCCGCAGTCGCCAACATGATAAAATCAGGTGGTATATTTCCATTGTTAGCTGCAATACCAGCATTGATTGCAGCGGCTGCCCCAGCGGTGGCGACGGCGGCAGCGTTGGGGGCCGATGGGACCGCTGCAGGGATGGCGTTGAAAAAGGCAACTGGGAAAGGATATAAAAAAAAGGGAAAGGGTCTAAGACTACCAGGAACCCCATATTCATGGTACAGAGGGAGATCCGTTCACGGATCCAGCCTGAGAATACCAGGAACGGTTTATTAGTTGAAAGCCCAATTCTCCCTATGTACAATTTTGATTTAATTGATGCTGCTAAAAAACTAGCGATAAAAAACTTCAGAGGGGTTTTTATGAGAGATCAATTACCAAGAAAACCTAAACGCGTCGAAACCGGTATCATCAATCTTGATAACAGTAACGGATTGGGAACTCACTGGGTTGCATACGCGATCGATCCACGTGGAATTGTCTTTTTTGATTCATATGGGTTAGCTCCGCCAAGCGAGTTTATGCGGTATATAAATTCTTCGATGAAACTCAAAGAGTTTCCGATTTTTTATTCCACGCTGCCAACACAACAATTAAATGATCCACCGATATGCGGCAGTGAAGTATTAAATGTCCTCGCGGAGATTTCATCGTCACAGAAACCACCTCATCTGGTTGTAAATAAATACACGAGTGGGAAATTACAAAGTAATTTTAGAGAATCAATAAATTGAAAATACTAGAGTCTTTACAATAATGATTGATATTTAGGGACGATCTCTGTCAATGTTGAAACCCACCGCGAAAACATCTGCGGATTCTATCAAGGATGTAAAAAAAATAATTGAAGATGAAATCGCTAAGACGTTAAATTTAGCAAGTGTTGACCCGAACGAAATAGTTGTATTTCAAGATCGCCAGGGTAAATTGAAAAGCAGTAATATATCCGCGAATGACATTTTGATACGGCAGCGCAACGCCGCTGAAAACTCTATTGCGCTGTATTCCAACGATGGACAACTTAAACCAGGTTAACTTGTGTCTACGATCACCGACGCGATTGACGCCCACGACAGCATGATTGCCACCCGCGGCCGTGAGCTGGATGATCATATACGAGGTTATAATAGTTTTCTCAAAAATGTTGTACATAAATTCTTTGGAAACCCACTTGTGGTTGGCATGACTCTCGCTGAATTAAAAACTTTCTATCTTTATTCTTTTTTAACAAGGGGGCGGGAAGGATGATGAATGAAAATGAAATCAAGGCAAATTATCTCGATATTTACAGAGATATTTCTAAACCAATAGAAAATCTTGAAAAGGTACAAAAACCCACTAACGACGTCATTGTTAAGTTTTTTGGAACCCCGCTTGTGGCTGGTATGACTCTAGCTGAAATTAGCGAGTTTATCGGCAAGCATACTCACAATGCCTACATCGCTAGTAGTTTCATTGGTGTCCCAGCTACATCTACGATGACTCTCAAAGATATTAATATGTTTATGGTGAAACAAACAACACTTAATACCATCGTGGATAATTTTTAGGGAGAACACGTGAGTCTGAAACTACATCTCTGATAGGCCCAACCCTCGCCGAAGTTAAAAAAGCTATTGACGAACAAAACCGCATCAATGAAATGGTTAATAATTTCTTTGAAGCCTCTGAAAGTTACAATATCACGACGACATATTCTCAACTCGACAGGAATTATGGCACCGAAAAAGGTTTGGAATTTAGCCTCCTTTTGATTTCATTTTTTAAACGCCGCGATGAAACGATGATGAAATATACCGAAATCAAAAGAAAATATCTCGACGTTTACGACGATATTCTTAATCTAAAAGAAAAATCTGAAAAGGTAAAGATTCCGCATCCAGACATAGGCGTTAAAAATATCGTGCATACGGTCGATCATGGGGCCTTTGATTGGGTAAAAAACTCTAATGCTAAATTGAAAGTCAATATCGGGGAGTGGCCCCATGGTATCTACAGGATGACGTTAATCTCTAACAAGCAATTTGATATCATCGTGAGCGGTAAAACCTACTTTGGTGGCACCGCGACAGTAATTATAGGGGGTGAAGAAGAATTTGAGATTGTCGCGGTTGATAACACCATTAGAAAAAAAATAACCTGGTGTTTAGAATTTGTAGGTGAAGTAGACTACCCCCTGATCTACTACCCGGAAGATGGCTAATAATTGAAAACACTAGCGGGTTTAAAATAACAATGTCAATGATGAAGTCATCGATGAAATCAATTGAACCGATAATAGTCCCAGAGGTATCACAATCGCATCGATATCGATATGATACCGTGAAAGAATTTTCCGCGAACTTGAAATCACTTTCTGAGCGCTATCGTGAAAAAATGAAAAAATACCGACGCAGCATAGCAATCATCGACATCACCGTGTACTCGGTGTCCGGTGTGATGGCCAGTGCCGGGGTTATTTTGTCGACGGTGACCATGATGGCTCCGATTGCAGTTCCAATTGCTATCTCCGCGGCAACAACAATTGCGGCAGTCGCCACCGCCATAACTAAAAAGTTATCATCGTGATCTCAGAAAAAACTCAGTGATTATACAGCTCGGTACCGGGTGGTATTTGACGCGTACTCGAAATTATCCGAGTTGATCTCGCTGTCGATAGATAATTCGTTCATATCCGATGTTGAATTTTCCACGATGACCCAGTTGTATAACTCCGCGATGTTGAAATTGGAAATTGAAGACAGCGTTAACAATAATGTCACTCGAACTGCTTCAACGAATCGCGGAGAATACCACTCCGATACGAACAAGCATGATATCAATAACATCAACAAACCCTGAATTTAGTGTGAACTTCCCTTCTCCGATTCCAGTGCGTGAGATCGCGCTGGCAAAATTACGAGTATATCATAGCTGGCCTAATATCAGATCGGTTACATTTGGTGGTCAGCAACCCAATAACGCACTGGTGTTCTCGTATAAAAATAAACCCGATGGTACTCCAGCGTGGGAAACTGTTTCGTTACCAACTGGGTCGTACCAAATTGAGCAAATCGATGCTGAAATTCAGCGTAGAATAAAATCAATCACTGGAAAAGAATCAAAAATAGCTATTAAACTTCATGAACCGACGCTCTCGTCGTCGATCGAAATAAGCACAGAGGGATACATTGTAGATATATATAACAGCTTGTTAAGAACAGTGTTAGGATGGCCTGAAAAACAACCGGAAAAATCAGCCACCGACTTAACCACGGACGTACAATCATATCATGAAATCAATCCCAGTTATCGAGATAATTTATCTGATATAAGAAAAGGAAAAATCGCCGATAGATTTATATTTACCAACAAAGACACATTGCAATGGGATTTTATCATTAAAAGAACAGCCGACTCATCTGTTACTATTTCATTTACGCTAACTGACATCCGTAGTTATTTTAATGAAATTAAACAATTATATGAAACACATCTACGGAAAACAAAATCGCAAAAACAGGTTGAAATAATAAATCAACTTATATCTGACATGGAATATATCTATGAACTAATTATTCAAACAATAATTAATGACAACAGCGACAGTAAACAACGATTCCTAACCGATTACAATATCACAGAAGACAATCTGCGTAATTTCAAGTTTCCCAAATACAACGCTGATGAACTAGCAAGAATTGTTAGAACCGATATCAAGGCGCTACAAAAACCAGATTCAACTGTCCTCCTCAGGTATAATAATGATCCAGATGGTGGCGGTAGGCATATTGCCCCGCATAATGTGAATATTTCAACGGTGATTGCGCTCAATTTAACATGTGATGCAATTGAAGGAAGCTATCAAATTAATCTAGAGCAATCAAATCAAGCTCAGCAGGGATATATTCTTTATTTGTTTGCACCAACATCTCCTCCAGGATTCCTAATTTTTGAAAACCCAATTAATCCTGTCTACATGCGATGCCATAATAATTCGTTAACGAAAATTAATTTCCGACTCATCGACCAGTCAAATAATTTAATTGATCTACAAGATGAGGTGTTAGCGATTAGTTTGTTTGTAAAGTCCTAAAGACTCGATCAAATATTCGGTTGAAATCATTTATTATTTTTTTTAACTTGCAGCAGCAGAGAGGGTGTGATGACCACATCGTTGCGACCAAAATTGATTAAAAAATCGTAAAGTCTCCGTTTGATAAATGGAGACTTATTTTTTTGGTTAAAATATTAGATTTCGTAGGAAGGCTCTATTTTCCGTTTTGAGGATTCAATCAATTTTTTGTCGGAAAATGGTGGTCTGTTCACCCTCTCTGCTGCTAGTGCAGACCTGACACCAAAGCGAAATCATTTAAAATCTGCATGGTTGTCCTCAAGGAGAAAGGAGAACCATCTAGTAATAGAAAAGCATCATCCGCGTACTGCCCTAATTTGAACTCCATTTCATTATAAAAAATGCCTGTAACATCTGTGTTTTTCTTTAGTTCTATTGCAAGAAGTTCAATTCCTATTATAAAAAAGTAGGGTGATAAAGGGTCTCCCTGGCGACAACCTCTCTCCAAATTAAAGAATGGGGATAAATGTCCATTATTAATAACACAACTTTTTGATTTATTGCAAAATAGCCTGAACCAGTGACAAATTGATTCTCCAAAGTTAGAAGACTTCAGAGCAGTTTCAAGAAAGTCCCATTCAACTGAGTCAAAAGCTTTTTCAAAGTCTATCAATAGGAGAAGACCAAATTCATTTTTTTCCTCAAGATATTGCATCAGGTCATACAAAAGTCTTGTATTTTCACCAATGAATCTCCCTTTCATAAAACCCTTTTGGGTGTCACTGATGATAAACGGGAGTACTTTTTTTTAACCCTATCAGCAATTGACGCTGAAGCAATCTTGTAATCCACATTAAGTAGAGAGATTGGTCTCCAATTTTTTAAAAATTTCCTGTCTTTATCTTCTTTTGGAATGCACGTTATGATCCCCTGAGACTGAAATTCTGAAAAAGGTTGCATATCGTATCCAGTATTTAGAGACCTAAAGAGAAAACCGCCTAGGTCTTTCCAAAAGAATTTATAGAATTCTACCGTAAATCCATCAGAACCAGGGCTAGTTTCATTTTCATATTTTTAGTGCTAAACCACATTTCTCAAACGTTAACTTACCTTCACATGAACTTCTTTCAAAATCTGAGTTTTTTTATCATGGTTAAAAAAGTGGTTAAGCGTTTGAAAGTTACATTTGTTTTTACTTTGGTATAATTTTTTATAAAAGTCTTTCTGTTGATTTAATATTTCTTTTGAATCTGTTACCCTTGTTCTATCTTCCTTAGTTAACTCTTTTATTGTTTTGTTTGTGTAATTTCTCTTTTCGAGATTAAGAAAATATTTAGAGTTTTTTCACCAGATTCATACCATCTTGCCTTAGATCTTAACATTATACCTTCCACCTCTTTTTTCCTGATTTCTTCTAAATCCGCTTGTTTTTTGTTCAATTCTTTCATCGTAGTGGGATTATTATTTTGATTATTTTGATTCACTAAAGCATGTAAGGTATGTATTTCAGCTTCCAATTTCCTGAAATTTTGTTTTTCCTGTTTTGCTTAAGCTTGTGAATACATAATAGATTCTGATCTTATTATCATTTTAAGGATTTCAAAAAACAATTGATTATTACAAGTCAGTTTCACCTGAAGTGGGTTTTTCTTATCACCTTCACAATAATATTCTTCTACTGTGTTGGTTATACATTTTTTTACCAACTGAATATATTCATTTTGCTTTAATAGCTTTGAATTGAATTTCCAGTATGCAGGAAATTATATAGATAATTTTAGTGTTATTGCTGAATGATCTGTTTTATAGCCAGGAATAATGGAGGCGTCTATACAATTTGAAAACATGTCCTCAGAGATTAAAAAATAGTCCAGTCTACTCTGTTTCACAGGGTTTGCCTGATGCCAAGTAAATACTCTACTGTCAGGATTGACTGTTCTCCAAGGGTCCAGTAAATCTAGTTGATTCTTGATGTCCTGGACTGCTGCTCGGGCCATGGTGTGTTTATAATGCAAGATATTATAAGCGTCAAGCTCCATGCACTGAACAACATTCCAGTCACCACTAATAATAACAGAGGAATTTTCAAAATTTATTATATCCTCTTTCAAATTTCTAAAATACTCAACATCATCATCATTATGACCATATAAATTCACTAGTTTAAATCTCTGTCCATTAACTGATAAATCTAAGAGAATGTATCTGACCCGACAATCACATCTGTTTCTGAGAATAAGAAATTCAAAATTATTTCTAAACAGGATAGCAACACCAGCACTACTGCTAGATTTATGGCTAAACACACACGTATATCCCCATTCAGCCTCCCAATACTTCTCAGTCTCAACTGTACTATGTGTCTCTTGTAAACATATAATAGATGCTTTCTTTTGTTTGACCCAGCAGAAAATATCTCTTCTTTTGAGATCAGAACTATGTAGACCCCTAACGTTCATTGACAAAATTTTAATTTGAGTATCCATTGTTAAATATTGTTTTAACTAAAACTTTCACAACGCTTATATAGACATGCATCACAAAACCAGTATCATGAAAAATGCTCACATACACCTTGGGACACACTCTCACACACATAACCACATAATGCTTAAAAAATCGATAAGTGTAGTACAGTGTCATGCACCATTGGGTACATATATAATGTTGCCCAGTATAGTAATGCATGAACTCTGTTCTGCGCTGGAGTGTTGGTATAAATTAGTAAATGTAAACATCAATACAGTGTGACTGCAAAATCTCACTTTTTGTCCATTGATTCCATATTGAAATACAATATGCATATTTCAAAAGTTTTGATACAAGGTTATAAGAACATTCTTACTATTTACAGGATTTGTCCTTTTCCGAAAATCACTTTTCTAATTTGAATATATATAATTAAAATTAAAACTATGCATATCCATTTTGGAACAAAGTTCTGTACCTCCAAATGTATCCAGAATCAATATGAAAAAAATTATTTCGCTTATAAATTGCGATTTAGTGTTTCACTGATGTCGTCAAAAAGGTCAAATTTGTACCTTTTTCCCGCTTTTGTTTCTGCATACACACTGCAATTAAAGTACCAGGCAGATTCAATTTTTGGATGGGTAGTTAATCTATTTATGAGACCCATATTTTGTCTAGTAACATCTTCCACTATTCTTACATTACATTTATTCTTGAAATCCCTTTTCCTCTTGGCGGTGTTAACTTTGGATTCTGCATTCCAAAATTTCACAATTAATGGTCATGGGGCACCATTCTTCCCAGGAATCCGGTGTATTGCGAGAATATCTCTCTCATCTACGTCATGACCTGTTACATTCTTCACCATCTCTGCAAACTTTGCTCTGACATTTTCATTTTGTGATTCAGGCAAGTTGAAAATTATTATGTTATTTTTCCTTGAGTATTGCTCATTGCGGTTTGCAATCTTCATGGCTTCTTTGGAACAATCTGTATTAATTTTCATTCTTCTTTTAGATTTTAACTTTCTTTCTTAGAATCAACTAATTCTTCTCTTAACTGGTTATTTTCAAAGTTCATTGATTCTATTTTTTCCTCTAACTCTTTTGTTTTGTTAACAATTTGTCTGTCCACTTCCTTCATCAGTTCGATTTTCAGTTTCTCAAACAGCTGGGATACTATGTCAGACACTAATCCACCTAATTCCTCTCTGGTCACTAATAAATTAATACCAGTTTTTATTTCGAGTAGATCCCTCTGGATTAATTCAACACAACTCACCTCTTCATTAGTAACAGTCGAATCCCCTGACTGAGAGCTTATAGCTGACCTTGTTAGTGGCTTGCTGGTTTCCTTCCTAGCACTCTGAAAAATACTATTCAAGGTAGACTGAACAGTTTTCTTTGAGCTGCTCATTTTGTCAGTTAAAAGAGTTCAGCACACTTATTGTAATCCTAAACTGTCTCAATGAAATTGTGGGCAAGTAGTGTAAATTGTGCAGATTAATGAGTATGAGGGTCTTCTCAAAATGGTGTAAATTAACACCAGGTTACACAAACCATAGAAAAGAGACTCATTTTAGAAAACTAAAGCTTTCACAAAACTACAAATTCTGCAAGAGACACATAATCCACAGATGAAATGAAACTTTAGATTGAAGATAAAAAGCTTCACATAGATGCTAGACCAAAGATGAAACTCTACATCACACTGCAAACTGTAAATATCACCAACATTTTGGGAGAGATTTTCTTAACTACTTTCACTGGCGGCCATCTTGCTGTTCTGTTTAAGTCAGTTTAGTTTACTAGTTTAATGCACATTCTTCTTCTCTCTGGATACTACATCCATACTTTACCTGCCATGTCTATCTCCCGTAATAGACATGACTCCCGTTTAAGGGAAATTAAAAAATTTTGGAAAAATTTCTCAACTCTTAATTATAATAAATAAGTAAAGGCCGGACCAATTTGAGACAGGAACTGTACAACCAAATAAATTTGTACAGATCCTCTCTCAAGGCAGACGGACCTAGGAAAATAAATATTACTAGATAAATTGAAGAATACTAAATATCTAAATAATCACACTTCAATTTATACAAAATGTTAAATTAAATTTAAAATAAAATAAAATAAAATATACCTGAACATACATGTCTTCCCTTTATAGAAGACAAACGTAAGACAACTGGTACAAATCTGAACGAAATGGCTTTCCTTTACACAAACACAAGGTATATACCTTATATAGCAAACAGACAAATAGCACCAACACAAATAGCAAACACAAGGAAATAGGCGACCACTAGCCATGGTCAAAATATATAATAAAGTAGACTACTAGAGTGGGTAGATCAACTCCCACCTAGTAAGGATATACAGAAAAAAAACACTAGGGATATTAAAATACCCCAAATGAAATATATAACCCGGATGGGGAAAAACTAAATGGCAATTTAAATAAAAATAAAAAACAAACAAACAACATACCTGGGGGTACACAAACACACATAAAAACTTTTTACTTTTTTTTGATTGGGGAGGGGGGCAAATGTATGGTGCCCCTCCACCCCCCAAAAAAAAGAGAAATCCAAAAGCAAAATAGATTCTGTCGATGAAGCAAATGATTGTATGTACGTGTGTTTTATAATGATAGGTTTCTAAAAATGTTACCCCTAGTCACAGATATATATATATATATATATATATATATATATATATATATATATATAGTTACATTTTATTTGGTTCTTGTCACGGAATGATGTAGTTATTATTCAGCAAATACATGTACTCGGGTTTCATTTATCGTGTGCAACGATACCCGAGGGTGATTCACATATATGGGCGGTTGTACTTCGAAATCATGAGTACAATTCACTCTATGCCGCATGTGCAGGGTGTTCTCGATACGGAGAATGAAAACATATAGATACTCTACTATGTGTGAAGGGTCTTCACATTACTAATGGTTTTGTCAGCAAGCGACTTGTTTAAAAGACTCTAGCTGTAGGGCTATTGATCAGAGGGAGGATCCGCACAACTCTAGCAGTAGGGGTAGGTACAGTTTTGGTACTGAGTGATAACTTTTGTATTACTATATTTACCTTTGCATGTTTGTTATATAGTTTTTAAGCAGCATAATGCGTGCATTTTCTACTCTAGTTTGCAAGGCATTTAGATTGGTAATGTAAAGCTTTATTTTTTTAAAAATAGAACTGTTTACTATCAGCTTTATCGAATAAGGAAGGTTTACTATAGAACCTGTAATTTTGAAATTGTGATAATAATATAGTCTTTATAATTTACCGTGTATAACGTCATTACGTTATGTCTGTATCAAGTTTAGTACACGGTGTTGGGTATATTTTCAGCTGTTGATCCGAGGGTAGGAATATCGGGGGTGACCGGAATTGCCTGAAGGTAGAAACGTCCGTGTGTCCGGAGCGTTGATGGTCAAGAGTGACGAAGGAGACCCAACTATAGAGCTGTCAAAGGACCAGGGTGACGGGAGGGTCTAATGTTTCAAGGGGTTTAGGCAAAATATGGGTTTGTAAGACCCAGTGGTTTCTTCGAGTCTAGAAAGATAGGTGGTATGTCTGAGTGAATACATTTTTACTATATGAAAAAAACAACAACCCTGCATTGTTTACTATGTGAGTGAACTATATTCATCTTTTAGAATCATTTGTGTATATTTCTCAGGGGGTTTCGTAGCGTTTTATAATTTATTTGTATCATTGTATAATTTATTTGTATCCTTATATAATTTGTTTGCATCTTTGAGTCTGTGCGTTTCATGTTTAAATAAATCCAACATTTGGATTACAATACGCACACATTTCATTTTTGTGCTTATATATATCGCCACATTAAATCATAATTTATTATCTGTATCATCAAACGTGTTACGTTGTCAATCCGAAATAACCGTCCCGGTTATCTTGTTACAGTTCCATTGAACAGTTTGTGGTATAAACTGTCAGTTGCCAAACTAAAGTCATGCATATATATATATATATATATATATATATATATATATATATATATATATATATATATATATATATGTATATATATATATATATATATATATATATATATATATATATATATATATATATATATATGTATATATATATATATATATATATATATGTATATATATATATATATATATATGTATATATATATATATATATATATATATGTATATATATATATATATATATATGTATATATATATATATATGTACCGCGTCCTAAACAAATCAATTTCTCGCATTTTGATGTTACTGTACCCAATGAAGTTCATCAAGCTGATTTATTGTTTTTACCACATGATAACGGTTACAAATACGCGCTAACCGTAGTTGACGTTGCGAGTCGATACAAACAAGCAGAACCGCTGAAAACAAAATCATCACCTGAAGTTGCTTCTGCATTTGAAAAGATTTATCGACGAGGCCCACTACGCTGGCCAAATCTGTTACAAGTTGATCCTGGCAAGGAATTTCAAGGCGCTGTTTTATCAGCGATGAAACATCACAATATCACCATCAGACGAGGGCATACTGCACTACATCGCGATCAGGCAATTGTTGAACGATTTAATCGGACTCTTGCTGAACGGTTATTTGGATATCAATACGCGAAGGAATTCATCCAAGAAAAGCGATCCCGTGAATGGGTTAAGAGATTACCAGGTGTAGTTACCGCAATCAATAATGAGATTACTAGAACAATCAACATGAAACCTAGCAACGCTATTAAAAATTTATTATCTGTATCATCAAACGTGTTACGTTGTCAATCCGAAATAACCGTCCCGGTTATCTTGTTACAGTTCCATTGAACAGTTTGTGGTATAAACTGTACAACCACAAAAAGATTTTTCAAAAGAACCAATTCTTGGTAGTAATGTCACTGTAAGGTACTTATACGAACCAGGAGAGCTTGAGGGTGGTAAAAAAAGAGCTACTGATCCTATTTGGAGTGTCACTACGCATAAGATATCTAGTATAACACGATCTACTGGTAGACCAGCAATCTATAAACTAGATTCAACTGCTCCTCAGCGAGAATTTACTCGACAACAACTACAGGTAATTCCCGAGGATACTCAATTACCACCGCGTGGTCTTAACTAGCACCCAGGGTGCTGGCACCCCGGCGTCTGTTGCACTCAAGACAAGTCAGCATAACGTTATCTCTGATATGACCAATGCTGCTATTCTTTCTGTCTACGGTAAATTGGCGAGGATCTTTATCCGAATACTGCCAACGCATTATACAATTGCAACTCGCGCAGTGATTATTTTGTTGTTGCTTCAGCGAAATTATTAATTCAGCATCAATGTCAAATTTTCTGTTATTTTTTTTATCTTGTTGTTTATAACCAGAGAGTTTTTTTTCTGATTATGTCCTTGACTCTATCAACGTTGACAATATCACTTATTGTAGTGTCATCATCATCTAAAACGATTCTTCGAAGTTGATCTATTCTTCGTACTCTGGATACTGCAAGATAAACTAAATTCGACCACTCAATGCGATTATCTACTATCCAAATAATTGTGTCTGTGATAGTTAATCCCTGTGAAGAGTGTATTGTTGCTGCATAACCTAACGTCCATGGGGATTTATCAGCACGCAATGCATCTTCGACGACGCTGATATCAACCAGCACGATATCATTTAACACGAGAATTTGTTTTTCACGCTGTCCTGGAATATCAACTTCAATGTTTTGTTTTCGTGTATCCGAAGGTCTATAACACAACGGTACTGGAAGTGTTGCAAATTTACGTTTATGTAATTCAAATAATTTCATCTGAAGTTTATCTCTGACTATTTTTCTACTTGCTATTATCAAATCATTTGGTCTCCACAACTCCCAAAAATCATTCATGGGAGTTTCTGAAATTATTTCACGTGCTATTTCACATTGGATTCTATCCGGTTGTAATCTGATTAGTTGTTTAAACTCACGTAATACTTCATCTAACGATCTAATGTCATCGTTCATCTCTTCGTAATGATCAACGTATGATTTTAGCCAGTCATGAGGAGGTTCGCCGACAAATGGTGGTGGTTGACCTGGATCGCCGCACATAATAATTTTTGTATTTTTCGTTGACAACCATTCAAGAAATGTTTTTAATACTTGTAACGGTACTGTACAAATTTCATCCCATAATATCACTGGTGGAATATATTTCTGTCCCATTCTTTCAGGGGTCCGCTTATCGCCTTTCCATCGAAAGAAGCTGTGATAAGTACCAGAATTTTTTACATCTCGTTGTTTTATGTCTCTGGCAAGTTTATGAGTTGGTGTTAACAAATTCATGTTGATTTTATCTTTGAATAAATTAATTACTCGTGTTGTCTTTCCTGATCCTCCACAACCACTCAAATAAACGGTTTTATATCGCGTAATCGGATCAGATACCGGTGGTGCATTAGAAAACTCTGATTGAATCTCATCACACTTTAAGTACTTTTCATCCATGGTAACATCTGCCGATTCACAATACTCATGTAGCGTCTCCTTTTTAAATCTCCAACATCCCCACGCTTCCTCCGGGGATGTGAATTTAGCTACATCTGATTTGTATTTCTCGTGGATATAAATAGAATCAGTGGCTACTCTAACTGCGGTATTAGGAAATCTATTTATCATCGAAAATAAATTGATAGAAGCATAAGCTAGCATAGAACTTCTCAAATGCGTATATTGTTTAATATATCCATCACAATAGGTAACAATTGTACCTAATCGTCTTCCATCGGATAGGAAAGCGTCTTTACGATTTACAAGTTTTCCCTGTTTCGTTAAATCCGTTACAATAAAATCGTATTCAGCGTTGTCTATGATCAACCTCGAAGAGTATTTTGCATTGTCGTATCTTCCACCCTGGGTAAATTTACCGATTATTCTTCGTCCAAAATCTTTTGCCTGTTCTTTTTTAATTTCAAATAACTTCTTAGACCAATTCATGATTTGTTCTTCATTGAAAATCTCCGATTTTCCATTCGAAGAATTTCCATCTAGAAACTGTTTTCGCTGTTCGCTAATAATACGATCTAGATCGGGTTGTGGTAGCCAAACTTCTTTCTGAGCTGGATAGCATATAATAGCTTCGGAAACAATCAACGATATTAGCATACCACAATCAATCATATATCGTAGTAACACTATTGGCATCCAGGCCTTTTCAGATATATGTCTACCAAGCCAAACATAACTACACGGATGTAACCCTGTAGCGAATTCGAATGATATCACACGAGCGAATCCAGTTAAATCAAAATCAGGTAATGGACCATTAATCGCAACACGAGTCATTTCATGCGTGGGGTGTCCAAATCGTTTAAAATAGTTACTACATTCTCCATACCCGAGGAAACTTCCAGGATAACACGCGGATATATCAATTGAAATCATACCGCCACGATGGTATTTTGTATTCCACAGTCCTCCATGACTAAATTCGACGCAACTCAATTTGACGTCCTCGAGAAAACCACTTTGTGTTGGACGCCATGAGTTTTTTTCTCTTGCGAAGTGAGCTACCACTGATGGAATAGTAAAACTATCCGTGAGTAGTTTTTCATGGAAACTCTCCGGTGAAAAATCACTAGCGATTTTTCTCATTCTGTTATCTAATTCTTCAACGCGATATAATTCACCATTTGGTCTTACAAATTGATCAAATCCTATTTCGGGATCTTCATCACTTCTAAGTAACCACACTGACACAGGATCATCTTTACACAGCGTGTGAATAGCATCGAATAATTTCTCATTATAAAAAACATCCCCGACGAATTCTGGGGGGATATATCTCACGGTTCGTTCTCGTGGAAATATTGTTACTGCAGGTGTCCACGCGTGTTTGTTATGATCAATAATTTGTATTGGCGCTCCATTTTTGTTATATTTCGGTTCGTATAATACTTCTCCGGTTATCGTCATAACGGTTATTGGGAATCTTAATGATGTTTCTAATTTAGCTATATCAGAAATCTTTGCACCGTGCTGTTTCACTGTCAGTTCCCATTCGGTTATTTTCCTACGTCGCAGATCAGTTAGTTTATTTCCTCGGGATGCATTTGTGAAGTGTTCCATTACCCGTGTTGCTACACAATTGAGCCTTGACGAAGTCAACGGTGAATATTTCATAGGAGCTAGTTTTGCAATATCGGGTTTATTATTTAACGGATATATCCCATAAACAATTGCTGTTACGGGATAAGATCTCTCGTAGTATGGTTTGTCAATTCCAGTTAGAATTCCTGGTTTGGAATCTCTACTCACAATGACAGTTTTTTATCCTTGAGGATTGGTTCAAATTTATCCCTGATAATCCATTTGCTTTCGACTTCGATAATGAATTTTATTCTGAAAAAATACTTTTGTTGGGAATTGCCTTGTTTGGGAATTGCTTTGCAATTTACCTTTGGATTTCCATCTTTGATTTTCCTTGATAAAATTCTTCGAATTTCCCCTTTGGGTTTTACACCTTTGGATTTCCATGAAAATCCTTTTGATTTTACGCCAAAGTGTGAAATTATCTCAGCTGCTCTTTCATCGTTCATAGTAGCATCAATGATGGGTACATTGGCATCTTCATCAATAATTCGAAATGTCGACCAACAGTATACTGCACCGTCTCGGTAGAATTCATTAAAACACTCCCTG
Source organism: Unio pictorum (assembly GCA_030141615.1). Lineage (NCBI taxonomy): Eukaryota > Metazoa > Mollusca > Bivalvia > Unionida > Unionidae > Unio > Unio pictorum. The sequence continues at coordinate 966,700 of JARLTB010000305.1, forward strand.
ATTTTACTTAGTATAGTTCTATCACCGATTAGACGTTTTGGTGTATCAGAGACTCTATCGAGATTGAATTTAATATTTCTCCAAGGCTTAATTTTTGATAATCTTTGGAACTTCTTATCGAGATTGAATTTAGTATTTCTCCAAGGCTTAATTTTTGATAATCTTTGGAACTCCTTATCAAGATTGAATTTAGTATTTTTCCAAGGCCTAATTTTTGATAATCTTTGGAACTCCCTATCAAGACTGAATTTAGTATTTTCCCAGGGTTTAATTTTCGATAATCTCTTGAACTCCTCCATGTTATAATCAAAACAAGTATTTAAATAGAAAAATATAGTATAATGAATCACTGCAAGTGGCTTATGATTGGATCAACAACCCCGTGTAGCAAATCATGCAGGAGCGAATTCTGTGGGTATCATATGCAAAGCGTGAGAAACGGTTCAAAAGGTCCTCTCCCATGCCTCCGATGTGGGGTGGGCGTTAGAGGAAAATCACAATTATGCCTCAGTTGCGGCGGCAAACGATACAGAGAACTAAAACGCTATTATGACAAACGAATAAAAAATGCAGCTATTGATCCTACCGATGACTCCGTCCTTGATAAAATCAAGGACAAAATCATAAAAAACCCTCAAGATTATATCAAGAGATTTATAATAAATTAGACAAATAGTATTATTATACAAATGAGCCAAGATTTCAGACCTCACCCAGTGCTTGTTAATTACGAAGCATCCCTTGATGGTGTTGTCAGGCACCGCAGACTAAAAAAACCGGTTGGATATCTGAATAATATGGGGTATTTGTTGTTTAGTGCTAGAAATAAAACATATCTCTGTCACAGAATTATTTTTGAATGTCATAACGGATTAATCGAAGACGGATTTGTGATTGATCATGTAAATGGCGTGAAGACTGATAATTGTCTTGTGAATCTTCAAGCCGTCTCACAAAGTCTGAATGCAAAATTAGGTGGAACTGGCAAATACGCAAAACGCCCTAGGGGAGTTAAATCGTTTGATTTAGAAAATAATGAAGAGAGAAGCTTTCAGTCGATAAATGAAGCCAGTAGATACTTTGACATTTGTATGCATTCAATACGATTTGTTGCAGAAAATATAATTAAAACTGCTCTGTCTAAAAAAAAATGGTCATAAAATAAAATTCGTATACACCTGAAACTATTCAAGGGAGATAAATCCTTTATGGATAAATCCGACGAAATTCACACTCTACCTACTAAGTTCCCTTGTATTATGACGTCAAAGGAATTTGTCGTTTGCTATTACCTGTATACCTTGACTAGGCGCGCCCATCCAGCGTATTACCTATGTTCGCTCAGCCGGAACGCGAGTGTTTCCTATTCATTGAAGTAGGTGGGCGTGGTTAAAATTCCTTGTATACAGCTCTTTGTGATCTAATCGATAATGTATTTTGACTAGAGAATTATAACAGAGTAAAAACGCTGTTTTATCTAACAACTACATTATTTTTTTTAGTGTTTTATTAAACTATTTTGTCTTTTTTAAATGTTGTGAAACAGCATTAATAAGTAATTCAAGGAAATAAAATAACATACTCGTGAATCAAGGCTGCTGTATTAGTCACCTTATATAGTATATGAAAGGTAGAAAGCTGGGGCTTTCGAAGGCCAATGCGACCGATCAAAACTAACCAACGCCATTAACCCGGGCGTGTGGTTGTCTTTTGTTCACAATCATGCAACCGGGTTAATTTAATTGGGTTGCTTTTGATTGGTTGGTTGGTCGTAGAAAATCCGCCCCGTCGTTTCATGTTTGTGCTGTCCTGTGCCGTCCCACATCATTACCATCATCGTTCCATTGAATTATAATACATCCTTAATTAAGTTAATTAAGTATATGTTACGCCTACAATCTGCGCAACACTCGAGCGGAGATATATATGGCATTGTGCCGTCCTTAATTAAGTACATGTTGTGACGTCACCCCAAGCATATCTTCTGGGCGGTCTAAGATGGCGTTTGCCACCTTAGGCCTCCCGCCGTAGATGTATGTTTCGGGTCCCCTTGGGCTTACTTGGATGTGAAGGCAACCAAGGAGTTCCAAAGATGTGTTGTCGTATATGTAACCTCTGGGTCTCTCTGACGTCATAGGGCGCCAGCGAGATTGCCAAATGAGTGTTTTTTGTTTTTTTTAATAATTAGAGATACAGTATACTATAAAAATATGGATATCAAAGATGTAAATTCTATAATTGCTGAAATTTCAGATTTTAAAAATAGAGGGGTAGTATTATCTGAAGATCTCGACTGCGACAGGATTGCCTCGGAATATGAAGACATTGAGTATCAGTCTAGTAAGGGTCGTTATGTTTTACCCAAGATGTACAGGCTTGTGAAAGGAATTCAAAAGTCCATCAATGCTTGTTTGTACGGTAACGACATTAACGTATTTATAACGCTATTTAGCACCGTTGAAGCAATACGTCAAAAGCTCGGCCAAGAGTTTCAAAAACGAGCCGAAATTAGTTCTAAGGTTCGTGATCTTAGAAAAATGTTAAACGAGGAAAAACCAGTATCTTAACCACGTGAGTGTTAGGCTTTCGGTAAATTTTATTAAAAAATAATTATTTTTTTAGCGTTTTTTGTAACACTCACATGGGATTTTCTCCTGAAAGGACACTCAGCAGTCTGGACTTGCCCATGCAGTTATGTGCATAATGGATGATCTGGTTGTAGTAGCAAGTAATCACCGCGACGCCTCCATTTTCACGTAGTTGTTCTTGTTGCCGCGTCGTTAACACAAATTGTTCATCGCCGTTCTCAGATATTACAATTCTGAAACCCCCAGCGATGTTATTTCTGAAACACTCGCGGATAGCGTCGTACAGTTTAACCCTGTCGAAGATGGATACGTTAGCTTGATGGTACATTATTTAATAACTCAGCTTTTAATTGTGATAGTTTCACATTTGAAAAATTAGTTCACAAATAATATATGGCAGGTGAATCGCTTACAACTAGATTAGCCCGAGAGCGGCTAGCAGCAATTAAAAAGTTTATACCGGTTCGAGACAGACTTCGTGAGAAACTCCAACAACGACAACAAGCGCAGACTGACTTTTCTGTGTCAAGTGAACAACTGTTTACTCCGATAACAAGTGCGACCAAAGATGTGAAAAAGTTAACTGAAGCAGCGATATACGGAGATATTCCTGAGCGAGAACGAGCAAAGAAGGCGCCGCTGCTTGATACACTTGAAAAGATAGCAGCAGAGACCGAACAAACACGTGCAGGGATACAACAGCTATCCAGTGATATAAAAACCCAACACGAGTATGAACGATTAGCTGATATTGATGATTCTGCACCTGAAACTCAAAGAGTTTCCACACCTGATCCACAACCTGTTGATGTCACCCCAAGAGGTGTTTCCTTTATAGACAAACTCACCGAAGAAACTATAACACAAATCAAACGATTTCAATTAATAAAACCCGAACATTATAGGATTTTTGGTGATTTTGCCGCCCAAAGCTTTCATTCCAGAAAGGACTTTTTAAAAGACGAGTATAAAAACAGTAAAATAGGCCGAGATGAATGGGTTGATTGGTTGTATAAAACGAATAAGGGGATTGGCCGTTTAAATAAAAGAGAAATGGGATATAAAGAATTTAGAAGGGGAATTGATGAGTATGATAAAGCTGGTACAACTAAAAAAGTTACTGCTAGCGGATATTCGATTAAAAATCCTTTAGATTTCAACGCTGGAGTTTTTGACTCTACCGTGACATGCCCTGGTAACATCCTCAGTGATATATCACGGTTAGAGGTTCTCATCGGGGGGAAGCGAGCCGGAAATTACTCACCGGAAATAATTAATGAGGCCGCTGATATCTGCAGACGATTATTTGCCGGCGGTATCATGGACATTAATGTATATCGAGAACTCATTGCTGAATTAGTTGAAAATCACAGAGACGCCCTACGTTATGATGAAAATCCTATGGATGTAAGCGATTGATCATTAATTGAAAAACTACTAGTTTTATAACAAGATGATTATACACTACAACCATGATAAACCCGTAAGCGTCTACGTGGTGAACTCACGATTACCTGTTTATAGAGCATATTACGGAGATGGTTTCGGCAATACCATTGCGGGGTTATTTACAAGAATGGCTCCAAAAGTGGCGCCGTTAGCTAAACAATTATCAATGAAGGCCATTGATATTATTCGTGATAAGGGAACCAGCAAAATCGGAGATTTCGTTGGAAATCTTGCCGGAAAGGCATTTTCTGCCGCGAAAGATAAAATAGCATCATTGGTGCGAAAGAAACCAGGAATGACTAAGTCGGTGGTGAAACCACCAGTGCTGCCATCAACTACAGTGATGCCTGCAAAAATCAGCAAAGCAATAAATAGCGCAGTGGAAGAAAAACTAGCGTCGTTGGCTGCTTCGGTGACTCCGTCACAATTGACGACTTCACCGGTAACAGATAGCGCTATCATGAACGCGATAGCAGGAAGTGGTTTGAAAAAAAAAAGAAATTCGAAGAATTTTCAACGACGATGATTATAAAGAGTTAAAACGCTAGCGTTAAACTCTTCGAGTTTCACAATTGAAAACACTAGTATTTTAATAAAATGTTTAAACGAACAGCTGATCCGGCCTTCGATATAGAAGCCCCAGTACCCAAGGACAATTCCTTCCGCGATTATCAATACTATTCCTATCATGCAATACAACCCGACCTACGATCGCGAATTGAACTACAAGTTCAAGATACCAGTAAATACTTTTTGCCATGTGAAGCATTTATTGAAATCGAGGGAAAACTCGTAACAAATGTTGCAGCTGATACCCCATATGCAGATGACCCAAATATCCGAGTTGGTTTTGTTAATAATGGCATAATGGCGTTATTTGAAAGTGCAAGATATCTCATTGATGGAAAAGAAATTGAATCAATAGACCGCGAGGTTGATGTTGCAGCAACAATAATCGGGCTAGCAAGATACTCCGATGATTATACAAGATCGGCTGGTCCGTCTATGATGTTTGCAAAGGATACCTCTGATAACGCTGACCACCTTCAATACATTAAAGTGTTAACACCGCAAGACACTTCAGTTGATAATCAACGAGAAGCAACTAATCCAGAACGTCGAGCTAGACCAGGAGCTGCGTTTGATATTATAAAAGAAGTTAATGGTAATTTCAATCTAGGGTTTGCAACACGAGTATCAATGTTGCAAAGACCACAACGATATTTTTCATGTGCGATTCCACTCCATCACATATTTGGATTCTGCAGAAATGTCAGAAAAGTCATCTATGGAGCCAAACACACAATCGCGTTAGTACGAAAAGGCAATGACAATGATGCAATTTGGCTTACTGGTGCCGATGAAGGTAAAGTTGTTTTGAGTAAAATAGTATTGTGGATGCCAGTAATGACCCCATCAATTACCACGGAAGAGCGGCTACTTTCATTTATGGACACAGGTGGCAAATCATTGATAAGTTGGCTAACAACAACGACTGATGCCAAAGAGAATAATGTTGCTGATACATTTACATGGCACCTGGCATCAAAACAAGGCGTTTCAGCTCCACGTCATATATTTATAGCGCTGCAGAATCGGGATCGATTAGGCTCCCAAGAACGCAGTCATATGATATTTGATCGATTAGGAGTCAAGGAGGTTTCACTGAGAATAAACGGACAACAGGAACCATCTGAGGATATACAGCTTGATTACGACACTAACCATATAGCACGTGTGTATCATAGAATGCTGTCATATATGGGTCGTGATCAAAATGTTGATACTGGTTTACAAATATCGCAACTTGATTTTAAAAGCCGCTATCCGATTTATTACTTTTCGCTGGAACATCTTGATTTAACAAGGCAATCCGTTGTTGACATACATTTTCGAGCTCGTATAGCCCCTGGTGGTGTTAATTATAGAGCGGTTGCTGTCATTCTCAGCGACAAATCAATGCTACTTGAAGGGGCTGGCGGACGAATGAGAATCGTTGATGCACCAGTGGAAAATCTATGATTGAAAATCCTTCGGATTTTTCCAAAAATATGTAAATGAAACTTGAAGAGTTTCCAATTAGATCAATTGAAAGCATAAATATGTTTTACAATAAAATGACATATAGTGTTGTTAGTGTCAAGCTGACTGATGGTCAGGTCAAGAAATTGCGATCAAAATCCGCTAAAGAATGTGGAACAACAATAACGTTAAAACCAGCGCAGATGTCCGGCGGTACACATAAAATATCATTGACGGATCGTCAAATAAAACATTTCAATGATGCGCTAAAGAATAAGAAAGGGGTTAAAATAGAATTTTCGAAAGCTGAAGTCGCCAACATGATAAAATCAGGTGGTATATTTCCATTGTTAGCTGCAATACCAGCATTGATTGCAGCGGCTGCCCCAGCGGTGGCGAAAGCGGCAGCGTTGGGAGCCGTTGGGACCGCAGCAGGGATGGCGTTGAAAAAGGCAACTGGGAAAGGATATATAAAAAGGGAAAAGGGTTGTACCTACCAGGAACCCCGTATTCGTGGTACAGCGGAAAGGGTCTAAGAAGAATACCAGGAATGGTTTATTAGTTGAAAGCCCAATTGTTGAGGAGTCTATGACTGAGGAACCTATGGTTCCCATGTCCAATTTTGATTTAATTGATGCTGCTAAAAAACTAGCGATAAAAAACTTCAGAGGGGTTTTTATGAGAGATCAGTTACCAAGAAAACCAAATAACGTTGAAACCGGTATCATCAATCTTGATAACAGTAACGGATCGGGAACTCACTGGGTTGCATACGCGATTGATCCACGTGGGATTGTCTATTTTGATTCATATGGGTTAGCTCCACCGAACGAGTTTATGCGGTATATAAATTCTTCGATGAAACTCAAAGAGTTTCCGATATTTTATTCCACGCTGCCAACACAACAATTAAATGATCCACCGATATGCGGCCGTGAAGTATTAAATGTCCTCGCGGAGATTTCATCGTCACAGGAACCACCTCATCTGGTTGTAAATAAATACACGAGTGGGAAATTACAAAGTAATTTTAGAGAATCAATAAATGAAAAATACTAGAGTCTTTATAATAATGATTGATATTTGGGGACAATCTCTGTCAATGTCGGAACCCACCGCGGAAACATCTGCGGGTTCTATCGAAGATGTAAAAAAAATAATTGAAGATGAAATCGCTGAGACATTAAATTTAGTAAGTGTTGACCCGAACGAAATAGTTGTATTTCAAGATCGCCAGGGTAAATTAAAAAGCAGTGATGTATCATTGGATGACATTTTAAAACGGCATCGCGATGCCGCTGAAAACTCTATTGCGCTGTATTCCAACGATGGACAACTTAAACCAGGCGCACTTGTGTCTACGATCACCGACAAGATTGCCGCCCACGGCCGTGAGCAGGATGATTATATACGAAGTTATAATAGTTTTCGCAAAAATGTCGTACATAAATTCTTTGGAACCCCGCTTGTGGTTGGCATGACTCTCGCTGAAATTAAAAGCTATCTATCGCTATTCTTTTTTAACAAGGACGCGGGAAGGATGATGAATGAAAATGAAATCAAGGCAAATTATCTCGTTATTTACAATGATATTTCTAAACTAATAGAAAATCTTGAAAAGGTACAAAAACCCACTAACGACGTCATTGTTAAGTTTTTTTGAAACCCGCTTGTGGCTGGTATGACTCTCGCTGAAATTAGCGAGTTTATTGGCAAGCATACTCAAAATGCCTACGTCGTTAATAGTTTCTTTGGTGTCCCAGCTACATCTACGATGACTCTCAAAGATATTAATATGTTTATGGTGAGACAAACAACACTTAATACCATCGTGGATAAATTTTTGGGGAGAACACCTGTGTCTGAAACCACATCGTTAACAGGCCCAACCCTCGCTGAAATTAAAAAAGCTATTGACGAACAAAAGCTCACCAGCGAAATTGTTAACAAGTTCTTTGAGGGCAGTAAACCCCAATATATCACGACAAAATTTTCTAGCATCGATTTTCATATTAAAGACCAAGCACAGCTTGGAATCAAAGGCATTCTGACTTCGTTCTTTTTTAACGAGGGGGCGAAGACGATGATAAATATCAGCGAAATAAGGACAAATTATCTCGAAATGTATAATGATATTCTTAAACTAAAAGAAGATTTTGAAAAGGTACAAAAATTCACCAACGTGGGTATGTCTCTCGTTGAAATTATCTCGGCTATCAATAAGGTAAAAATTCCACATAGT